>CM019182.2:26495596-26603826 GCA_009739505.2 Apolygus lucorum | reverse complement strand
ACACAGATAATCACCCGAACCTCTTATGTAATTCCATATTATTTTTTTAAATTTGAGTTTTTTGTTATTTCTTCTCAGTTGAGAACTCCTCGTTGATATTATTATTTTTATGAATCAATGCTTGCTTGTTCCAATAGGGCGGATTTTGGTGTTTTTTAGACTTAACATGGCGGGTCCAGGTGGTTTTGTTATAGAAACATCACAAGAAGAACAATATTTTTTATCTAAGCTCTGAGGTACGGAAGTTTTTGAAATTGATGAGTTCTGGGAGCCTACATGTTTTTGCAGATTTGATATGCCGAGCCCAATTTGATTTTGTCACCAGAATATAACAAGTAGAAACAATGTTTTTAGAGTTCACACTCATTAGAGAGGGACCATCAATGTGAGAATTAGGGGGTATGTCAGTGGAGTTTTGACTAACCTTATATTGATTAGTAATAGGGTCTTTAACTAATTTGATTACGATTCTATCATATCTGATAGGATTCTTTGGCGGAGAGTGAGGTGTGGAAAGTTCCTCTTGAGAATCTGCATCAAATATCGATTTAGAAATACGTTTCAGAGATTCCTCTCTCGATTCATGGGAATTAATTTTTTCCTCAGGATTTGATTTAATAGTGGTACTGCCAGATAAATTTTTCATACAACCCCTAAATTGCTCAAAGGTTTTAGGTGGATTGTTAGAGATACATGGATTTTCGCCCAACAAACCAACAATTCGATTATTGTCTGGGTGAACTTTTCTTATAGGGGGTGTGAATAATAATAATGAGTTTAATTCCTCAATAACTTCTGCTACAGCTTTCGGGTCAAACTCTCTAGATAAGGCTTCGTCAACAACATCAACAGGAGATGATGGTAATGGACTTAAAACGGAGGGCATTTCGTAATATTCCCGAACCGAGGGAGGAACCACCGACATGGCGGACTGATCACACTGCTGAGGTCGCGTCGGTTTCGTTTAATATATTCAGAAATATCGGAATCTATCGGGATTACCTTACTGTAGTCGGTCATCCTATCCGGTTCCGTGGGTACAAAAGCAGGAAGTTTTTCTTCACGTCGAGTAGGTATTGTAGCTTCTGCTCGAGGATCATAATTAACATGTTTGTTCAAAGGAAATTTAGTCAACTGAATGGGGATGTTGGTTTTATGAGACTTACTCCTCAAATGACGTGCAAACTGACTCCTAGAACGGAACACATCACAGATTTCACAAAATTTGTAGTCCGAAGATCCTGTAGCGTTCTGAGAAGAACGATTAAGACGTTTGGAAGGTTGATTATGTTGAGGACTCATCGTGAAAAGCTCAGCTCAGTCTTTCTTAATATCCACCAAACTCGACGGTCTACAGCTCGAGATATCAGCTTCCTTAATGGTCCCCAAACTCGACGGTCCACAGCTCGAGATATCAGCTTCCTTAATGGTCCTCAAACTCGACGGTCACTGAATGATGAATCTAGGTCACTACCATGACGTCACTTTACTAGGATTTGATTGGTTGAGCGGAATCAGGTATTAATCAACGATTTCTATTGGCTGCTAGCAGATCAGGTGAGTCAATTGGATGACGTCATGTCACACCCGCACTGTCCCACAGACGAACCGAAACTGAAGCACGAGGCTCGGGAGGAAGCAGCCAAGGTCAATGGAACAGAGTGATAACTCTTCGAGACGTGCCTCCGCAGCAAGGGGCACCTTTTTTTTTTTTTTTTTAGTTTCAGAACAGACATTGATTCTCGTGAAATAATCATGTTAGCCAGTTGTTACCAAAATTGTTTTTCCGATCGCGAGTTGGGCTAGAACACCCCCTGGCAAGGGGCACCTTTTTTGAGGATCGGGCCAGAAGCCCCAATTTGTATACTACTAGTGTAGTTACATACACTTCATCGACGTTAGTTTCCAATTCAGGACTTAGTTCAAATAAATTTCGTGTCAACCACGTTCAGCTCTGCTAAGTACTGAAGAAAACCGTCTTGACCGCTCATGGGTCTAAGTCAACGCTGTGGAAATGATGGAAATACGGAGTAACTTGGAAGAAAACAAGGTGGCCACAGGTGAGCCAGAAGGACTCCGTGCGTGAGAAATGATGCCCAGTGGAGAGATATAGCAGTCCAGAGGGGGAGGTCACCGTAGGTATGTCTATTCTCGCCCACATTTCTCCTGTTCTTTTTGGGCTTCTTTTTCCCCATCTCTGAGGAAAACTTTTGTATAAGAAGCAAAAACATTCGGATTGTTATATTGAGGGTTTTGATTCCACACGACTCTTAAATCCATCTTCTTGTTTTTTCCTTTATTATTCTACTAGGTAGTTGAATAATATAAAAATAATTAGTATTCGTTGGAATTTCGCATTAAGGATAGGTGCAAAAAAATGTAACCTTGATAGTTACGTAACCCTATTGTGAAAATCGAGTTTGGTTCAACCATGGGGTTAAAAAGATGAGCGCTCGAAAACAATTTCGGGGTTGGGTTACCTTGATAGAATCGATTATTCATTTAACCTTGATGAACTTCATGGTTGCCATGGATACCGACACTCTGAAGTTCGTTCTGCTCATGGATACTTGAAATCTGACAGTTCCATGGTGTTCCACTTCATTTTACACCTAAAAATGACAACTTTTTGGCTACAATGTCGCCAATTTTTACCGAAAAAGTGCACTCAGCTTCGGCAACACCCTCATCTCGCAGAAAGTGAACACTGATTCTCACTTACGTGATCTGGTTCGTTGAAATGTAACTCGATTGTCGAAAAACGTGATTATTTTTATTATTCTTAATAACGGGAATGAGAAGTCGCGTGTGAAGTCCGAAAGTGTAGTCAATGGTTTTTTCTCGGCAAGATTTTGAGTAGTCGGTATTCCGTGTTTGACTTTACCTTGATTATAAATACGATTTCATATTCTTATTATTTGCTTTTCAATATTAAACTTTTCGATTGTCTCGAAAAACGATCGATTCTACAACTTTTTTAACGCAATTTTTCTTATCAGGGTTACGTAACTTTGTGGTAGGTAAACTTCATCTTGGGGTTAATTTTTTTTTTTTTTGAACCGGCCCTAAACAACTTAAATACGTTTAAAACAATTATTTAAAAAAACAAACCTTTGAATTCGAGCAGGAAAAAAGTTACCCTCTCCCTCAAATTTTGATGGTTTACGTTTCAAGGTAGAATTCGAAAATCGAATGAAAAGTTGTCCGTCCTTACTATGGACCAATTTCGATGGAATTTGGTATGTGGGCTCCATTTGGGGTCTTTCATGGACTGTTAAAAAGATGTAGTCTGAGAATCATAGTTCAATTATTTATGCAAAATAATTTAGTTAGTGCATTGAAAATTCGATTCTACCGATCTTATCATGACTTCGTAAAACTCTGATTTCGAGTTTTTTGACACTTAGCATTCGGCTCTCGTTTTGCAGTTCCACCGAAAATGTCTTATTCTAAGATATATTCGGTTTGTTCTTTGAACATTGATCCCTGACAATTCCTACCGAACCGAACTTTTACTGACTAATAAATCGGTGGTAGCCTTTCAAACCCTTGATAGAAGAGAAATTTGTGGGATGTAATTTGGGAGTGCAAACAAACGACGGCATTCATCTCCTCACATTGTTTGTTGGCCCACAAATTATCCCAGACGGGAGCTCAATCAGACATTCAGCACTGAATTGCGTCCCGATTGGGGTTCTTCCATCCGGATCGCCTCAACACAGAAAAGCAAACTACGAGTGCGTTCGGGTACCTAATCGTAATTTAATTTTTTCCTCTTTTTGTCGAAGGATACTCCTATCCATTCATACTCACCTTCACCAACGGAAACTGTGTAATAAATTAGATTAAGTTACAATGCTTAAACAACAAGCGGAAAGCAGTTAGGTTGATTTGTGAGCATGGATCCCGTGAGGGTGATCCAACTTCAAGAGTAATTTTATTCCAACGTGAAACAGAAGGGAAAGCACAGAGAGGAAAAAAGCTCTTTGTTTAGCTTGATTAAATGAGAGCTTAGAAGATAGGTAGCTTCCCATCTAGATGGGTCCAATGATACGGGGGGAAATGCGCGTTTTTTTCTGATCTATTCAGACCGGTGCAGAAGATTAACAATCACCCAACGGACAAAGAGAAACTACCAATTGCTATAAAATAATGAAAACTCAAAGATTTTACTATCAAGGATACATTAATGTTGTACTTATATTATAAGCTACAGATTAATTTCCATCAAGCCCGGCACAATTGGAATTCAAGCGTTTGTAATGCATTTTTGCTCATCTTTTGGTGAAGGTTTAATTCCTGGACCCTTTCAAGTATTTTTAAAGCTCTTGGTTGTGCTGTAGCAGAGTTAACAGGAGGATAAGTAGTCAAAGTTAGGAAAATAACCCCATGCAGTAGTCCAAAGTCTAGCAAAGTGCAGTGAAGATGATATAATTATACCATAGTAATATTATGGTATAATATTATTTCAGTGAGTTTGTGGGAGAGATCATGAATCATCATCATGGGATCATGATCATGAATAGAAGCAGATATGATTTTGGTCTATTTTGACATCCAGTGGTCCTCCACAATCAGTAGACTACGTATCAGTCCAGTTCAGGTATGATATACATTACATTCAGTATCATTAGATGGATGTATGAACTGGCATGGGAGGATGGATAATCAATGATATCTACTACGATACGAATTCCGGGCATAAAATACCTCCGACTCTTGTTAACTAACACATGAAACCACCTACCTTCACGAAAAATAAACCATGGCTTATAAGCTACGCTCTTGATTTTCAACAAGCTGAAATCAGAACGGGATGCCCAATGGGCGGTATCAGTGCCAAGATAAAGGAGGATGGAAGTTTAAGGAACTTCTCTTGTTTCCTTCCGAAAAAAAGCTTAAAAGGTTTTCCCCCCAGAGAAGGCCCCGTAAAGGCTTTGGAGGTAATTAGTGGACTGAGAAGGTTAACTAAAGTGATTAAGAGGCTCCGGGATTCACGAGGAAAAGGCGCGAAGGAAATATCTTTTGTTTCTTCCAACCCCTGACGAGGCCTCGAAGCCCTTCGGGATTCAACAAGAACCGGCTTTTCCGACCTGCCGCCGAAAACCACGTTTTCCCCTTTATTCTCGGCATAATGAAGATGGAAGCCCGAAGGTTTTTGTGCGGGCGCCCTCAGCAACGGTGGCTGTTTGCGATGTTGTTTTAATTGAACAAAACCCAAGATTTATGAGAATAGAGAGATGAAATTTAAGAGCTCCTATGCCCGATTTCCTTGTTCTGATGGCTAAAAGCGTTCTAAAATGGACACCGTGGGGGGACTTTTGGGTGACCATTTGTTTGGCAGATGATTACAAATTAAATTTCACCTATCTATTGAAATGATGATCCAATCTTACCTACAGAATGTGAAATTGACTTGAAAGGTTTTTTTGTGTCAGATTAAACTGTTTAATTCAGTACTCTGTTAGCACCCACGAGGTTGTAATTTCTACAAAAGTGTTAGGTGCATAGTAAAGAGTGAATAAACTGCTGGAGCTTCGATGCTCAGTTGTTTATGTATTTTATTGTTAATGTATTGTATGTATTTTATACATGTATCGTACAAAGACAATAGTCCTTTGATAAAAAGATGCCGGTCCTAACTAACTCAGCTTATGACTATAATTTCTATTCACATTGTGGCATGTCTTGACTCTGTTTTGAAGAATTGGATGTTAAGGCAATCATAACATGAAATAGGTACACAGTCAAAAGAGAAAAAAAAATCAGTTGATTGCCATACATCCCATTATAAAAGTGCAAGATTCGTATTTTGTCAGGAAAGCCCAGTTTCAAACCGAGAAATCGGCTAACACGCGGGGCAATTTCGAAAGCCGGATAGAGTCGGACAGAGGCATGAGCTCGTTAGCTGATAATCCCATTCGGCCTCGTGATAGAATAATACCCCAAGGTAGAAATCGTTTCCACCAACTCTACTAACAGGGTTAGCAAGAGCTAGGTGATTGTTCCTGGATCGAAAAAAAGAGTGAATTGGTATCCACCACCGTGTTGGCAAGCCTGAAATGGGTTTTTATTTAGAGACTTCGGTTAGTTAGGACTAACCTTCATTGCAAGACTGTAATATTCATTTATAAAATATAATTTCCTTCAATTTAAAAAATCAAAGAGTAGTTACCTATAGCTTAATGAATGAATTTTCAACTCTCGTTATATGAGAGCATTTATTATTATTTTCAATAATAAACCTTTGGAATCGACCTAGAATTTTTTTTTTAACCCTTCGTCAAAATGTGTTTGTTCACGTTTCAAGGTACGGAGAATCCAACAAAAATCTAATAAAAATTTGACCGTCCGTCCGCCTTCCGCGGCACTTTCCTCAGTTAGCATTGACTGATTTTGATGAATTTTGATATATGGGCTCCTTTTGGGGTTTAGTTGTGCCCCGAAGATTTTTGTTGATGTAGGTCACTTCTACATTTCTAAGGATTGAAAAATAAGGGTTGACATTTTGAAAATTCCCTAACTCAAAAAATATTGATTTAAAGATATTGTTTTTCCATCAATTTAAGATATTATCGAATTTTTAGAATTTTTAAAGACCACGTGGAGCTCTGTAGGACGAACTGTTCGCTCCCTACGAGAACTTAAGTGTTGGACTGACGATAAATCAGAAACACGCGTGTGAATCGCAAAAGAGGCCTAGTCACCGTTCAAATTTTAGCTGACCTAAATGCGATGGATGTTTTTCTCTATGTTGGTTCGTGGTAACAAATCGCAAAGCCGTGTTCTTTGCAGACGAGTGATCTATACTGAAAAATAATAAACCTTTGTTGCATAATAATTTGCATCGTTTTTAGTTACGGTTCACTTTTTACTTCCTCACAGCAAGGTAGTAGTTTTCTCAAATCCTGTTCGGTTGTTCAAAGCTGTGGAAAACAATATGGAGGTTTCACTTCTTCTTTCGATTAATTCCTATTTTCACTCTCCAGCTCTCATGAAATCTTAGTGGCTGACAATCCAGATTGTGACCTAAGAAAACTCTCGGTGCTGGAAAGGTATATTGTACAAATGTTATCGCTCGGCGGTGGAGAAACGGGTTCTAAAGACTAATATTGAGTTGTCAAGTACTTTTTCGGCTCCAGTGTTTCAGTGGTGTATAACTTCAAATAGATTTAGGAAAATGCAATCAACCTGATACTAACATGATACGTACCTATATCAACATGATACGTACCTGATACGTACGTATATGTAAGGAATGTAACAATGCACAGATATACGAAAATTATACTAAAAAACAAAAGTGTATTAGAAGTGAAATAAACAGAACCGAGTACACGAGTACCTAATTCAACAGTACCTAATCCAATAGTTGAGATTCATGAGACGTCCTTCACCAGACAAATCTTCGATTAACCAAAAAATAGAGGGCAACGAATAATAACACGAGAGCGTAGACATCCCAGGGAGCCGAGTACCATTTCTCCAATAAATTCGCGTATACACTCGGCGTTTGGTTGAATAAAGTATCCCAGGCCATGACGAACGCTAACTTGACGAGCGCGATGTAGACAGGAGCGAGAGCGTCAGGGCTGACTGTAGCTGCCAAATCATAAAACCTTTTGGCGAGAGACAGATCGCGAGGCATTCCGAGGCCACGCTCGTGCATGTAACCGATGTTGAAGAGAGCCTGTGGGTTGCCGAACTGATTCGACGCTAAACGATATTGATTTGCCGCGGCCTCATAGTCGTGGGTCACGCCGTGGCCGTAATAATAGTAGTCGCCGAGTTTGACGTGAGCTTGAGAGTATCCTTGCTGAGCGGCTCTTCTCCAGTAGTTGAAGGCTCGGAAGTACATTTCCTCTTCGGTCAAGTTTTTCAACCCTGACAGTCCTCTCTCCAACATGAAGGCTGCGTTGCTTTGAGCCACTTCATACCCCAACTCAGCCAGCAATGCGTACACCATGAAAGCGTGGAAATATCTACCAGATTGATACATGTTGCTTCCTGACATCAAGTACTCATTCCACTTTCCTCTCTCTGCTACACTTTTATACAGTTCCACTGCAGTTGGACAAGACCTCAATATTCCAAAACCAGCAGCGTGCATTTGAGCAAGGTGGTAATAAGCTAGAATATTACCGCTTTGCGCAGCAAGGTGAAAATACTTGAAAGCTGTACGATAGTCTTTCGTTACGCCGAGTCCTTTCATGTACATCACACCAAGCTGTAGTTGACCTTCCACCCAACCCAAGTCAGCTGCTTTAAAGAAGTAATATTGCGCTTTTGTCAAATCAACATCAACTCCTCTTCCCTCCAGATACATCAACCCAAGCCCGCTATATCCAATAGGGTTGTTTTTCTCTGCTGATTCTTCAAATAATTTGAAAGCTGTTGAATTATTCGCCTTCGCAGATTCTTTATCTTCAAGATATATTCTTCCCAAGTAACCCATAGCAACTGAATTTTTCTTCTTGGCAGCCATGCCAAAATAATACGCAGCCTTTCCGACGTCCTTGGGACAACCTCGTAACCCATGATAATACAGCTGCCCTAAGCTAATTTGAGCATTCATGTCTCCTTTATCGGCCAGGTATTCATAGTATTGCAACACATCTGCCTCCAGCCAATAAGGATTGTGGCCTCCAGCTTCTTCCAATTCAATCAGCCGAATACGATGAACAAGAGTACCCCCGGACAGCGAAATGTCCTTAGCTACTTCCTTAGCAGCTATCTCATAGAACTGGAGAGATTTTTCGCAATTGCTCGCAACTGTGATTCCTGATTTGTACCGATAACCTAATACAGTTTGTGCCCAAATGTTCCCACCTATTGCGCTAAGCATGTAATGAACTAAAGCACGTGCTTGATTAGGTTTAACTGTGATCCCCACGGAATACAAAAAACCTAGTGCCATATGCGCTTCTGCTTCTCCTGAATCGGCAAGCTCCACAAATGTTTTCTTTGCCTCCTCCAAATCATTCTTGTAGTCACCAAGCAACGTTCCCCACGCAATTTTCAGCCTAGAAGAATTGTGACCCAAACGGCTCGCTTTTTCAAACAATTCGTAAGCCTTGGGAATTTTATTTTTTGCTGGAGAGTTCAGAACTTGAAGAGCAGTTTCATACATGAGATTCGACGCGCTTTCGTTAGAATGCAAATCTACTGATTCTTTTCGCGTTTGAATATTTGTGGCAGATTCGTGAATTTTCTCAATTGCACCTTCTTCTTTGTCTCGACTAGAATACATGGTCGGAGAACTACCCAACATGTCGTTTAACAAACTTTCAGTCTCCTGCAAGTGATTTCTAAGCTTCGTCATGAGTTCTATAGGCCGTAAACTTACCTGCTCATTTGGGCCTTCCTGCGACTTTGTACCTTCGTCTGTACTCTTCTCCTGGCCTTCTTTGTTTTCTTTGGACTGGCAAAGGACCACTTGGGAGTTCAAAATCACGACAAAAAATACTACGTAAAGTAAACGAGAACGTCGGTCAACGCACTCTCTCCACATTTTTGATTGGTCCTATATGACTAAGATGATTACCAGTAAAAAAGTATGGTAAATTTTGAAAATGCAAGTGTATGATTATATTGATTAGTTTCACAAATATCACACCATTAGCAACAAACAACAACTAATCAAATCAAGTAACCGACCGTGGATTTATAATCAAACAGGGTAAGTAAAACAATCATGTTCTTCCAAGATCAGTTTGTCCAACCTCGGAAATATTGTATGACCGGTAACGTGCGTCATGTGATTAAGTATAGCACTTTCTATCATCCGTTATAAAAATACTTGAATTAAGGTAGTAGGTGTAGTCTCTCTTGTTATATCACTCTCCCTAAATGATTAGAAAGAGTAATTTTACAACGCTGTTAAAGGAAGAATAACGAAGTAAAACCTAGTAGGTACTTAAGACGCTGGTTTTAAGTATCCATAACATCCGTAGGGGGTAGTCTGCTTGTTTTTAGCTACTTGATGAACTGCAATAAAAAGACACGACAGATATGTCCTGTATCGATCCATTTTTCTCTTTACTTCCTTTCCAGCGAACTCTCGGGGCCTCAGGGCTCTTATAATGAGAATGCATATGCATTACCTATCCCACTCTTGAAATTCTTCTTGTAGAACCTCAAGTGGGAAGCTACATTAACCATGAACATGAACGTTCTATGCTAATATCTGAATAAATATATTCATTTCTCTCGTTAGCGGACGCAGTCGGAAGAGGCACTCCAATGCGGAAGCAACCCATTAGTAGAAATATAAAATATGTGCTCCAGGAGCCACTGAATCTATTCAGAAATTCTTCATGATTACCATTTTAGAAAAAGTCGTCTCATAACCTATAGGAGAGCTCTGCTTCTTTTTGAGTTTTTTGTCGGGCAAAAGAAGTACACCTCGCATTCAACGTCAAACGATAAATTCGAAGTAGCCATCTAACAGCGAAATCAAAAATTGTAATCACTAATTTACTGAACGGCTCATCAAATCAAATCTTATACCAAGTGATTCAAGGAATTGGGATATTGGGATATAGGAAAGAAAAATTAATCAACACGTGCGACTGACTTTATCGACCAAACATCACGAAGTATTGGGTAATTCCCTCTAGATTTCAAAGGTTTTTTGACTTTAATCGCAAAAATGTCAAGAGCTGAAACAAATTTAAAGTGGTTACGACTTCACTTCATTTTGAGGATTATTAAGAAATCCGTTCAACAGTCAGTAATTAATTTATGTATTCACACAAGATACCCACCACAAAAAAGCGTAGGTATGAGGGAAAATAATAAATTTAATGTAAAAACATCTGCTGGGTGTGGCGCTTAGCTTCCTCGTATTCATAACCCGATTGTACAGATAATCCGATGCGTCTCAAAACATGATTCATTAGGTACCTTCCACTACCCTCGCAGGGGACCATCTCCACTCCAACTCGCATAATTCCAGAAAATTTAACGTAATCAGATGGGAAATGGAACCATGGACCGGCCCCTAGCAGAGAACTAAGACTCCCGAAGACTCCCAGGACTCAGCCTGAAGTAATTTGTTGAACAGTTCCAGGCTGAGTTCCAACGTGAGATAAGGAGGCGAGGTTTTAGTGAGTTTGAATCCCACATAACCCGTGCAAGCGGTTCCCTCGGGTATCTTACGAGATCAAATTTCCACCCCTGGATCTTAAAGATTTCCTCACCCTCTACGAAAAAAAGACACCGAGAATAATTCAAGTAACTCAGTCTCTAGCAACTCACAGCTCGAACTCCATACCGCACATAGTATGTATAGAGAAATTTGAAGAGTCTCTAGAAGTTCACTAGACCAAGATATAAGAAGCAACTGTTAACATGGCTAATAACTGGAGGGAGCTTCAGATGCGATAGGCTGTTAAACAGCATCTATGTATAGTAGTGAAATAAAATGTATGTAAGCTAACCAACTAAGTAGGTATTAATAATGGTGTAATTAATTTATTTCCAAAAAGTACTGGCATCTCGCCTCCAGGTGGCTGGTGTCATTGGTGATGTCCAGAGAGCGTTTCGGCCAGCGGATGGCACAGCGGAGAACCTTACAGTTCTCCAATCTGTCATTTCGCTGGCCCGTATTAAACGCCGGCAACTCCACCTCGCCGCTCTGGACGTCGCTAAGGCCTTTGACACAGTCAGTCACCTTGCCCTGACCGATTGCCTTCGTGGTGTCGGGGCCCCATCTCGGTTAATCGAGTATGTGGCCTGTCTGTACCAGGAAGGCGTGACGGTCCTCGAGGCAGGAGGTGAGGTATCAGGGGATATACGGATCGGGCGTGGGGTACGCCAGGGGGATCCCCTATCACCACTCCTCTTCAACCTGGTTGTGGATACGGCCTTGGGTAAGCTGCCCACTGAAGTAGGGTTTGATCTCGCCCCTGGGGTGCGAGTAGGAGCATTGGCATTTGCCGATGATGTTATCCTACTCGCAGAAACCCGTGAGGGCTTGCAGATCGCCCTCAATGCATTTGCTAAGCAGCTAGCCAGGTGTGGACTTGTGGTTAACCCCGATAAGTGTGGGTCGGTCTCCTTGGTCCCGTCGGGTCGCCAACATAAGGTGAAAGTTGTGGATGGGGGTTTTGTCGTAGGACAATCCCCCATTCCATCTCGATCCGTGTTGGAGGTTTGGCGGTACCTTGGAGTCGACTTCATGGGGGTGGCCACTATTACTGCCAGCCGTGTGGACCTTGGTAGAGCGCTAGCTCGCGTTACCAAGGCTCCATTGAAGCCACAGCAGAAGCTGCGCCTCCTCCGCACGTACTTACTGCCGAAGCTAACCTATGGGTTAGTCTTTGGCAGGCTTACGGCGGGGAGGCTGCAACAATTGGATCGAGAAGTTCGCTCTGCTGTGCGCTCTTGGCTGAAGTTCCCACCTGGTGTCCCAAGTGCCTATATTCATGCACCGGTCAAATCCGGTGGGCTTGGCATTGTGTCTCTCTCGGCATGTATCCCTTCACTGCGCCGCCGGCGCCTGCTAGCCCTTCAAGGGTCGAGCTGGGAGGTCGCCCGTGCGGCTGCTGATCTTGATTTTGTCAGGCAGCAGTTAGCATGGTGCGACCGAGCAACACCATCTGCTCCAAAACCCAGTTCGTCTGCTGAGTTCGCTGCTGCGCTGCATGAATCGGTAGATGGTAAAGAACTCCGACAGTGCTCCGAAAGCCTCGTCTCATCCCAATGGGTAGATTGGGCATCGGAGGGCATTGGGGCCCGTGACTACCGACACTACCACGCCATCCGCGTGGCATCTTTGCCAACTGCGGTGCGGTGTTCGAGAGGTAGTCGCGGGACAACGCTACCCCTTTGCCGTGCCTGTCGGAGTGGAAATGAACACCTGTATCATGTGGTGCAGCAGTGTCCACGAACTCATGGGGGCCGCATCCTACGTCATGATGCGGTCGCCAAGCAGATAGCAGGTGCTTTGTCATCTAGCGGCTGGGATGTTGAGAGAGAGAGATTGTATCACATGCCAAGTGACCAGGGTAAGAAGCCCGACATTGTTGCCGTCAAGCCCGACCAGTCTTGCATTATCCTGGATGTCCAAGTTGTCAATGGCAGCTTGGACATGGAGCAGACTTGGCGGGCCAAGATAAGGAAATATGACACAAATGATTTACGGCAAGCAGTGTTTGAGCTAAAAGGAGTGGCACCCAACAACATCAGGGTGATGGCTGCAACCTTGTCATGGCGCGGTGTGTGGTGCGGGAAAAGTGCCACGGAGTTGCGCGAGTTGGGCATCTCAGTAGGCGTACTCCGTGGTATCACCACCCGTGTCCTGCTCGGCTCATATTTGAACTGGTGGTCGTTTTATAGAGGCACTTCCCTTCATCCTTCTCTCCCACCCCCACCTTCCTCATCTTCCCTTATCCCTAGGGCCGGCGTCGGGTGAGTCCTGGGCGTCCTCCCCATTATATTTGATTTATTTATTTATTTTCTTTAATGGCGTGCCCCCTCCGTCACCAAAGACAATTTGTCTTGAGGGGAGTTCGAAAAAAAAAAAAAAAAAAAAAAATAGTGAAATAAAATGTATGTAAGCTAACCAACTAAGTAGGTATTAATAATGGTGTAATTTATGTGTTTAGGAAATTATGTAAGATAAAAAAGTAGATACCTATGTGATAATATTGTAATTTACCGAGAAATTTGTTATTCGGATTTATGTCAAATGTAAAAGCAACTAACCAAGCCCAACGTAGATCGGGAAACTAAGAAAAACCCATCGTTTCTGTTCTTGCATTTTTTTCATTTTTGAATTGTAAAAATTGTTTCTTCAGTGCCTAGTAAAATATTTGTCTATCTGGAAGATGTACATTTTTCTAGTTGTTCTTCGTGATATTGATTATTCACATCTGTCACTAATTAGTTTTGCTAAGGAAATAAGTTGACTAGTTAATGCATGCCGATTGTTAATTAATAGTAGTGTGGGCTCCCGCCCACAGGAGTGCTACTCCAGTAGGGTGGGGCCGGGTCAACGCCACCGACCCCCTTCGGCCTGACTCGTAGGTGACGTCAACGTGGCCCAATCAGGAGGCGCCAACCAACATCTCGCGCGCCCTCCCCCCTCCGGCCGGAGAAGCGGCAAGAGCTTCTCCCCCACCATCACCGCCGCCCCCGCCAACACCACCTCGCGGGAGGAGGGGGGAGAGAAGACGGAGCCTCGGGTCAGGCCTGGACGACACTACTCCCTCTCCAACCTCTGATCAGTTAACGTCCACCGAGAGCTCCCAGCCCGTGAGTCGTGTAACCGCCACAGTTTTCCCCCCCAAGCCGCCACGCTGTACGACCCCCTGGACATCAGCGTCGCCACGAACCTACCTCTGCCACACAATATCGGAAGGATACCTACGGGCCCCAACGTGAGTGCACAAACTAATATTACATTTCATTCCATTGGCCAATGAATTAGGAGTGACGTGTAGTCATAAGAGTAAACACAATAACATTAATAACATTTTCGCCACGAAGCTTATCTGAAATTGAACTTTAGTAGATTTTCTGATTGAACCATTGATTTTTCCGACCTTGCAATTGAACTTGAATACCAAATGATTAATGGATTGTAACGATATATTAGGAATCCATACTGAACAAAGTACTATTCATTTACATTATAAACTTACCTTCATGCAAATCGCCACGAACTTTGAAGTTGTCTCTTAATTAATAAAAGTGCCATATATTTGTATTTTCGTTTACCTTTTGTCAGAGTATACCTGGTTACCAATTCAATAGTTGAGGTTAGTGCATCGCCACGCCTCGAGGTTTTGACAAGTCCCTTCAGGACCGCCACGTAAGCCCATCAGGCAGGAGCACCTTTGTGTATCCAAATTGGATTTAGCCCTTCAGGCTTTTAACTTTCAGCATAAATCGCCACGGGACGCTTCAGGTCGCCACGCTTTTTCACCACGCTTTTCGCCACGCATCTTTAATTCTAAATTCTTCACAGGTAAATACCTTTCTTTATAATTTATCTGTGTTTCGACTTTTGTCTTGTTTTCTTTTCAGCCAATATTCATTTTTCAAATCAACCCCCCAACAACTCGTGCGATCACTTGGGCTGTCGAGTTCATTAACCTAGTTGGTGAGCCCGACCACCCAAGCGCCTAGATCCTCTAGGACAAAAAGACCGAAGATATACCTGCGAGTTGATAGCAGAGGTGAACCTTTCCCTTCACCACTGGTACCCAAGTTGCCAGGTATATCCGAAGTCCCCATACTTACAAACTGGTGGCAGCTAGCGGGATTTTTGTGTGAGTTAGCCTCACACGGACCCACAAATTAAATCGTAAGTTTTGTATCGCTACGAGTTGTTTTCAAAATTTAGAGTCATAAATTCAAACTTAAATAAAGCGAAACACATAGTCTAACCAGGTATACTGTTAGGTAGGATGTGCATCCGTTTATTGTAATTATAGGAAAAGTGACGTAAACGCAGCCTCCTATCTCGATCGCCACGATCGCCACGATCGCCACGATCGCCACGAAAATTCTTCAAAATTCCAGTAGTAACCTGTTTTTTCTTCAATAAGACCGACACAGACGCAGACAGATTTTTCACCCTAGTGGTAGTAGTTAAACCTCAACACATTCACCTACACTTCTTTCTAACGAACCGACAAATGTCTCTAAATTTGTCGGGAGCAAGCGACCGAGGAGAAGGTACACACTCCTCCGTCGGTCCCGAAGCAGTAGAAGCCATGACACAAACGATGAGGGAGATGAATATACTCCTTCAGCGTTATAACACAGCCACACACGAGGGTGAACGCGGGGACCTACCGCGCTCAGTATTTCTAGAACTTGAACCATGGGACCCAGACGCTTCAGGCGCACTCAGTGTAGTTTCGTTCTTTGCAAATTTTGACCTAGTGACCGCGGGCTTAACCTCTCAACAACGATATCGAATACTGCGCACAAAAACACGCGGGATCGCGAAGCAGTTTTTGATTGACCGTGATGACGCCATGGACGTTGACAACGTCTACGAAATCGTCAGGGAGGACATGTTGCGGTGGTTCCAAAAAGAAAACCCCCAACATGCGGCCGCTTCACTATGGACAGTAAAGCGCAACGCGACGGAGACGCTTCGGCAGTTCGCTGACCGCGTGAGAGGCTTGGCGCGCTGCGCTGTGATGGAAGAAGGAGCGCGTCTGCGACGCCACGAACGAAACGATTGGGTGGAGAAGAAGACGATGGACGCTTTCATCCGAGGCGTCGGGAAGAACATGAGTGCCCTCCTAATCACGAACCGACCGAGATGTATCCAAGACGCTCTAAGCAAAGCCGAAGAACTCGAGGAAACCCTCGATGACACGACCGACTTAGAAGAAAGATGGGATCTAGCGGCCGTCACGAATGATCGTCGGTGCTACAACTGCGGTAGCCACGATCACTTCGCCGCCCGATGCCCACGCAAAGATGACAACACGCAGAAATATAACCGCCACAAAGAAGAAGATCACCGCCGGGACAAACAAAATGAACCACGAAACGAGGAAAAGCCGACTCCGCGTTATCCCTGCATGTTTTGCGCCGATCGAACACACTTTCCCGTGAACTGTCCCTTTAGTCCGCATAAAACAATTTTTTGTGATTTTTGTGGAATGAGAGAGCACTTGGAACAAGATTGCTACAAGAAGAAACGCCTACTCCCCGTATCGCAACCCGTGATGGCACCAGCACACACAATGGAAGTTGTACGCTACAAGAAACCCGCAGAAGAGAACCACATCCCCGCCGTGGAAGCCCCCATGTCACGCACAATGAAGATAACCGTTGGACTAGGCCCCGAAGATCGCGACATGATCGTTGATACCGGCGCCACGCTTTCGGTATTGTCTTCTCCCGTAAAAGGGATCAAACTGCTTCCGACGCGCACTGTCGCGTGGGGCGCGGACGGGATGCCGCTACACTTCGCAGGGGAACAACGCCTCGTCACGCGACTCGGTGGTTGCACTTTCGAACACACCTTCCTCGTGTTCGCGAGAAAAAGCGCCACACTCGATTTGCTAGGACTTGACGTATTGAGACGTGTACCAATTACCTTTACCACGGGTCCAACCATGAAATTTCACGCACCGGAGGAGAAAGCACGACCATACACTCCTGTCGACCTACTCGACGAGCCATATAGCGTGGGGGTGGTGTTGCGACCGGATTGGCGGGAAAACGGGACGCTTGGTAGTCAACAACCACATTTTGACACAAGCGCACCCATCCCTAGTACCTTTTCGGGAGCAACAGCCACTCCCCAAGTTGACGAACAAGCGACGCCTGTTCGCCACGCGCATACTGACGCTTTGAGTACGCCGACCACGCCAGTCACAAACATCAGCGGAACCGGAAGCATGAAATTTTGGAGTAGGAATTATGGTGGCGTCACCACGCCGATAGACGCACCCGTCAATCTGTACGACCACGCATCTCGCCGCGAAGCCCCGAATGAAAAACAGACGCCTAGAAACCCCGAAAGAGTCCCCGAAGAACCAAGAAGAGTACGTTTTGAAGACATGGTGACCGTTTATGGTGATGAAGAACCAGCCACGCAAGAACAAGCGACGCCCATTCGGTTCGACACAAGCTTCGAACAATCCGAAAATTTGTCGCTTGACCAATACATTGATGCAGCTGTCGAAAGGGCAATCCGGAAACTCGACGCGCCTGTCGCCACGATGATACGGAGCTTCAACGCCACGCCCGATCGACACGAAAACATGATCACCGCCACGCCGCAGCGACTCAACGATACCGTGATGGTTACACCACACCAACATGACAACACGGTGGTCGCCACGCCAAATCGCCACGTCGCCACGGTGGTCGCCACGCCCGAAAAAATAAATACAGACCTTGACATTCTAACAATGTTGAAAGAAGAAAAGAAAAGTGAAAATACACCCGACATGCAGATTGAGAAAATCGTCACGCAGCACCTCAAATCACTGATGCAAATTGAGGAAGCACACGCTGACCGAAGCCCGAAAAACGACGAAAATGTTCAAAACGATGAAAAAAGGGGGTTAATTAACACCCTACAAGATGACAAAGAAAATGAGGAATGGGAAGAAGTCCCCACCGATCAATGGGATCCGCCATTACCCGAATTTGACACCGTTCTCAATGACAAATTGAAACATCTGAACGAAGCGGACGCCGAACCGACGAGGAATTTGTTGAATACATTCCGGGACTTATTCAAGCCACCTACGGGGGAGGGGTGCAATTTAAATGTATCCCATGAGATAATCCTCACTCAACCCACCGTTACTCAACAAAAACCTTATCCGGTTCCTCACGCCCTTAGAGAAGTTGTTGAGACACAGCTTAAAGACATGCTCGAGTCTGGAGTAATTAGCCCGTCCACTAGTCCGTGGAGCGCGCCCGTCTTATTAGTCAAGAAAAAGACGCCGCCGGGGGAAAAGCAGCTTTGGCGTTTTTGTACCGACTTCCGTCAACTTAACAAAATCACCAAAGGAGACGCATACCCCCTTCCGCGACTACAAGAAACACTCGCCATGCTCGGACAGTGCAAATGGTTCTCTACGATCGATCTTATAGCTGGGTATCATCAAATTCCGGTACACGCCGACTCAAAGGAAAGAACGGCTTTCTCCGTTCTTGGACGCCATTTCCAATATGAAAAAATGCCCTTCGGGTTGAAGAACGCACCCGCCACGTTTCAACGCGCGATGAATGACGCGCTCGATGGAATCCTCGGAAACAACTGTCTCGTCTACCTCGACGATATAATTGTGTTTTCCGCCACGCGAGAAGAACATCTCGAGAAGCTCAACCAGGTTTTCACGCGTCTATCAGAAGCTCGATTACAAGTAAATATCGCTAAATGCGATTTTCTCAAGAACGAAGTGCGATTCTTAGGACACCGCATCACCACGGACGGAATTCTCACGGAACCGGAGAAAACAAGAGTCATTAAGGAGTTTCCGATACCTACCTCAATGGTAAAATTGCAATCCTTTTTGGGCCTCGCCAGTTTCTACCGGAGGTTCATCCCTAAATTCTCCGAGATTGTTGTTCCGTTGACCGAGCTATTGAAGAAGACTAATCCCTTCGAGTGGACCGAGAGACAACAAAGGGCGTTCGACGAACTCAAGGACAAACTGACCAGCGAACCCATCCTCGCTTACCCCGACCTGACGAAACCGTTTATCCTCGCAACCGATGCATCCGGCTTCGCCTTGGGAGCCGTCCTCTCGCAAAATTTTGATGGGGAAGAGAGGCCCGTAGCTTATGCGAGTCGCAAGTTGAACCCGGCCGAAACCAGGTACTCGGTCACCGAACGAGAGCTTTTAGCGGTTGTGTGGGCGGTCCGACATTTCCAGGAATACCTGCTCGGACAAACGTTCGAACTTCAGACCGACCACATGGCTCTTACCACCGCCATGCATCTTCGTGACCCGACTTCGCGCATCGGACGCTGGATATTACGCCTAGCGGAATATGACTTCATACCCCGATATAGACCAGGTACACAAATGGGACACGCCGACGGTTTAAGTAGAGGCGACGTTGCGATTGTAACCCTCGAATTTCCGCGAGAACTCATGATTGCCGCTCAAGATTTGGACAACTGGATTCAAGCTCTCGTTCTCGACAGAAAACACGAGAATTTACGCAACACAAACGGCGTATGGGAGACACGCGTCCGTCAAGACGGAAAACACGAATGGGTACCACTAATTCCAACTTCGCTACGAGAGTGGCTGATTGATCGCTGTCATAAGAACGAATGGGCAGGACACCCAGGAGCTGAAGTCACAGAAAAACTCGTACGAAGACTTGGAACGTGGCCCGGACTTGCGAAAGATGTTAGAGAAAATCTTCAACGTTGCGAAACCTGTGCGCGACGAAATACACCGTCCGGACTTCGGAATCCTATTCAAAGGCCGTTGCTTCCCGAACGTCCCGGACAGATCGTCGGCATAGATTTCGTCGGCCCCATCTCAAACGGAAACACGACCAAGTATATACTCACCGCCGTGGATCATTTCACGAAATACGCGGAGGCGTATGTTACTTCAGATTGCACGGCTGGAACCGTCGCCCGAAATCTTGCGAACAAATACATTCCGACACACGGAGTTCCCGAAAGGTTGGTCTCGGACCGTGGTACCGCTTTTACGGCCGGATCAACACGAGAACTATGCAAAAATTGGGGCATAAGACAAATTTTTACCACAGCTTATCATCCAGAAAGTAACGGAGTCTGTGAAAGATTCCACCGGACGCTAGCTAACATCTTAGCGAAAATATCCAAGAAGACGAAAGAATGGGAAAGTATGCTCCCCATTGCGCTTGCAGCATATCGCTCGACTCCGCACAAAAGCACGGGATTCAGTCCGAACTTTCTCACCTTCGGTCGTGAATTGCGAATGCCCAACGAAACACTGCAGAGCTTGAAACCCCGTGCCGATGAGACCACCACGATGAGAAATCTGAGGATCGCACGCGACGCCACCCACCAAAGCCTTCAAGAGGCATGGCGGCGGCGTAGCGAAGCCATCAACTCACGACGAACTCTGAGGTCCTTCGAGGGAGGCGACGCCGTATATCTAAAGGACATGCAACCACCACCCGGAGTTGTAAAGAAATTTTGGAGTCCATGGAGTGGCCCATGGATAGTACTGAAGAAACATTCCGATGTTACTTATGAAATTAGAGACTTACCGGATATTCGAAGACAAACTGTGCACATCAATCGCCTGAAACCAGCTTTCGTGTTGGGGGTACCAGACGAAACGTTCATTGATCCCAACGATTCCTCGTCAAACCCACGAGACGTTGCGACACCAGAACCCCTCGATACGACGATGACACCTGAAACAAACAAAGAAGATTGGTATGAAAGTTACGGTTGGTCGACACCGGCAGCCGTGGCGCCAGCACCCGTACCCACCACCAGCTCGAAAGAACACACGCCGAGGACACCTCGAGAAGAGGCGTCAACCCAACATAGCACTCCTTCGGAACTGGATCGTGACATGGACGCGGATCACAATTTCGATCGCTCCACTGAACGTGAAACGGAAAGAAGTGAAGTACCTCACGGGACTGACGACCCCCAAACGAGCCGTGCTGATCGCCACGAAACTCCACTCTGCCACACCACACATCATGACGAGTCCGCCGATCGCAACGCCAATCGCAACGCCGATCGCAACGCCACTCGCAACGCTGACCGCCACAAGGTGCGATGTACAGAAGAAGTCAATGAAGACGGAGAGCCAATTGAATCTTCCGATGAAGAGTTTGAAGAAGCGAAGGAAGACCCACCGGCTAAGAGACGTTGTGAAGAAGCGGAGGAGACTCCTAGTCGTTATCCATTTAGAACAAGGCACAAACCTGTTGACTATAGGCTACTCCACTTAGGGAAAAAGACACACTGACGGACTACTAGGGCATACATACACACGCAATACTGACCGACCCTTCAGGTCCCATTACGCTTGGACCCTTCAGGTCACCCCATTTTACTTGGACCCTTCAGGTCACCCCATTTTACTTGGACCCTTCAGGTCACCAAATTTAATTTGGACCCTTCAGGTCGCAACACTTCGCTTTGATCCTTCTGATCGCCTACCTCTTATGGCTACACTGTCCTACTACGGCCGTGCATGAAAAGTTGAAGTACCAACGTAGAATTCCTATTGAAGCAAGTCACTTTTCCTAGGCCAGGATGTCACATAGGATATTGTTTTGTTTGTTGTAGGATATGGCACATGAATCTGATGAGACATTAGAGATCGAAGGAGGTCCGATCGTACCCGATCCAGTAGTGACGCTCATGCGGAGTCAACGCGAGCAGATACGAGAACAACTGGACGACAAACCTGAAGGATACGTGGAAACGCCGGAACCCATCGATGACCCCTTCCCCAGCTCCATCGGCGATGGTACTGTCCATCTCCTCCAAGTCCTACTCTCCGGACCTTCCTGACTGCGGCGTTCCCCTACCATCTTCGAGTCCTCCACCACGAAGCCGAAGCCGGACAGGGATTTTTGCTGACTCTGACTGGGACAATGAAGACCAAGCAAGCCAACCACCACCTGAGCCGCTGCCCACTCCGATCAGAGAACCTCAAGTGATCCTGCAGGCAGGCAGCCCACCCCCATCCAAACCGGGGTTGAAGATTAAAATCACACGACGTAAGAAGACCATCTGTCCAGTCTGCACTCGACCTGCCCCCAAGATGTTTAAGTTTCGCTGTCCTGCCTGCAAGGAGTTCTGGGAGCGGCTCAAGGCCATGCATCGGAAAGGTCAGGAGCTGCCGACCTGCGCCACAGACCACAGCAAGAAGAGAAACCCCACCCGATGCCGAGGCTGCCGTCGCCACGCCTACGAGCAGGCCATCAAGAAGGCGCGCCCCTCCGAACCCCTAGCCATCCCCAGTGTCGTCTTTGACGACCCTGGCTCCCGGGGGGACGGGGGGTGTGGGCTCCCGCCCACAGGAGTGCTACTCCAGTAGGGTGGGGCCGGGTCAACGCCACCGACCCCCTTCGGCCTGACTCGTAGGTGACGTCAACGTGGCCCAATCAGGAGGCGCCAACCAACATCTCGCGCGCCCTCCCCCCTCCGGCCGGAGAAGCGGCAAGAGCTTCTCCCCCACCATCACCGCCGCCCCCGCCAACACCACCTCGCGGGAGGAGGGGGGAGAGAAGACGGAGCCTCGGGTCAGGCCTGGACGACACTACTCCCTCTCCAACCTCTGATCAGTTAACGTCCACCGAGAGCTCCCAGCCCGTGAGTCGTGTAACCGCCACAGTTTTCCCCCCCAAGCCGCCACGCTGTACGACCCCCTGGACATCAGCGTCGCCACGAACCTACCTCTGCCACACAATATCGGAAGGATACCTACGGGCCCCAACGTGAGTGCACAAACTAATATTACATTTCATTCCATTGGCCAATGAATTAGGAGTGACGTGTAGTCATAAGAGTAAACACAATAACATTAATAACATTTTCGCCACGAAGCTTATCTGAAATTGAACTTTAGTAGATTTTCTGATTGAACCATTGATTTTTCCGACCTTGCAATTGAACTTGAATACCAAATGATTAATGGATTGTAACGATATATTAGGAATCCATACTGAACAAAGTACTATTCATTTACATTATAAACTTACCTTCATGCAAATCGCCACGAACTTTGAAGTTGTCTCTTAATTAATAAAAGTGCCATATATTTGTATTTTCGTTTACCTTTTGTCAGAGTATACCTGGTTACCAATTCAATAGTTGAGGTTAGTGCATCGCCACGCCTCGAGGTTTTGACAAGTCCCTTCAGGACCGCCACGTAAGCCCATCAGGCAGGAGCACCTTTGTGTATCCAAATTGGATTTAGCCCTTCAGGCTTTTAACTTTCAGCATAAATCGCCACGGGACGCTTCAGGTCGCCACGCTTTTTCACCACGCTTTTCGCCACGCATCTTTAATTCTAAATTCTTCACAGGTAAATACCTTTCTTTATAATTTATCTGTGTTTCGACTTTTGTCTTGTTTTCTTTTCAGCCAATATTCATTTTTCAAATCAACCCCCCAACAACTCGTGCGATCACTTGGGCTGTCGAGTTCATTAACCTAGTTGGTGAGCCCGACCACCCAAGCGCCTAGATCCTCTAGGACAAAAAGACCGAAGATATACCTGCGAGTTGATAGCAGAGGTGAACCTTTCCCTTCACCACTGGTACCCAAGTTGCCAGGTATATCCGAAGTCCCCATACTTACAGTAGTGTTACTAGAGCCATTGTGTGTGTTAATAAAAAGTTTTCCATGAACTTCCGACGATTTGGGAAAATTTTGTACGCCTTATAATGGTGTGGAAATCAAGAACAGAAAGACATTTTTGAAATTTAAGTACTAACAGTGGAATGCCGATCAATTTTGAACATTTCACTAGTACATTTTGAAGAGGAAATTTTTATTAACAATCTGAGAAATTTTTGATCTCTTCTTGAAAAACAACGAAACACCTAGAAATACACGCCAAATTTTCCTTAAGATATCGGAATTGGAGTTTCCCCCAATAGTAAGATGAGAATTAATGTAAAGTTAAGTGCTTGGATACGGGTGAGTCATTTATTATATGCCTATTTGACCCAAGGAAAACGGAGTGAACAGTGGCTCATAATATACATGAAAACTCAATTTTCTCCTCAAAAATACTAACTAGTATTCGAAGATCTTCTAGTAATTAAGTGATAGGGTACCAGTCCGGAATACAGATAGGATGGCCGGGCCTGAAGAAGAGATCTCACGGAGGGTCAGAAGAAAAATAATGATTAATCACAAAGAGCCTTTCGGCTCAAGAACCGGTCAACTCGAATCCATCTGGGGGTTGGAAACTTTGAAGAACGCATTATCAACATCGTTTAATCCTGGGGACAAACGCTTGCCACTTATTCAATAGTAAGAGATGCGGTTTCCCGAGCGTAATTGCTACCATTGCTCATTGGGTTAATGGTCGAAAGAGGGTTGGAGAGGTTACACATTAATTCAAATAGCTTCGCATACTCAGCGCTTGCTAATAGCGACCGATTGTCATGAGGTGGTCGCATTACGTTTAATGTACGGTCGGACTTTCGGGTTGGTACCTAAAACACACCTGGTCCCGGAACGATTCCAACAAATAAGTTACGTGTAATCGAGCTGTCTGAAGTATGTTATGTACCTATTATTACATCCCGAGAGATATTCATCTCACAGGAGTTATTTTCTATCATTGGTTCACTTCAAATACGATTAGGTACTCGTATTTCGGACACCATTCTGATATCAAATTGACACTTCAGAAATAATTTCTCCTCCCCCCCCCCCCAAAATTGAATGAGGTGAACAAGGACTTCAATGCCTCATGACAACATAGGATAACTATTGATGCCTTTTTGGTTTATTATTTCTAATAATAAGCCTATGTGATCGTATCGCAAAAAATTTTTATAACCCCCCTCAAACTTTGTCACTTTACGTTTCAAGGTGCGTAGAATCCAAATTTTGAATGTCCGTCCGCCGTCCCCCGTCCACCGTCCGCGGCACTTTTCTTAGCAACACTGGACCGATTTGGTTCAAATTTGGTTATGGGCTCCATTTGGGGTCTAGTTGTGCCGCGAAGCTTTTGGTTGATGTAGGTCACTTCTAAGGGGTGAAAATTAAGGGCTGAAATTTTCAAGAGTGCCCTAGCTCGAAAACTCTCGAAATAAAGGTATCGTTTTTGACATTTTCATGTCTTTCATATGGCACATAAAAAAAAATCGTCACGAAATTTGATGCAACGATATTTGTTGCAACGATATTTGTCCCAAGTCGCCACAATGATGATTATGACCATCAGAAGTGAAGTTGTTAGGTAGGTAGGTACTTTACAGTCGAAAATTGAGCTCCCAGATCAGCTGAGTCGAAAATTGAGCTCCCAGATCAGCTGACTCGAATATTGAGCTCCCAGATCAGCTGAGTCGAAAATCGAGCTCCCAGATCAGCTGAGTCGAAAATCGAGCTCCCAGATCAGCTGAGTCGAAAATCGAGCTCCCAGATCAGCTGAGTCGAAAATCGAGCTCCCAGATCAGCTGAGTCGAAAATCGAGCTCCCAGATCAGCTGAGGCGAAAATCGAGCTCCCAGATCAGCTGAGTCGAAAATCGAGCTCCCTGATTAGCTGAGGCGATGTAGTTCATGTGTCGGGAGGGGAGGGGGGGGGGGCATGAAAATGTTTCAATGTGTTGCAGACTCGTATGCAAGCGTTTGATTTTTCACCAATTTTAAATAGTACCTATTAAATTTTTAAAAATTTTTGAGACCACCCGGAGCTCTGTAGGACAAACCGTTCGGTCCCTACGAGTACTTGAAGGTTTTCCTTCGATAAAACAGAATCATGAGTGTGAATAGCAAAAGAGGTCTAATCTCCATTCAAATTTTATCGGACTAAAATGCGATCGCTGTTCATTTCTTCGATTTGTATACAGTTTTGCCTTCTGCGTAACCATTAATCAAATTTCCATAATATGGAGCTTCATATTATGAAGCTTTCTATTTTTCCAATCGAGTGTGAAGCGTTTAGTTCTTTCTAATAAACTTGATTGTGAAGGTGTGAAGCCAGTATGGTGTGGTAGGTAGTACCTAGCTGGTAGGTAAATAAAAGTTGGTAGGTAAAAAAAAATGTTGGTGGGTAAAAAACGCTGCAAATCATTGCTCAAAAGCTTCTTCATTCTTCAGATCACTGATCAGCTGAGTGAGCTCCGAAGCCATTTTCAATCCTATTGAATGAAAGTGCTCTTCCAGGCGTCTCCAGCATTCGAGGAGATCTTCTTCACTCCTCAAATCACTGATCAGCTGAGTGAGCTCCAAAGCCATTTTCAATCCTATTGAATGGATGTGCTCTTCCAGGCGTCTCCAGCATTCGAGGAAATCTTCTTCACTCCTCAGATCACTGATCAGCTGAGTGAGCTCCGAAGCCATTTTCAATCCTATTGAATGGAAGTGCTCTTCCAGGCGTCTTCAGCATTCGAGGAGATCTTCTTCACTCTTCAGATCACTGATCAGCTGAGTGAGCTCCGAAGTCATTTTCAATCCTATTGAACGCAGGAAGCTGAAATTTGAGAGGGAAGGTCAAGGGAGAATACAGATGGTGGTAGGTGCTATTGATGGAGAACCAGTGATCTATACAGAAGGGTGATCTATACAGAAAATAATAAACCTTTGAGCAATGATTTGCAGCGTTTTTTAAATTTATTTATTTATTTGTTTACTTAACCTACTCTTACATTTTGAGAAAAATTGACAAAAATACACGAGATTCCCTAAGGAGAAGAGGATTTATGACCGTATAATAGCGAATTTTCGGTATGTAGTTTCTGCTCGATATCCGAATGTTTGGTTCCCAAATTCATCGACCTCGTAGAAGCCGAAAAATTTCATCTCCTTGATTCGTCGAGTAGAAAGAGAAGCTTCCAACCCCATCACCGAGATCGTATTTTCTTTAATCATCCATCCGGTTAGGGATGGCATATCGAATGAAATGTATCGATATATCGATCAAATGATATATCGTCAATGAGATATCGATACCTTCGATATATCGGGGAAAATGTATCGATATTTTGATATATCGGAAGATTTACTTTAAAAAACGTGTGAAGTAGGTAGGTGAATTTAATCGTTTTAAAACAATATAAAAATAATTTTGGATGACATTTATGGACATATCGGAGTATCTACTTGGAAAAACTTGAAGAAGTAAGTAGGTAGGTGAATTGAAAAGTTACTAACATCATTTAGGAAGAAATATTATCGATATGCTCAACATATCGGAAGATATATTTGAAAAAACCTGGTGAAACAAGTATTAACCTACTATCAAAAGTTACTGGGTATGAATGATCAAAATTAGTTGTTTAAAAACTGGAAAAAAGTTCGAAAATGTCATTGCAATGTTAAATTCATTTATGAATTGACAGGGGTGTATACTGTAGACAATCATGATCCTTCAAAATTGAAAATAATTGTTGTGAAAAGCTGCTTCACTTCGTATAGTAAGTAGTTTTAATCCAGACGAGCCTCCATTACTTTTGATTCAAGAAAGTAATTGAGCCTTGAGATCCACTGTAGGTGTAAAACATTCATGTAACTATCATGTCTGAGCTGAAGTTAACAGTCTAAAATCAAACCATTACTAGGTACCTACGAAATTTGGAATAAAACTACTTGACGTTTTTACAGGTACAGGTGCTCTTCTCGTCAATTCCTATTTAATTTTTACTTAAAAAAATTTTTTTTACTTGAAAACATGTTACGATATATCGGTAAATATATCGATATTGACCGATAATATCGGTTCTCTATATCGATATAAATATATCGATATACCAAACGTAATATATCGATATATTTAATATATCGATATATCGTTGCCATCCCTACATCCGGTTAATTTAGGGACTGTGTATTCTGTTTTGTGTGTTATGGTTTTCATTCTTTACTAAATTCAGTTCTTAGTTCGAAGTTCGAACTTCAAACACCGTGAGTATCTAAGTATTTCTATAGCGTAGAAGGGTAATAGATAAGTAAATCAATATTTTCGCATGAACCTAAAATTAAATTTTCTTCTAACGTCATCAAAATTTAGTTTTTCAAAATACTTTTACATGCTTCAAAGTGAGATGTGTAAAAGTGACGTGAAGCTGATCAAATTACAATTATTTTATTTTTGTTCTGTACTCCTGCTGTAGTCATTTTCTTGGTTGTTGTGGAGAAAGAAGCAGAGGACGTCAATATACTTCATAACATTTATTCGGCAAGCGCTTTCGGGGCAAACTATGTCCCCTTTCTCAAGCCTACAAGAAAAAACAATTAATTGGAGACTAAAATATAACAGTAGCATGAACAATCACGGTTAGTATAACCAACCAGTCAATAATTAATAATATTATGTCAAAAAAATGTTATTACTTAATAATTACTTTTTATTAAAACCATTAAAAATGTGCCGCCAAGATAAACCCTATTCTTCGTCATCTAAAAACCAATAAGAATATAAGTAACCAAGAACTGAACAATACGCACACTAACATACAGACAAACATTAAAAAATAAAAAGAAAACATAACAACCTACCTATGTTTACTCTGCAATTATTCTCCCAATATCTTCCATCCCTCCTCAATCACCAAAATCTCACCTCTGCCAATCTTGAAAACTATTCTCACTGGAAAACCAGTAACACATTTCAACATAATTTTGAAGAACTTTCTACTTACTAAAAACATACAAAAATAGAAAATCTCAATAATAACAATAATATTTATAAATTATAATTTATAAATCTCAAAAATAACAATAATAATTATAAATTATAACAATTATTGTTATGGAAATGGACGAAGGTAGTTTTCGAGATTTTCAATTTTTGTATGTTTTTAGTTAGTAGTAGAAAATTCTTCAAAATTATGTTGAAATGTGTTACTGGTTTTCCAGTGAGAATAGTTTTCAAGATTGGCAGAGGTGAGATTTTGGTGATTGAGGAGGGATGGAAGATAGTGGGAGAATAATTGCAGAGTGAACATAGGTAGGTTGTTATGCTTTCTTTCTATTTTTTAATGTTTGTCTGTGAGTTAGTGTGTGTATTGTTCAGTTCTTGGTTGCTTATATTCTTATTGGTTTTTAGATGACGAAGAATAGGGTTTATCTTGGCGGCTCATTTTCAATGGTTTTAATAAAAAGTAATTATTAAGTAATAACTTTTTTTGACATAATATTATTAATTATTGACTGGTTGGTTATACTAACCGTGATTGTTCATGCTACTGTTATTTTCTGGTCTTCAATTAATTGTTTTTTCTTGTAGGCTTGAGAAAGGGGACATAGTTTGCCCCGAAAGCGCTTGCCGAATAAATTTAATAAAGTATATTGACGTCCTCTGCTTCCTTCTCCACGTCAACCAAGAAAATCATTTTACTGATAACTCCTCCCAATAATGCCAGATTTTGATTAAAAACCAATGAAATACCAACACATAGCTCACATCTCAAAATTGAATGACAATAATTCGTAGCATCTACCCTCGAACGGTTTCTACAGATAATAATAAAGGTTGATACCTCTCAGTTTCTGATTTACCGCTCAAATAAACCCCCTATCATCCCTCTCTTATCCCCAATCAATAAATCTTATGCGGCTTTTAAAATACATTAACGAACAGCCTGTCAACCGTAATACTTGTCAAAGATGGGGTAGTTGTTACCGCGAACGATTCAAAAGCTTGGGGGACCTCGTTATCGGAAATAATCGCCTCTAAGAATACTCAAGAACAGTTGACACTGCCAGAAACTCGTTAAACGCTCGGAAGGACCCCAGACGAGGGGAGTGCCAATTTCCAGACTTTCCCTCCATCAAAGAGTTTGTTCGGGAGAAGTGAAGTCAGCTGCCAAAGGCCGGTTGTTATACAGGTATCCGAGGTTCCTACCTGATTGTAATCATTATAATATTCTCCAGGATCATCTCCGAGTATTAGGATATCAAAATTATGAGAAATCCAACTATTTATGTGGGAAGTAGGTACTTTGCAGTTCCCTCACATAATCATATTGTGATCGTAAGAATTATAGCATACACCGTGGGTGCAGTAGCCGACCACAATGGCAGTGAAATGTACGAAGTCCATTCAATCTATAATTTCACAAAACTCCATTGAATAGTTTCGAAATTGTGGCAGTGAGGATGCTCAACTAGAACCTGTGTAGAGCTTTATGGAGCTTTGGACCCATCTGTATATGCTGAGGTGCTTCCATCTTCAATAAGAGTTGCTTCAGAGTTGAGGAAGACGATGCAGAATCAGAGTGTTTTTTCTAAGTCCAACCATCAAACTCTCTGATTTCTGATATCATAATCACATCCTCGTATTCCTCATCATCTCCCTTCTGTTGATTTCATATGACTATGGTTATCTATTGTAATAATCTGACACTCCACTAACTATCCTCAAGAGCGTAGCAACAAGTAAACAATAATAACAGAAAATTTCTGTCATTTAATGATGTATCGAGGCGAATAAAGAGAGTTTGGAGTTATGATTCGGCACGAATAAATAATAGTGTACTGTATTTTATCAGAGTAATGTAGACTTATTAGTACTCCAGTGCACTACATCTAACATGTTTATGCCATCGTATAGCTTTTTGGGTGCCACTGTTCCGAATCTGGAAACATAACAAATCTCTTTGTTGAATATAGTTGAAACAACGTTCTGGATTTAATTTTGTTACTTGAATCCTTTCTTGCCTAATGTCTTGAGCTATAATAATGAAGACTCGAAGGGTAGAAGGAATCCATCTTCGTCAGTTAACTCCTACTTTCCATAGCACTCCTCTCTTCCTCCCCATCACATTAGCCTTTGTCGCAAACTTACCCTCCCAACTGCTAATCACCAAACACCCTCGCCCATTGTTGACGGTCCTTCTATTGTAAGCCGGGTGCCCTAAGACCCATTGTATGGATCATCTACCTACCTCAATACCAGTCCCATCTCTGGCATATATGTTCTCAGGTGGTTGATTACCGGTAAATGATTAGAATGTTGCTAAATGTTGTTGAGAAAATCAATCGTCTAAAGCACATGTGGGCAACAGCCAGCCCACGGGCCTGATCTGGCTCGCTGTAAGATTTGATCCGGCCAGCGAGACATTTTGAAATACCCAATTACAATTTTTTTTAAATACACTACTTACTCAAACTTATGGAATCAAGTGAGAGATCAAGCCGAGTGGCGGCTTGAATTGCTACTCCAACAAAAGTAATTTACAAAATGCTCCGAACACTTACAAATGGAGTTGATCGAAATTCAAGAAAACTCATTCGTAAAATCTGAATTTGAAGATGTTGAGTAGTACAATTTATACAAAAAAAAAAAAAAAAAAAAAAAAGCCTCGAAGAAGACCATCTTTTGCAGTTTAGAAAATTCGCAATAAAACTGATTCGTGCGTTTGGCAGTACTTATGAATGCGAACGGTTCTTTTCATTGATGAAAGTTAATAAATCAAAACATCGTACAAGGCTGACTGACGATAATTTAGAAAAATATTTACGTCTCTGTATCAGTGTTGTTAATTCAAACATCGATGAATTAGTTTCCCGAATTCAAGCTCAAGTGCCTCATTGATTTCGGTGTCGCTATTTAACTTTCATAGTTTGTAACAATTCCAAATTTAAGATTTAATAATTACGCGTTATTTTATTTTTTTTTGTTGACATTTTATGTCTTTAATATGGCACATAAATGAAAAATCGTCACGCGGGGATCGTCACGCGGGGAGCGTTATGAGGGGAGCGTTACGAGGGGAGCGTTACGCGGAAATTTCTGATGATTTTCACGTACAACCAATCGTTCCTAGGGAAAACTAACTTCCTCATTTTCTACCCCACAAAAATCGTTCACCGCTCATTGGAAAGCTCTTAATTTATTAAACATAAGACATAAAATGTCTCTCGTGGTTGCGTACTTGTACGAAAGCTGTATCCACCGTTTGTGTTATATGATTTGTTTTTTCTTTATATTTCAATTTATTTTGTTATTTTAATAAGTTTTAGTATTATAACATTTTCGTACTATTTCACGTCTGATATCTATCGTTAAAAATTATGAACACTACTTTGAAATGGACTTCATTTGAAGGCAGCCCACGAATGTATTTGCACACTAAAGTTTGGCCCACAACACGTCAAAGGTTGCCCATACCTGGTCTAGAGCCTGAACATCGCAAGATTCAGTTCAAAGTATTTTCAAATACGCATGATTGGATAATAATTTCAAATTTCCATGGAAGATCCGCCAGAGCAAACATTCAAATTTGTATACCATTGAAATGAAATTCCTTGTTTCCAGTACGAAGAAACTTCTCAGAACCTTGAGATTTCCCGTGGTTCGGTAAATCTATCTACCTTTTGAATTTGAGACAAACTGCATTCTCCCTTATGATGGGTACTTAGTTTTTTCTTAGACTTTTTCAACTTTTTAGCCAGTTGTGACTTAAGTACATAGAAAATTTATTTCCTTTCAAATATATGTAACAAACGCACAAAACAAATTAAGCGTTTAAGTGAAAAAGTAGAGTAAGCAACCATCTCAAATTGAATCTACGTCCAAATGCTATTTCTGGCGTCGCGGACTTCCTAATGAAAGATCAGAATGGGATACTTACTATTTCAGCCATTTTTTATTATTATTATTATTATTATTATTATTTTTTTTTTTTTTCTTAAAGAGTATATGGCTCAGGATAAACGGTAATCGGGTCTTTTTGTTGAGAAAATGATTAAAAGAAATTAGGGAAGCTAATAAATGTTGATGATTTGAACGATGGCAGCAGGGTGGGACGTTGCAAGTTGTGTGACTATTAAGTTGCTCGCCTTCAGACATTCAGGGAGGCCCGCCTTTTTTCTAACGTGTGATTTTTGTCCTACCACATGTTATTGTAACATTGGGCAAAAAGTTGGAGTAAGTATATAGGTTTTCAATGGTTCTGAACCCAAATTTGAGGTGAATAGCCTGAATTTCCGACCCACCGAAATACCCCATCGGTTCTGATAATTTCGCTCATGGACACTTATTGCCTCCCCCAATTAGGTAGAACGGGGTTTACCAACTCAAAAAATTATTAGGACCTGCGATCCCACCCACGAACGCCCACCAATACTCCGACTGGTCTTAACTTTGGTTATCTCGAGGAAATTGATTCGTTAAACCAGCTAACGGTATAATATACATGAATAGTATTCATATGATTTGATATATTTTTCGGAATAAAAGAATCATCAAAGCAGGACTGGCGCAAAAGTAGCTCTAGTAGAGAACTACGAGGACGTGACCTGAATGGAAGAATATTCAGAGGGTTGTGGAGAGAAAAGGCCAGTTGGCTACTAAGTTGACCGCTTAAGCCCTTACCCCGGGATGAGTACCCTCATCATCAATTCCAGCCCTATTCAGAAACTTTTCCATCAGAAAAAATAATAACTTCAACATCGTGAATTTTCCATTTCATGCGAGAAGTGAATAATACTCTGAAGTGCTATCCATAATAATGGAAAAGTTGGAGAGTGGTACTCAGCTCATAGATATCCGGAAATCAGAATAGATACCAGAAAAGTCGTAGTCGTTGACCTTTTTTAATTTGTCCCTAGTGTTGTTGTGTGGTCGTGATCGAACATTGATAAAACCGGCAAGTACTTCAACCATGATCGATATACCACTTGACCAGTAAAAATTCTGAGAAGTCATTCGTTTTTTCTGGGTAAAAGTTTATAAAATGAACAAAGAAAATAGATGAACGGAAGTTTCTGAAGTAAAGAAAAAATCTGTCAAAACTGCGTGTGGCACATAGCTGACATTCATGCCATGATTTTGAAGATTATCTGATAGAAGACCGATGATCCGATTGAGATGGAATCTAGTTTAGAAAATGTCAAAAAATATCAATGAAATTAAATGGAAATTTCAGGAGTTATATTTTGTTACAAGTATTTTACATTTTGCATGCCAAGAAAACGAGGAGTCATATGAATCACGCAAATATTATTCCTTGTGAACTCTCTTCTATTCCTGGATAATTGATGATCCTTCTTTCTTTACCAGCCTGTCTATATCTAATTCTTTTCATACTCCTATAAACCGTCATACGCTTGTACGAAATACAAGGTGAGGTTGTCTAGAAGAGAGTGCTCAGGAATGGTTTATCGACCGTACGATTCCTTTTCCGACGGTATTTATTTTATCTCGGACATCGCTTAAGTGAGAATCCTCGGCTTAACAAAATCTCCAGTTGATTCTAAGCTACACAGGATTACTCCAGGGCTTTTTCGCGTAGTGGGGTTTAATAATACGGAAAGATGCTGAATGGGACTCTTACGCCCAGAAACTCTTCTCGGGATGAAAAATTCCTCCAGCGTATAACCTACGTACTTACTCTATATTAACAGCATGGTTGGGGATATTTGGATTCATCTTCCAGCTGTCTGCTCCATGAATTTTGCGATACTTTCATTCATCACTCATCGATTCATTTTTCATTGAAAAATATATAGGTACCTAGATTTTTTTACTAACAACCTTGGTTCCTTGTCTTCCTCGCTGTATGGCGGTCTGTCTATTAGTGATCCTGGGCAAAATTATGCGTATACTACAATTTCACGCAATTTTTGAAATGATTTGCTATTAATTTTATCGCATTTAGATCAAGGAAAATCCTTGTTAAAATTGTAATAAAATTACAAAAAACGCTGCAAATTATTACATGAAGGTTTGTTATTTTTCTGTATAGATCACTCTCCTGCAAAGAACACAGCTTTGCCATTGCCACTACCTACCAACCATGTTTTGGCTTCACAATCAAGTTATTTTTAAAGAAAACACTCCATTTTCGATTGGAAGACATAAAGAGTTGTGGGTGCTTTCATTATGTAATTTCATTAGTGGTTGCTTAGGACGCAAAACTGAGTACAAATCGAAGAAACGAACAGCGATCGCAGTTTGGTCAGCTAAAATTTGAACGGAGATTATCAATACTATGAACTCGTGTTTCTGATTTATTGCAAAGTTCTCATAAAGAGCGGAGGGTTGGGCCTACTGATCTCTGGGTGATCACATTCGATTCTCAAAATTCAATAGTATTCTAAATTGATGAAAAAACAAGGGCGTTTTGAAAATTCCAGCCACGATTTTTCATTTAACAAAAGTGTCAACCAAAAGCTTCGGGGCACAAGCAGACCCCAAATAAAGCCCATATACCAAATTTCATCAAAATCGGGACATGGTAACTAAGGAGTACCGCGTACGGCGGACGAACGGCAAAATTTGCGTTCGATTTTTAAATTCTACGTTTCACTGAAACGTAAGATCAAATTTTGAGGGGTTAAAAAAAATTTCCTGGTCGATTCCAAAAGTTCATTATTGCAAATAATAAACCAAATGGGTTGATGATGTCTGCATACAAGTGATAATTTCATACAGCTGCACCCATTTTCAAGACATTTTTTGCAAAATCATGGAAAACTTTGTGCCAAGTTATGGCCTTCCTGTATCATATTCACATCGTGAATGACTGTCTATCTGTCCGTGAAGTTATGTAACTAGAACGGTAAATTGATATTATGTAAGATTTGGTAAGGCCAATAATCATAGTGGAATTAAATTCCACTATGAATATTGGGCACACCAAATCTTACATAATATCTTACATAATCAGCAACACCACCGAGCTCGTTTTTCACAACTTTTCAGGAGAGAGAAAAACCCGATTTTGATGATACAACAAATGAATTTGTTGATACAACAACAAATTTTGTTGTTTTTAGTGCTCCTGATGATTTCACAGATCAGATAGTGAGTATACAAGTATACCTACCGGTAGATACAAGGTATATATAAACTAATGGCCTTCTGAGTCCATTTAATTTTCCAAGCCTCGTTTCTTCCCAAGTTTCCTCGAACACTCCACTAAATTTACCACTTAAACGCGATTTCCGTCCCCCACCATAAAGAGGTGGGAAACGTTGCAAAGTCATCGAAAACCACCTTGTGAAAGACTATAAGGGTCAACCTAAGTACCCATCATTCACCGACACTCAATTTCACACCGTCTTAACTACCTTCACCCCCTTCTCTGGAACTTCGTAAAAACTGTTTCCTTCGACGTATTAGAAGAGTGTTATCAAAACACCCGGTCGTAAAAAATGATTTACGCTAGAACTATCAAGCGAACAACCTGGCTTGAATATTGGGAGAACGCAATGGTGTTCATCAAGGGTCTAAGACAAAGCTCTCATGAATTTATTATTATTATGACTGCCCATTTGAAATCAAGTTTTTCCAGGCGAGATCTGCAAAAATAGTCGACTGGGACCAATAGCTAATTGTACTTTGCTAATGTACTTATAATTATCACTACAAATAATTACTGACAAAGGGATATAGAGCTAAAATTTTCAAGAACTCTCTCAAACTGAAATTGTGGGTGAAAATGTTGATCTCATTGTCGTGGACACAAGACATTTTATTACAATTTGTCTTCATTACTTCGTGATTCCAATGCAATATTCTAATCCTTGTTTGTTTATTTGGTTTCACACTAAATCTACGAGTAGTTTTTATTTAATATATTTATTAAATTTGTATATCATATTCAATTACCAAGAACACTCAAATTGTCCAATCATGACCGAAAATAAGTACCATAACCGGAGAGCTTGCTAATATTCAAGGAAATAGCATGGCGTTTCGTTGATTCCGATTATTGCAAAGGAATAACAAGTGTTGCCTCGATACTCCGAAAATTAGAATACATTCATGAATTGTATTCTAATCCATCATTGTTGTGTAAAATTTGTTTTGTCAAAGTTGGTCATTGGAACATTTTGGATAAAATTGAAGAAGTCATCATCACAAGAAGCTTCTTACAATTAGAGTCTGTGGTATCGATTACGATGAGTAAATAATTATGAAACATTTTAAAAGAGCCAAGATTTGTGCATACGTCTTGTTACATTTACCATTCATCTATATTTACATGCGTTGATGATGTTTCGGCTTTTGTGGGGGTTCGCTAGTAATTTATTGAGCATGTATTTATGTAGAATGGGATAATATCAAATAGTTGGATTTTATAAATGTTTATCAATTTATAAATGTTTTTGGATTTTTATGCAACACGACAAAAGTGATGAGTTGCTCTGATCAATAGTCATACACCTGATGAATACATTTTTATTATTTTCAATAATGAACCTTTGGAATCGACCAAGAAAAAAAAATTTTAACACTCCTTCAAAATTTGTTGGTTTACGTTTCAAGGTACGTAGAATCCAAAAATCGAATACAAATCTGGCTGTCCGTCAGCCGTACGCGGCACATTCCCCACTTAGCATTGACCGATTTTGATAAAATTTGGTATGTAGGCTCCATTTGGGGTCTAGTTGTGCCCCGAAGATTTTGGTGGGAACATGAGGTTTGAAATGTTGAAAACGCCTAACTCAAAAAATTTTGATGTAAAGGGATTGTTTTTCCTTTAATTTAAGATAGTATAGAATTTTTAGAATTTTTTTAAACCGCGCGGAGCCCTGTAGGACAAACCGTTCGTTCCCTACGAGAATTTAAGGATTGGACTTACGATAAATCAGAAACACGAGTGTGAATCGCAAAAGAAGCCGAATCTCCGTTCAAATGTTAGCTGACCGAAATGCGATCGATATTTTTCTTCAAGTTTGTTGATGGTAACAATGGCAAAGCCGTGTTCTTTGCAGACGAATGATCTATAAGAAAAAAATAAACCTTTGTGTAATAATTTCTAGCATTTTTGCAACGGTAGGTAAATCGGTACCTCAACATTCACAAAAATAAATATTATTGTGAGGTTCCCCTCACTTGAAGCCGATGCTTCCATTAGTAAAATTATATATAAAATAAATTGTGATGCAATTCAATTTAAATAATGTTGATTGGTTCCACGAAGGTACCTATTAATTATTGTCGCTAGACGCCTCATCCCGATAATAGGTACATAATTGTTATTTTTTACATCCACGACATGTGTTTCGTGATAAATATTCCATGCAGGTTCATCGATGGTTCAACAGGACTTTTAATTGAATGATAAATCTTGGACGTACCTTGGATAGTCCCGACGGTACTGAGCAGGATATAAAACAACATGATTTTGACAGCCATCCTTTATTTTTCTCTACCGCGTTTCGTCGTTTGTCTTTCAAACAATCATTTCGAGACACATGAGCGCTAGAGGGGATTTTTTACGACCGATCGTTTCTCAAGTCGAATATCGTCCGAAGGCTAGGTGAAACATCGCGACCGGCGCACGGGGGAGGGACACAACGCAGTCTCGTTCGTCTGTGGCTGGCTGCCGGTTGAGAACTGGTAGGCGTGTGGCGCGAGCTGGGGAAGGGAGTCCCTAGTCGGCGGAGGGGATGAAACACCCTTCGACCATCCCGCCCTGTCCTGGAGTTGTGATGCCTCACCCTTCATCTTCGGTGATCTGGTATATAATCTTTCTGTGTTTCCCGACTATGTTCCAAGTCGTATCCCAAAATCGCACATAGACGATGAACATGACCGGAAAACCGTTGAAGTGGGAATTTTAGATTGAGTCAGATGGCCCGGAGTGAATAGGTTAGATTGAAAGCTTCACATTTTTTTTTTAACCCAATTACAACAGGAATATGTTTTGGGGTTTAAAATCAATCTAAAATTTCCAACATGCTAGAGATCATTTCGATAGAAGAAGAATAAGGTTGAGATTTCAGAGGGAGTATCTCACGTTACCGCAAGGCGCTACAGCTCGGGGTTGACCTGGGTCACTCAGAATAGGGTATGCGCATGGGTCGGAAAAACTGTATATTGTTATTTTTATGAGAGTTTTAGAATTATTTTAGAATTTTTTTTTTAATGTTATGAGAATTTTGTCACCTACCTTCTAGCGTGAGAAGACCTTTTTCCACGATTTCACAGTTTCGAATCATTATGACGTCACAATGGGCTGAGGGGTCCCGCCCAGGCGGAAGGGGCGCGTGACGTCATAAACATTCGAAACTTCAAAAAATCATAGAAAAAGATCCACTCATCCAAAAAGAGAACGGCTGGTGTCAGAATTCTCAGAATGAGGTCTACTTTCGATTAGGAATCTTTAAAAAACTACGGACGGTAGACCTTCGGTTTTATAGTCAGATCTTTGAAAATTATTACTAATGATAAATTATACGCCAATTTTTCGAGACCGTATAATGTTTATTTCGCAACAATTGGAATCGACCAAGAAAAATCAATGAAATTAAATTATAAATGCTTGCATACGAGTCTGCAACACATTGGGACATTTTCATGTGTGTTTTCTTATTGTATTTATTACTAGGCAGATCTCACCCGTGCATTGCACGGCGGGGCGTACATTTGTCCATCGTCAATTTTTTTCGCTCACGATACTCTCGCGTTTGTTCACTGATCGTTTTGAAGTGGAAGAAGTACGGAAATGGTTGAAACTAATAAACCAAAACAAAATGTCAACCACTAAACAACAAGGTAGTGAAGTAAGGTTGTTAGTTCATGTACCCAAGCATCAAAATAAGAAAACAGTTGATTGTTCTCTACGCAACACAGTGAGTCTATTTTATTTATTGGTATCGCGTGAGCAAGTTTTCGTGACGATTTTTCAGTTTATGTGCCAAAGCAAAGACATGAAAATGTCAAAAAATCACACATTCAGCATTAGTTCATATATCCTCTGCTAGGGATAGTAAAGCATTTTTCCCTTGAATCACCTGCATCGCATTATCTCAAGCTATACCAAAATATATAACTAAAGCCTAATAAAGTAACTAAGACTATCTAATATGATTAGATTTTTTTTTTTTTTTTTTTATGATTAGAAAGAAAAACGCTTTTTTATCCCTAGCAGAGGATAAATGAACTAATGCTGTAGGTGTGGTTTAGACGCTCGTCACACCCCATTACCGCCTTCCACTCTTTCTTCGCTTCCACTCTTATTTCTGAATTAGTGGAGTCACTGTCATCCTCGGTAACGCTAGAGCTAAGATACTTGTACTCACCATATACCAAGACTTTCACGGGTGAAACCCTGATTTCTCCTTCCCCATCTTGTAATCGGTATGTAGATACGTTGTAGGTTTTTTCTTCATTATTTTCAATAATGAACCTTAAGAATCGAGCAAGAAAACATTGTGCAACCCCACAAAATTTTATGGTTCAAGTTTTAAGTTAGAACCCAAAATCGAATTAAAAAAGTCGGGTATCTCAATGAATAACAGCACCATGGGCTGGGCTGTCTCCTCCTTCACAGCAAATACCACATACTTTGCAGGTCGCTAGTTAAGAAAGGGAGCCTCCAAAGGAGTTAATATCAATGTAAAGTGTGTTTTTAGTTTCATAATTATCATAATTAGCAATAGTTAATGATAATTTTATCTCGGAAGAAGGTGGTGTGGAAGCTGAGGCAGGTACTAACCATATTCACTTCTTCTAGGTTCACATCAGGGACATGTTCCACTACGGTGTTGTCTAGGTCCTCCTGAGAGGTTCTATGGAAGGAGATTCTGGAGGACCAGATTCTATGGAAAAGGGAACAAAATCGGAAGTACACCAAGTAATTTCTCCCTTAGAGGGAAAAACAATAGATCATGGATATGTCCATATCCATAGGTGTAATTTGAAAATTAAAATGAAATCAAATACAAACAAGATATTTCATTAATAATTTTGCAATGAATAAACAGATTTTTTTTCCTCTAAAAACATATTGTTTAGTAATGCATGCATTCCTGGGGACGTCCCATTGGATAAGTATTGGATCAGTTTAACCAGTTGTTAAGCGATAAGACTGTTTCTCTCGATGTAATTTATTTATTACTTTAGGGAAGAAATAATGACACCCCCCCCCACCATTATAAACCATAACACTTCTAGCGGCATGATAGCCTCGAATCTGAAGAGCATTTTAAAATCCATGATCTACGACACCCAACATGCGAATTCGAGTTCACCCCCCCCCCCCCCACCACCACCAATGGTGCCAGTCTGGCACCAAAGCGGAAATACGTCGTAACATTGAACTTTTATCTGTTAGTTTTAGTACGCAGTCCATCGAATGTCACATCCGTATTCAAGGTAAAACACACAAAAAAAAAAAAAAAAAAAAACACGAAATATTCGGTTTATGGTGTCCTGGCACCATGGTGGCACCACTATTAGTTCCAAGGTGGTACAGAGAATAATTCATGCAAATCCTAAGGTATAATGAGAATTTTTCCTCAATTTCAAAGCTTGGATATAATTAGTAAGCAGTAAAGGAACCGAAATATTGAAAAATTGGATATTTTGTGAGTATTATCCCCCCACCCGGCCCCTCCTCTTGCAAATTTTGGTACTCTGGTGAAATCATGTACAACTCGGAAGTTATTTTAGTCAAACAAAAAAGAAACACACAAATCGGTTGGAAATTGAGGCCTGGGCAGAGTTTATAAGATTATGCCCGCAAACGTACGTTTTTTAAGCATTAACCCCCCCTCTCCCCCCCTTAAAAGGCGAAATTCGAAATTCCGGCGCCGTAGTGCACAACTAGATAGTTTTCCGCGTCGAAGAAAAAAAGAACCAGGAAAATCGGTTGAGAACTAAGGCCTGGGCAGAGTACACAAGATTTTGTTACACACACACATACACACATACACACACACATACACGCCCTAGTTGGAAGATTCAAGATTTCAAGATTAATCAATATATCAAGATATTGGTATTGTTTTTTTACCGATTCAAAGTAAGACTGGTGAGGTTAGCTTCGTCGGACGTAAGAGGTATAAGTAGTATTAATTTTTATAAAACCAGGATTCAGCCTTAAGGGAATGGAGGGAGGGGGGTTCCTTTCTTTTTTTTATCTTTTTTTAAGAAAGAAATTCTCAAATGTTATCGGTTTTACAATTTAATGACGTCTCATGATGATTTACATTCTATGATAATTTCAATTAAGAGATTCCACAAGAAAAATCTGTAAAATAATCCAAGGAGAAACTTTTCTGTACGTTTCGCTGGTTGATACACCGGTACACCAGTTCATCCGGTATTCTTCCTCGAATGTTTCAAGTTCAAAAATGACCACGAAATGATGGTTAAAACGACATTACTAGAAAACTGAATTGATTAGATTTTTTCTTCACCATAGGCCAAATTCCGAATAAAAATATGGATACTTCGACGTAGGTAGAAAAACTACCAGCATCTGCTTGTTAGGAACTGTTACGAAACAATGATTAATTGTTGAAGGCGTTGAGCACCCACCTCCCAGAATGAAAAGAGCTTGTGGGATTCAATAAACAATAAGTTTGGTAGACGACTAATGATGAAAACATTAGAGCAATCAAATGTAGATTTGGCGCAGATGCTGCCGATCCCTCTAACGTGTTGAGGCGTTCAAATTAACGGATCAATATATTCGCCAGCACCGCACTCGGCCACCACCATTTTGACAGGAAATAATTGTCCTTCAATGATTCGTATTCCAGTGGTCGTTTTTTAATAAGTAAATTTTATTGTTATATTGACATCGGAGTTGGTCTAATAATCAATAAGCAGGCTACGCCCCTATCCACCATGAAGGCTGATTGTGGTGATCAGTCCCACGGTGTGTAAAAGTGATTTGAAAATATTTTCCGATAAACAATTGAACACAACAGAACGCGACAGGAGTAATAATATTATACCAAGTTGAAAGACCTGTGGAGCTTCCCCACAGATAATAACGTGATATTATTGAAATAGAGATTCGAAAGGATTGAAATGATCAGAGCATCGTAGACCTTGAACACCACCTGCTCAATCAAGTTGATGGTTTTCTAAAATTAGAAACTCACTCATAGATATTCACCTTCTAGTACCTATTTATCATCACCATCAGTTTTTCAGAAAATAATCATGCTGTGGTTCCTGCTGATCGTACCACCTAAAAATTCATGGGAAAACTTCATCCCGGAAAAACATGGTGTGTTGAAAATAAAGTCATCCTGCATAGATTCAATTAATAGGTACCTTATTGATGAGCTCAATGTTTTCAACACAATCTCGTACACCATTGATTGAAATCGAGACTGATGGAGGTTTTGGCATGCTTAGAGGATCGCTTTTGCGGTGGCATGAGCTACAGAGGATGGTAGCTCCTCAAATATTGACCTCGGATGCTCTAAACCGACGTGAATTCTGTTTGTGGGCGGATGAAGTCCCCAAACGCACCCGTCGTGGTTCCCAAGTGAAACGAAAACAGAAGATTCCAAGATGTACACCCTGTGCTGATAATATCATTACGCAAATGAATAAATAGTATCTCTCCAGTTCTAGAGTCTGAAATGCTTATTGGTTAACTTCAGTTTCAGACTTCGGTGCATATTGATGAATAAATCGGAGAGGTAAAATTGAAATCTAGTATATTTCCTTGAAATACAAAATCATCACGATAATCGATTTTTAGTTGGATTTTACACTCACGATTCAACAGTTTTATAATAGGTAGAGTTTTGCTTCTGAGTATCAAGCTTTGTTATCACTTTTCAAGGTTGAAAAAAAAAGTTCTCCAAAATCGAAATTTCCACTCGCGTTTTACGTTTTCGACCTTACTGAACATTTTTTTTTCCGTGTCTGTCTGTCATGAAATCCTTGTAACTGGCATAACTATAAACCAATTGTGATCAGGGATTTCGATTGTGATCAGGGATTGTGCGGGTTGGTGTGTAAATGGTCCCCTATGATAATCATCATCCCAAAACTGATAGTAACCAATGCGCATGCGCAAAAGTGAATTCCTTGTAACGGCCATAACTTCCACATTTTTCATCCAATTTCGATGACATTCGCAGGGATTATGTGGATTTGGTTGCAGACGGTCCCCTATGAAAATCATCACCTCCGGATTGATAGTAGCTGCTGAGCATGCGCGAACGTTAATTCCTTGTAACAGCCATCACTTCCACATTTTCTATCTGATTTCGTTGAAATTCTCAGGGATTATGCGGATTAGGTTGTAGATGATCTATGAAATCAAGGGCTTAAGATTGACGGTAGCCTCTGCGCATGCGCAAACGTAAAATCCTTGTAACAGCCATAACACTTACATTTTTCATCCGAATTTATCATTGCTGTATATTATACAGCAATGATAAATTCGGATGAAAAATGTATATTATACAGCAATGATAAATTAGGATGGAAAATGTAAGTGTTATGGCTGTTACAAGGATTTTACGTTTGCGCATGCGCAGTGGTTACCGTCAATCTTAAGCCCTTGATTTCATAGATCATCTACAACCTAATCCGCATAATCCCTGAGAATTTCAACGAAATCAGATAGAAAATGTGGAAGTGATGGCTGTTACAAGGAATTAACGTTCGCGCATGCGCAGCAACTACTATACATATTGCTGTACATATTATGTACTGTCCCATTATGAAAATTCCAACTTATTTTCCATATTTTTACCTTACGGCAATGCCTAAGCCCATTCAATACTACGTAGAAGTTCTATTGAAGGCAATAGAAGGCAGTTTTTTAACATAATCTACACTGCAATAAAGAAGAAGGGAGTGACAAAGACGATCATATTTTGAACACTTCGTCTGAATGGCAGATCTTTTGAAATCATGTTCTTCTACAATGAAAAGTTAGAGAGCAATCAGGAGCTGAATCTGAAGATTTATAGTTCATGTAATCCAATTTCGCAAGAACTTCATATTGAGATTTTAGTTCAAGTTTTCATTCAGGCTTTGTGAATAGTTTTATTTGTCGATGAATTTGAATTTTTTTGTTTTTCTTTTATTGATAGAACAAAACGGTGCTAAAACGTTCTTTTCAACACGAAGGTGTCATATTTCGAGATGTCCCATAACTGAATTGAAATGTCCCATAATATAATGAGTGTACCATTACTAAATTTTCCGACCTATCACCAAATATGTACATAGGATGTATATAACAAGTCAGAAATTAAAAAAAATCATTGTTGATTGTTTAGAGAAGATCCTGGGAAATATCTCAAAATATTCAGAAACCTTAAAAAGTTGAAAAAAAGCATACAAAATGAGTTTGAAATGTAAATAAAAGTCCTTAACCGGTCCATCACTGTATGGTTTACCCTACGAGTATAACCTAGAATAGATATTCTCTGCTCTCACGACTCTAACTGCTTTTCACCGTTCAGAGCTGCTTATAGGTTAATTATTCATGCTGTAGCCCTTATGTTATACGGATTAACAAAAAACTTGTTCGGGAAGGTCTAAAAACTTAAACGCAAGCAGAAATTTTGATTTTGGAGAATATTATCTGTTAACCTCGAAAAGTGGAAACAATGTTTCGGAAAAAAAACCAGAAAATTTTAAGCTAAGAATAAAAGCTAAGAAGCAAATTTAGTTCTTGTTGAATGAGTATGCTGGTATCCGCAAAGGTAGCCGGGGAGCCACCATGGTGAGTGTTACATCAGTACTTTTCATCAATTTTGTTGAATGAATAAATAAATTATTAATAAGGTCCTTCCAATGATTGGAACTCCTATTGCGCCCCAATCAGGACTTTCATTGTTAAGGGATTATTAACATCATCAGGTTTTTATTTCACCCACCTGGTTACATTTTTCGAAGACTTTCTCGACTACACGTTATGAGTGAGACGAGGAAGGGAAGCTCGAGGATTCTTTTCCTCATAAGAACGTGATACGGCTCTCCCTTAACGAACGTTCTCTCTAATTCTGTAATGTTTGTGAGCAATTAGGATGAGCTCTTGGAACAAGATTCTCTCTCAGGAGCCCGTAATGACCAGTAATGGAAGGATATTACATTTCTGACCCCTTGAGTCAATCCCAAGAAGGGAGCAAAAATTCACGTAAAATGCGAGCCTCAACAATATTTTCGTCGGGATAGAAATTTATATGTTTTGGGTATTATCAAGTTACGAGTGCGATAAGGTGTATACGTGTTGGTCCATGTTATTTCAGTAGCTTTTGAAAAAATAATACCAACTTTATGAGAAAAGCATTGTAAAGCTTCATCAATATAGTAAAGTAGTCTTGATTTCGTCTAAATACAATACAAGAGTGCTTTCAGAGGCTGTATATAAAATTTCAGCTCTCTAGGTTGATCAGAAGAGACGTTTATAGAACCTTCACCGGGTTTACAGCCGTACTGGTGATCTGATTTGCTATAACTAAGGCAGATATATCTCTAGTGAGCAAATGGTGCATCATTATTTAACTTGATATTTCATACAATAATAAACAACTCCAAGTTTGAGGGATGCAGTAATCCGATACCATATGTTTCAAATTTATCAATTAATTAATGTATTTCTGAATTATGTAATATCAAATCAATTGAGTAGCCGATGTAATTAGATTTGAATTATTTGAATAGTTTTCAGGTTTTTCTCGAATCCTGTTGTTATTAATTGATTTTGAATATGGAGAAACACTTAGTTACAAGAGAATCACGTTTGCGCATGAGTATACTACTTTTTTTTAATGGAAGGCTGTGTGAGGGCTCACCTTCACGAACCTAGTTATATTATTACCTTAATTTTTTAAAGGTATGCCTGGAACAAGGAATCGTCCGTAGATAGATAGACAAGGAAATTTTTTACTGGCGAATAAAATGTAAAGCTCTTTTACCTTTGGTTGTGAGAAAATAGCAATGTTCATAATCATAATGCCTTTATAACAGGAACGTTATCATTATTAAAAGCCTTACCTTTTATTCCATTATTAAAAGCCTTACCTTTTATTCCATTTCAATTACAATAAAAATTGAAAATAAATTGTTATAAGGTCCATATTTTTAGAAATTATCATCATGAAATGACACTATATCAACGTATGAACGGTAAGTATGTTGATTCAAGACTTGAAGGATATCGTTTTAATATACCACAGATGTCATTCCTGAATAAGGTGATTGTTTATGAACTAGCTCTAAGTTGTAGGAAAATAGATCAGTAAGTCAGAGTCCTCCTGATCATAATCACTTGAAAGTACGTTTCAGAGTCACTATGCGTTGATCTTATGTTATTATATTTCCACTTGCCACATTTAGTTCGTACTTTACCAATACAAGGAGCATAGTAAGACTTTCCAACATACTTAGATAAAGCATGGTCTTCTAAAAAATTACATAACTCAAATCCACCATCTGCTGCGTCGAATGATTGAAATAAGGGAGATTCAATCGAATGTTGGTCGAATCTACTTTACTTCTTGTTAAAGTCTAAGGATTACGACGGAATTAAAGTTATGGTCAGAGTGTGGGATAAAAATGTAAAGCAGCGACCCGTTTAAAAGCACATTCCCTGAAGTTCCTAATGCTTCAAGGATTAGGTCAAGTCCTGAGAGTTTTTACATGCACATTAAAAGTGTGAAACTCTCCAGATTAAAAATAAACTCAGTTACGGTTCCAGAATGGTTTTTAGGGGAAAACTTCGGTCTTCCTGGGACCATCCACTAACCAACACAATGTACACAAATTACAACAACGTGGATGGGGGTCTTGGGTTGAATCTTTAGATATTCAGTCCCAGGACGTAACAACCTGAAGAACCGTAGGTACCGTAACTCGAGCTAATGGACAAAGCTGCATACGCATAATATGTCCCAAGATGGAATACTGGGAACTGACAATCTCCAACCGCTCTACATTATTCAAGTTCACGAAGTATTCATTTCACTTTTGACATTTTATGTCTTTACTATGGCACATAAATGAAAAACCGTCACGCGGGGAGCGTTATGAGGGGAGCGTTACGAGAGGAGCGTTACGCGGAAATTTCTGATGATTTTCACGTACAACCAATCGTTCCTAGGGAAAACTAACTTCCTTATTTTCCACCCCACAAAAATCGTTCACCACTCATTTGAAAGCTCTCAATTTATTAAACATAAGACATAAAATGTCTCTCGTGGTTGCGTACTTGTACGAAAGCTGTATCCACCGTTTGTGTTTTCTCAATTTATAAGAGTAAGGTTTTTAAAACAAATTTTGCTGTGATTTGGCACCCTAATTTTGTTTATCATTTTTTTCATAGCCAAAAGTAAAAATGGATCCTCCAAAATCGTAATCTCCATTAACTTTATAAGTTTCTGAACTTTGCTTGTCTGTCCCTCTATTTGCGGTCTGTAAATAATATGAAATGATGATAATGAATTTTGAAATTTTGAAGACGCCCTAACTCAAATAATTTTGATATAAAGGTATTGTTTTTCCTTCAATTTAAGATTCTATAGAATTTTTAGAATTTTTTGAGACCACCCGGAGCCAGGGGCGTTGGGTGACCTCTGAAAGTGGTGGGGCACCAAACCAGAAAATACATGAACTTGACCCTAGGATCACACATACCTACATACTTTTGCGACAAACAGAGGACCCAGTGGTGAAACACACATCTCAACTTCATTCCAGTTAATGATGAAAAAAAAAAAAAAAAAAAAAAAAAAATCATTTCTGGGACTCGAAAAGATAAAAATGTTAATTTGTTACTAAAACATTAAATATTCAATTTCTTTTAAAAACGAAAAGCACATAATTTCTTAATCATAAAGACGAGATCATAAAAAAAAGTGTCTCAACAAATTCTACATATTAGTCGAAATGTCTATAAGGCTTTTCGAGGGTCATATTCCCTTTGATGACTTTTAATTGTCTTTTGCAACGCCTACGTAGCATTTATATATGAAAAGTTGTGGAACTGAAGAGCACCAGGCTGAATATTGTATTTCCCCATACCGAAATGTTGAACAGAAACGAAAAAATACGGTAAGTAGGTAGGTAAGTCTAATCAGTGGTCAACTCCATCAGATCGTATTACAACAAACACCAAGACGACTTGAAATGAAGGGAAAATAGAATGGAAAACCGAAAATGATAAGAGGACTAGGAACGTAAACTGTCATCGTTTCAAGACACTTTAGGGGACACAGTAGGTAAAGAGCTCCAGAGAGACTAGTCATTTCGGAGAAAAACCCTTGAAGATAACAACTTCAACAATATTTTAAAACTTCGTTTCAACTTACAATAGTTTTAACTTACTTTCATGCCTATGTGACAAAATCTCTGTGTAGCAAACGCCATCCACAACAATGATAACACTCCAAAAATCATAATTTTGCTGTCAATCAGCAAAATTGTATCATGTCAAGATGTAACCACCCTCCTGTTTATCAGATAAACTTTATCTCTTGTCGGTAAACACACAAAACACCTAATCGTGCAGTCTGGGCAACATACTGTGAAAATCTGTAAAAGTGGGGAGTATCCATTCAATTTTTAACCCATCTATAACTGATATCAGAGGTATTCCATGCGTTTACATCCTATGATGAGTCCATTGTTATACAATGAACTTTCATGGCAACCTGAACAGAGTATCCATCCATCTAGTTGAATCAAAACAAGTCATCATCAGAAAGAATAAAAAATCGATTTTGTCTTCCAGGGCAGGGGCCGAGAAAGGGAGGGGATACACTAAAATAACACTACTGCGCATGTGCGGACGAGGAAAAACTAAAAATAAACAACACGTTGGCATGACGACGCCGGGGTCTAGCCCCAGATCTTGGGAATTCGGGAGTGGAGAATCGATTGTTTGATACAAATCGATTGTTGGATACCTATCGATTCCATCTTACATCTTCTCTCTCGTAGCAGGCCATGGAGACAGCCTTGGGCATGGACCTAGTAGTAGGCATGGAAGCTAGCTCCATGGCCTCGGGTTTTACCATGGAAATTTGACATAATAACTGCATGTCAGTGTAGAATTATTTTTTACTTGTAAAAGCTCCATGCTTCCATGGATCATGAGTGAGTTTTGAGGAAAAAACTTTCTGCTAGGGATTTTTTTCTACTTTGTGGAGAACACTTTTTGAAGGGAGTTTTTCCAACTTTGGGGTAAAAAATCTAGGTTACAGTGAGAGAAATTTTGCCGGGGCTAGACCCAAAGTGGCCTTATGGACGCCACGCCCCTGCCCGGAGCTCTGTAGGACAAACCGTTCGCTCACTACGAGAATTTAAAGTTTGGACGTACGATAAATCAGAAACACGAGTGTGAATCGCAAAAGAGGCCTAATCTCCGTAAATTATAGCTGACCGAAATACGATCGATGTTTTTCTTCATGTGCAGACGAGTGATCTGTAGAAAAATAAAACACCCTAGTGTAATAATTTGCATCGTTTTTCTACAGTGGGTAAACTTTACGAACAGCTTATTCTGTGTTGAATTACACATCATCCCTCAGGAGTTACGTCGTAATTGACGGAACGAAAGTTTTGCATTTTTTGCGTCCAGCCCTCCACTCACGTTCCCTCTTCAGAGCTACCCATCTTCTCGAGCTTAATTATTAACAGGTACTAAAAGTATTGAAAGAAAAAGGAGAAGAAAGGAAAAAATTAAGGGCGAAAAAAATGTATAGGGGAGTTATCGTTTAGAAAAACTCTGGGTGCTTTCGCACAACACTCAGTCGAAGAAGGTTCTTTCTCCAATTTCCTTGCGCTTCCTTCCCGAATTGTTATGCAGCGTGAAGGGTGCTGGATGCTGGGTGCCCATCGCGTAATTGGAACTTGGGCCTCCCTTGATTCATATCGGTCTGACGCTCTTGACAATGGGTAAAGAGGCAACTGCTATTACGCTACTACAACGAACACCTCCCTCCAACCCCTGGCTTGTCTACTTCCTCAAATTGAATGTCCTTCGTCTTCTACCGAGAGTTTGAAGCAATCTACTTGTAAACACTTTTCTTCAACTTTGGCTCTCCTTCCCGAACTCAAACAATCCCCTGCCCCGTGATTGTGTGCTACGTCTATTATTCCAGTTCGAGTGAAGGGCGTGGGTACATCAATTAATCACTACCAATCACTTTTGGACTATTGTCAAAGTCTTGGGAACTTTTCCTTTTGACGTGAATCTTGAGAGGCCTGGGGTTTGTATTATTGGTATTTGATGAATTTACATAGTCAACACTGACTGGTTTCAACGCACTCACTATTTCGATTCGAATACTTGATGGGATTTCACCGACCCATTATTATCTTAGAGTGATAATTGAATCTTCTTAACTCCATCTTCTTCGAGATGAAATGTAGAACCAAGGAAACTATTTACCTAACTATATATTCTCCAACATTCATATTATATTGAAAAACGAAATTATCCAATAGCCGTAACACGATCCATCGTTTATGAAGTACATTGAATGAATTCTACCGTTTTGTTAATTATGTTCTTAATTCGAGTATAGACAATTATAACACTGCTTTTACAGTTACCAACAATACTCCTACGATCCTACATCCGATATTTGTAGCATTTATGAAAATGATAATATAATTATAATCATTATATGTATAATATCATGATAATATCATGATAATATCATGTTAATATTTTATATTATAATACTCGTAAAAGTTCCAGTCAAGGAGCGTCGATCTCATTCAAATCTTCAAATTTTTGGCCATGTTTTTTAGGGAATTTTGCATTTTGCATTTTTCTTAGCAACACTGGACCGATTTGAACGAAAATTTGGTATATGGGCACCATTTGGGGTCTAGTTGTGCCGCGAAGCTTTTGGTTGATGTCAGTAACTTCTAAGGGGTGAAAATTAAGGGATGAAATTTTCAATAGAGCCCTAGCTAGAAAAATAGCAAAATAAAAGTGTAGTTTTTTTAACCAATTTTAAATAGTATTGAATTTTTTGTAGGAGCATTGTAGGACAAACCATTCGCTCCTTACTAGAACTTAAGGGTCGGACTTACGCTAAATCAGAAACACAAACGTGAATTGCAAAAGAGTCCTAATCTCCGGTCAAATTTTAGCTCACCAAAATGCGATCGTAGTTCGTTTCTTTGAATAGTACTCAGTTTTACGTCCTTAGCAACCAGTAATCGAATTTTCTAACAATTAGGGCATAATAATAATTCCTAATAATCCCTGCTTCTTCGAACTGAGTGTGAAGACCCTATTATCTGAAAATTTGGTTGAGAGGGTTGATGAGAGAATAAACATTTTGTTTTTTGATATTCAAGTCAAGTGAACCACGGGTGTTAAATCTGTGAAAAGCGGAAGTCCAACCTGGAATCACTTCAGCAACTTACTGTGAAGTGGTAATTCAACAAACCAACTAGAGCTTTTATCTTCCTTGGCTATCCAATCAGACCGGAGCTGTAAAGTGGCCAGTTTCATTTGTAACTAACGCTGCACATAACTGAATGAAAGTGTAATAGCCTCGTTGAGAGGTTCAATTCACTTTGTACCAACACTACGTACACCACAATAGGTAGGCGGACCATCTTGGAATATTCCTGAGTAAGGTTACGCGTCTCACCGTTCTGCAGACCATAAAACAGTTCAGAGTGTGGTGTATATGAAGTTGTAGAGTGTGCAAAGATTAATTAAACTTGGAGAAACGTTACTTGTTGTTGAGGGAGGGTTTAACGGCACGGGAGGTAGGAGGGCGTTGGTAGGTAAAGCGTTCAAGAATTTATTGTTGTGTCTTCGCGAATGAGTTACTGAGGTGATGTTCTGAAGGGGGGCTATGTAGGGTAGTTGTAGAGTCGGGCATGCAGCGAACGGTAGGGCAGGATGGAGCGAAGGCTGTAATTCTTAGATGCCCTCCCTGAAACTTGCTAATGCTCCAAGTAATTACGTCTTTGCAACTACGTGAACGAGCTTTGCCAGCATATTCCGAAAAACTGACTACCTACTCGATATCAAAATGCAACAGTGACTACGATCGGGCAAAGCAGAGGTCTCGGGATATCAAGCAACGTTACGCCAATTATCTGACCGCCGATTATAGTATTACTTCTGTCTGGACAAATCTCTCAAATTAACCCACTTCCTGGGCTAACAAAATTGACCCTAATTGGACCACAGTATCACTAATATCACCGAAAACATCTCAGGAACTCCACAGCTGTCCCAAAAAGACACCTGAGTAACCAAAATTAAATTTAAATTTTTAAATTGAATGGACAGCAGAATTTTTTGTGGGTTATAGGAAGTTTCAAAATAGTTATGACAAAAATATTTAAATAAATTGATGAAAGAATTTTCAAACTTTTTGTCATGACATAATTTTTTGACTTCTAATGACTTACCTACAGAAAATGGTTTTAAAAATTCTGCTCTGTCTATTAATTTGTAAATGCTATTTAAATCTAGTTAACTTGGTGACATCTTGGGAAAGCTGTGGAATTCCTGAGAGTTTACGGTGACACTAGTGACACCATGGTCCTTGTTGACTAGATCTCACTATCTCTTCAATGACTAAATCCGAACTCCTCTTCGATGGCTAGTACCAAACTTCTCTTCACAGGCTACACCTTATCTGCCCATTGAGGAACAGACTCATGAAGTGTAACTACGATATACTTTAATAAATCATAACAATTCATTTGGTTGCTGTAGAAACGGAAACACGAAATAAATCAGAAATAATTTTAGATTAGAACAATATTGGTGATTTAATTCCATAATTTTTCCATTTAAATGTGAGGAAACCCTTACATTTTGGCGCAGTCTGGATTCGAATCATTTGGTGAGTCACTCTACAGCATTATTCTACTTGGACCATGTCAAATCCACATTTAGAGAGCCAGTTCTTTCTGGCACCAGATAATGTTTCCAGTTAAAAGGATTTTGCTGTACCATCAAGTATAGTATAATTCAGAGTATATATCAAAGAGAGTATTTTTCAAATTCAATGAGGAAAGAACTGTTGAGCGCCAATTTTGTTTGAGTCCTCTCAAATTCCGATATTGAGTTGGAACTCTTACCAGTAGACTCTTTTTGAAAAGTCCTCGTTACAAAGGATTGTATTAATCACTCAAAACGGTAAAGCTATGCAGAGGTGTACCAAAGTATGAATACTTAGTTGGCTTGTACTCCAGCATTGGATTTTATGGAAGAAATACCTATCAAACAGTTGTATTGTTAGAAGTTTTCAGAATTCATAATTGCTGGTAGAAAAACGAAAACTTGCGGTATCTATCCTTATCTGGTATCAACAAACATAGCAGCACACACCATCAGTACTCAGCTGAAATTTCAAAAACGTAAAACCTAGGTTGTTACAGTAATACCTCCAGTACGTAATATTTGTTCTGGTGCCAAGAGTAAGTAAAGTAAAGGTTAGGTATGCCATCGTTTCTGGGTAGGTACTTATGCTCACACACCATCTTTTGGTCTTCAAAACTATTATTAAGTATTTTGTACCTCCGTTTCGGCTACCAATTAATTGGTACTGTAGGTTATCAATAACCTATTAATGTTAAATAATAGGGCTTGATATATGGGTCATTTCAAAATTTGGGGTTATTTCTTGTCACGCAGCTTTTGTGAACACTCTATTTGTCTTGGAAATTCAGAATTTTTTCAGAGAGATACAGCAGGTTGGTGTCTACAAAGATCACATAGAATGAATTTCACTAATCAATTAACTCAGATAATTAAAAATCAATAATGATCCCAATTCTCTCTCCCTACACCTGTCACAAAGGGTAGGTTGGGAACTTTGAAAATTTTTGGAGAACTCTATATTCATAATTTAATTTAAGTAAAAAATGTTATTGGTCCAGGATACTCTCCTCTTCAGGAATAAATTAGAAACGAACGAAAATTCCATGAATTGGAAGGGTTTTTGCTATGTTTTGATGCTGTCACAAGGTTTTATTCTCTCTCCCTACAATTTTTTTGAAATGCCCGCCCACTCCTGGAAAACGATTATTTTGTGTCATGAAAAACAAAAGTGAACACTGCTGCAAGATGGCTTCCGAAGCTACTGAAGTTTGTTGAATTTCCAAGCTCCCAGTTGTGTGGGTTATGTTGTTAAGTGTTGAAGCTTTGAGAGTAGGTAAATACTTTCTCCATCCCTACAACCACCTCACTCATCAGGCTAAGTGTTCAACTAAGTTTAATTAAACTCAAATTACAATTATGAATGCCATAGTGTTATGTATTTTTTCTAACGTTCAGAATCAATAATGATGAGGCCAGTAGAGAGTGATAACCTCACAAATCTCTCTCCCTACAACTTCTGGGAAGAGGCTGGTTTGTAGGAAGAGAGATGGAATTGCAGGGAGAAAAGTTTTGCTCATGGTTCACCAAGATAATGGTTTAAATTTGAGCTCTTGGTGTATATTCTTGGTATTAGTAGTTATCCATAGGTTACATCAGTAATTACAACAACATATTTTGTGCAGAAGTTCTAGTCAACCTTGGATGAACCGTCTACGTGAGCTGTTCCTTCTACCTCTACTGGACTTCCAGCTTCAGCTAAGCCGCCTGTGCCCGAAACACTCACTCCAGGAATGTTCATTTTGGCCAGCTTGAAGAGCGAGTCCAAAAAAAAAAGAATTCTATTTCATAGGGGACCATCTACAAAGCAATCCGTACAATCCCTGAAAATTTCATCAAAATCGGATGAGAAATGTAGAAGTTATGCTGTGGCAAGGATTTCATGACAGACAGACACGGAACCAAAATTCTTCAGGAAGGTCTGAAACGTAAAACGCGAGTAGAAATTTTGATTTTGGAGAACATTTTTTTTCTACCTAGAAAAGTGAAAACAAAGCTTCCGCTACCTTAATAGATTCGGAAGGAAAACATTACGCCTTATCACTATGTTTACAGCAACGATACTATTAATGACGATGGTACTATTGTAGTAAAAAATGGATTACGGCGTTTCCGGGGATCCATGCACAGTTTGAGGTTAATGACAATGATATTCGAGCCATAAATACAGGAGATTTTGTTCAGATTCCCAGTTCCCACTAGTGCAGTTCCCATTAGACATTTTTGGATTTTTGATCCTTACCTCATTTTATTTTAGTTAGGCTCTGATTCCCGAATGTTAGACACTATTGGTTTATTATTTTCAATAATGAACCTTGGAATCGAGCGTTTTTGTAAGAATTTTATTATTAAGGAACTGAGTTTCCTAAGTATTATCAAGAAACCGAGTTACCTATGTATTACTTAGAAACTGAGTTACCTATGCATTATTAAGAAAATGAGTTACCTATGTACTATTAAGAAACTCAATAAACTATGGGTTCTCAAAAGTTTTTTCAAAGCCGTTTACATTTTCAAGAGTTACCTGAAATATTTACACCGCTGGGTCATATAATTCTGACTTTTCCTTAATCCACATTTTACGAAAGATTAGACTGATTGAAAGACGTGAAGAATCTGATAATTCTGATGTACCTAGATTATAGCTTCGGACTGTGATTGCGATAAATAAAAGAGACTCCTAAACTAAGATTCTCGTATTTTGAAGGAATAAAAGGTTTCATGAGTTCAACTCACACTTGGTTTTCTCTCTCCCTACAATGTTTTATCTCTCCCTACAAAGTCGAAATTATGGAAAAAATTCAAAATTCTATAAATTTGAAATTACTTGATAAAGTGTGCGTCCACTTCAGGATCTGCCTCAGTGGTCAAAACAAAGGACGTTTACGGGAGAAAAAAACATAAAAACTTCAACAATAATTTATGGAAAAGTTCGAGGACAAAATAACCCCAAATTTTGAAATGACCCATAAAACCGCTGCAAATTATTGCACAAATGTTTATTATTTTTAAATGTTTATTATTTTTATATACAGGGTGTCTACACTTTCGATGGGCATAACTTCAGGGTTCGATTCTACAAGGTATTTCCAACAAAAAATGTCTCTTAGCAATTTTCTTTTAACCCACTCAAAATTCCTTTTTTTCACTTTAAAGTTTTTCTTCGCGTTTTCGACCTTACGGCACTGATATGGTCATAACTCCCTTATTTCTCCTAAAAATTCAAATCTGACTACACCGTTAGAAAGAGCGTTAAATTCCCAAGCTACCCAGGGCAAAATCAAAAAATTTCAGAAATAAAATAGTTTCAAAAAATCAAGTCAAAAAGCCAACTTTAAAAAATTTTCGAAACTTGACTTTCTTCGACCAAAGTTTTCACTCTAAATCCCTGCCCATTTCGATGGGCGCTCTTCGGAGAAAACATGCTCAAATTGTCAGCTTTTCAACGGTCTATCAATTTTTCTTTTTAACATTCAAATTGGAAGAGTAAATCAAGTTTGAATGTCAGAAAACGTGTGTTTTACAAGCAAATCCAGTGTTTCAAGCGGTTTATGGTCCCCCTCGACCCCAAGATGGCTTGACGAGTTTGGTATCATTTCCTATGTAATTTTTTACGCTGAATCCAATGGTGATACTTTCGAATGGTTCCGACTGCTAGAAAGTGGATTTTTTGAAGAAAACCTTCGTTTTTCGTACATAAAATACGCATTATTCGTAAATGTGGTAGTGAGCATGAAGTACCTAACACCTTTGAACTCAACCAAAACACCGAATTTCTAGCTGATTGAAGTTTTTGTTGAGTTCAAAGGTGTTACTTCATGCTCACTACCACATTTACGAATAATGCGTATTTTATGTACGCAAAAACGAAGGTTTTCTTTAAAAATCCACTTTCTAGCAGTCGAAACCATTCGGAAATATCACCATTGGATTCAGCGTAAAAATTACATGGGAAATGATACCAAAATCTTCAAGCCATCTTGAGGTCGAGGGGGACCATAAACCGCTTGAAACACTAGATTTGCTTGTAAAACACACGTTTTCTGACTTTCAAACTTGATTTACTCTTCCAATTTGAATGTTAAAAAGAAAAATTGATAGACCGTTGAAAAGCTGACAATTTGAGCATGTTTTCTCCGAAGAGCGCCCATCGAAATGGGCAGGGATTTAGAGTGAAAACTTTGGTCGAAGAAAGTCAAGTTTCGAAAATTTTTTAAAGTTGGCTCTTTGACTTGATTTTTTGGAACTTTTTTATGGCTGAAATTTTTTGATTTTGCACTAGGTAGCTTGGAAATTTAACGCTCTTTCTAACGGTGTAGTCAGATTTGAATTTTTGGGAGAAATAAGGGAGTTATGACCATATTAGTGCCGTAAGGTCGAAAACGCGAAGAAAAACTTTAAAGTGAAAAAAAAGGAATTTTGAGTGGGTTTAAAGAAAATTGCTAAGAGACATTTTTTGTTGGCAATACCTTGATAACCCTGAAGTTATGCCCATCGAAAGTGTAGACACCCTGTATAGATCACTCGTCTGCAAAGAACACGGCTTGCCATTGTCACCATCTACCCACCTACCACATACCTACTTCACAATCCAGTTTATTTGGAAAGTTGATGGTTGAGGGGAAGAAGGGGGGAGTTGAGGTTGCCCTAATTATTAGGAAATTTGATTACTGGTTGCTAAGGACGCAAAACTGAAAACAACTCAAACTGAAAACAACAACGATCAACGATCTCATTTTGGTCAGCTAAATTTTGAACGAAGATTAGACCTGTGCTATTCACACTCGTGTTCCTGATTTATCGTAAGTCCGAACTTCAAGTTCTCGTTGGGAGCGAACAGTTTGTCCTACAGAGCTCCGTAGTAGCTCAAAAAATTCTAAAAATTCAGTACTATTTAAAATTGTTGAAAAAACGATACCTTTATTTTGAGAGTTTTTGAGCTAGGGCACTATTGAAAATTTCAAACCTTAATTTTCACCCCTTTGAAGTGATTGACATCAACCAAAAGCTTTGGGGCACAAATAAACCCGAATTGGAGCCCATAAACCAAATTTTCATCAAAATCGGTTCATGGTAACTCAGGAAAGTGCAGCGTACGGCCTACGGGGAACAAACGGAAAATTTTTCATTCGATTTTCGGATTCTACGTACCTCGTAACATAAACCATCAAATTTTAATGTTGGTTGAAAATTGTTTTTTCTTGGTCGATTCCAAACATTGATTACACTAGATTACAAAATTTAGGGGTGGTCTGGCTGCCTTGTTCTTTCACCACTTTTCTTATGGTATTTGGTGCGCTGAATCCGAATCTGACGTCAGTTTTTTTTTTTCCACGTCGGATTTTCAAGATATAGCTAGTTTTACGATTTTTCTAGTTCTCAATTTCCTTCATTTTTTAGTGAGCACTCATCTTGCTCAAATACCCTCAAAAAGTACTCAGACTTATAGGAAATTTTATGTAGAATCCGAATATGTACTTAGTTTTTAAGTAAAGTTGTGTTAAACCCCCTATTTTCCACAAAACGTATCAAAAAACACCGGTTCTCAACGTTTTTCTTCGGGTTTTTCCTTACAGTTTGCCACTTGAAAAAAAAGTTAAGGCTAAAAAAAATGTTCTCGGGTTTTTACTTTGTAGGGGGGACACCCCAGAGGAGAATGAGACCAATCGCAGCCTCCTAAACCCATTATTATCGAAGGAATGAGCTTTTTTTTCATGGCACTGAGATGAAAATTCACAAAAAACCGTTAATTAATTTTTCGAGATAAGTATGAGCGTTCCTAAATCTGTTTTCCTCAAGTAGATTTTTCTTTCTTCTACATTTTTTATACTTGTCACCTAATAAGAGTAAGATCGAAAATAGGTACTCATAGGGGGAGTAAATCATAATTGGAAAACTCTTGTGATTTTAATTCAGTTTTACAACACAATTAACTGCAGAAAAGTTAACGGTGTAAATCTGTTGCATGAAGGCTCAGATGAATCAATAGTTGGTACAATGTTTGGTTATTCCTCCACCTCAGAGGATATGAAAACCATGGAAGAACGATACAAAGGGTATTGGGACGTTCACATGATGGCGGACTATTGTTGGACCTTAAAAGGAGATTTACCTCAGGCGGCGAAGTTTTCTCTACATAGATGCCGGCGGTGAAACCTCTGAAATGGAGGAATAACCAAACATTGTACCAACTATTGATTCATCTGAGCCTTCATGCAACAGATTTACACCGTTAACTTTTCTGCAGTTAATTGTGTTGTAAATCTGAATTAAAATCACAAGAGTTTCCCAATTATGATTTACTCCCCCTATGAGTACCTATTTTCGATCTTACTCTTATTAGGTGACAAGTATAAAAAATGTAGAAGAAAGAAAAATCCATTTGAGGAAAACAGATTTAGGAACGCACATACTTATCTCGAAAAATTAATCAACGGTTTTTGTGAATTTTCATCTCAGTGCCATGAAAAAAAGCTCATTCCTTCGATATTAATGGGTTTAGGAGGCTGCGATTGGTCTCATTCTCCTCTGGGGTGTCCCCCCTACAAAGTAAAAGCCCGAGAACATTTTTTTTAGCCTTAATTTTTTTTTCAAGTGGCAAAGTGTAAGGAAAAACCCGAAGAAAAACGTCGAGAACCGGTGTTTTTTGATACGTTTTGTGGAAAATAGGGGGTTTAACACAACTTTACTTAAAAACTAAGTACATATTCGGATTCTACATAAAATTTCCTATAAGTCTGAGTACTTTTTGAGGGGATTTGAGCAAGATGAGTGCTCACTAAAAAATGAAGGAAATTGAGAACTAGAAAAATCGTAAAACTAGCTATATCTTGAAAATCCGACGTGGAAAAAAAAAACTGACGTCAGATTCGGATTCAGCGCACCAAATACCATAAGAAAAGTGGTGAAAGAACAAGGCAGCCAGACCACCCCTAAATTTTGTAATCTAGTGTTATTGATAATAATAAACCAAAAAATGGAAAGCCATCAAAAATTAGTAGGTGACGTTTTAATAAATGATAATAACTAACTCTTTGAATTACCAAGTTGTACGAACAACTCAACTTCAACTTTTTTTTAAATCATCCTTCTATTAAGTATCTTAAAATTTTTTTGAAATTTTCCACGGGAAAAAACCGTGGCAATTATCTACTTACGGAAGTCAATACCTACTATGATGCATACATTTTAGCATGAATCCTCACTAATATTCTCCCTGGCTACATTCAAAACTATAACAACTATACTAAAATGTAATGGTATGTACTCGTATCTTAACTACCTACTGTTAGTTCAGCTGTTGAAGAAATGCGGTACCAAGGAGAGCTCGTCAACATTTACGGCCAGGATTGAATTTCTCCGTTACATTATGAAAGACAAATTCGTTGATTTTTATGGATACATTTTATGGATATATTACTGACAAGCAGTAATATATTCCCTTCAGACACTCGTTTGTTAAAGACTGTCCCACCTTCCATAATAAACGCGAAGGCTCACACAGGGCATGTAAATGTTATTTAACACAGAACCAGCCCTCCCTTTTCAGGATTCCCAATCAGCTACTGTGATTAAGGAGTTGCTGGAACCGTTCCAGATCCTCCTGTTCACTCCGTAGGTAGGTTCTTCCGTTTCTACAAATTATATGGACGACTTAGTAATTAGTTCAAGTGAATTAGGTTCCCTTTTCCTCGTAACCATTTTAAAGTTCAGTTCCAACCTGATTAACAATGGAGTTGAAATGGGTTCGTCTGTCCCTCTGGAACATGAATCCAACGGAGTGAAATTAATTTCACTGAAGGACGTATCAATACTGAAACAATACATTTATGAAATACTTGTAGTTGTGTTTATTTTAGCGTGAGCTTGTTCTCGACAGGTTCACATTTTTTCATCACTATTCAATTACTTCCAGAGTATTTCACTGCTCGAAGGGTGGTTATTCAAGTATGAACATTCTCAAAAATGGGTGCACTCTAACAAGCCAGTTCTATGAAGTGTAATCACCACAGCATGTTTATAAGTTATGCACTTATCAAATAAATGAAATTTTGGCCACTATTTTCTACTATCATTAGGAACTTTTACATGAAAGAAATCTTACCCGAGGAAAGTGAGAAATTCATGTAACAGTATAATCAACCCAGCAGGAGGTTCCTATCACCGATGAGATAATCACCACAAGTACTTGCATTTAAGATGTATTCACGGTAACTCAGTACCTACTGAAATATTATGAGACATATTTTGATCAGAGGGGTGAAAAAGTGAATGGTTGAAGTATTATTGAGTTTTAGGACAATATGTATGAGCAATAAAACTGCAAAAATATTTATAAAGGGCCATTTCACGGATAACTGGAACAGAGATTTCTTAAATGTTATCGGCATCGAATGATCAGTACTTAAGAAAAGTGAACTCAATACTTATGTTATCCTCTCATATTCGGAAGTATAGTATATCCAAATAAGGGTATATTAGGGCATTTTGGTTTAGATGGCAGTTAGTCACGCTCCCTTCCCGCTTGGGCGCCCCCCCCCCCCCCCCCAGCACACTTAGACGTCATAAACATTTGAAACTTCGAAAAATCATAGAAAAAGATCTACTCATCTAAAAAAGAACGACTGGTGTCAAAATTCTCAAAATGAAGTCTACTTTCGATTAAATATTTTTTTTATCAGATTTTTATTCCAGACGTGTGATTTACTCATATACAGCAATATATTAAACCGTTGTGTTATAATTTTCAGCGTTTAAATTTAATTTTCAACGTTTAAATTTAATTTTCAGAATTTTCTCCATGGATGTCCGTTTTGAAACGTTCTAAAACGTTAAATTCTCATAACATTCCCTATAGGTATGTAGGTATTGATGCGTTTACTTGGGTAAGTAGAATAAATCGAGCTACAACAATGCTTAGGTAGAAGAATGCATTTAAAAGTATCTTAACTGTCGCCAAGTGTTCATAATAATAAAACAAAAAAACTAAATTTTTCTAAATTTTTTTTAAATTTTTTTGTTTTTTTTTTAAGTGGACAATGCGAGTTGGAGGAATAACCAAACATTGTACCAACTATTGATTCATCTGAGCCTTCATGAAACAGATTTACACCGTTAACTTTTCTGCAGTTTATTGTGTTTCGTTTGTAAAACTGAATTAAAATCACTTAACAAAACAAGAGTTTCCCAATTATGATTTACTCCCCCTTTGAGTACCTATTTTCGATCTCACTCTTAATAGGTGACAAGCATAAAAAATATAGAAGAAAGGAAAATCTATTTGAGGAAAACAGATTTAGGAACACACATACTTATCTCAAAAAATTAACTAACGGTTTTTGTGAATTTTCATCTCAGTGCCATGAAAAAGCTCATTCCTTCGATATTAATGGGTTTAGGAGGCTGCGATTGGTCTCATTCTCCTCTGGGGTGTCCCCCCTACAAAGTAAAAGCCCGAGAACATTTTTTTTAGCCTTAATTTTTTTTTTAAGTGGCAAAATGTAAGGGAAAACCCGAAGAAAAAACGTTGAGAACCGGTGTTTTTTGATACGTTTTGTGGAAAATAGGGGGTTTAACACAATTCAACTTAAAAACTAAGTACATATTCGGATTCTACATGAAATTTCCTATAAGTCTGAGTACTTTTTGAGGAGATTTGAGCAAGATGAGTTCTCACTAAAAAATGAAGAAAAGTGAAAACTAGAAAAATCTTAAAACTAGCTATATCCTGAAAATTCGACGTAAACAAAAAAAAAACTGACGTCAGATTCGGATTCAGCGCACCAAATACCATAAGAAAAGTGGTGAAAGAACGAGGCAGCCAGACCACCCCTAAATTTTGTAATCTAGTGTAATCTGATGCAGGATAAGTGCCCAATCAAGAAGATTTTTTGAAGTTGACAATTTGTTTTTAATTTGTATGCCGAGACCATATTCAGAGAGGCTTTGGAGGATATTGATGCGGGAATTTCGGTTAATGGGGCCCGGGTAAGTAACCTAAGATATGCTGACGGCACAGTTCATCTGGCCTCCAACATGACTGACCTCCAAGCGCTCTTGAGAGTGTTAATGAGAGAAGCAAGGAGATGGGTCTTAGCCTCAACTTTCACAAGACGAAGTGGCTTGTTACATCCAAGCGACTCAGCCAGGGAGAGCAGTTGGTACTTGATAACCATGTGGTGTCATGATTTTCCAGCTTTAGGTATCTCGGAACACAAGTAAGCGAAGAAGGAACCAATATGGCTGAGGTTCGCGCCCGTACTGAACAAGCCAGGTCAGTGTTCAGAAAAATGTAGGTGTTGACAAGCAGGCAGCTCTCACTGTCGTTACGGATCAGGATACTCCAGCTTTACATTTTTTTCAGTCCTCCTGTATGTAGTAGAATCGTGGACGCTTACCAAACAAATGAGTCGGTACATTGAAAGTTTTGAAATGTGGGCGTATCGGAGGATTCTGAAAGTACCTTGGACGGAGAGAGCAACCAATATTGAAATCCTCAGCCGCATGGATAATGAAATGGAGTTGATGAGCGTGGTAAAAGGCGCAAGTTGCAATACTTTGGACATACGATAAAAAATTAGAAGTACTCTCTTCTAATTAATATATTGCAAGGCAGAATTGACGGGAGACGAGAACCTGGACGACGACGAATATCTTGGTTGAATAACCTTCGTCAGTGGTTCGGAAGGCTGTGGATAAGGTAATGATTGCAGGGTAATAGCCAACGTTCGTCGCGGACAGGGCACTTGAAGAAGAAAAGGACAGTTTGTTCTTTTTATTAAAAACTACGATCATGATGGTGTCAGATACTGTTCACAAAAGTGTCATCGAAATTTAGTTAGTAGGTTCACCAACAAGAAAAAATAGAGTCGGTAAATACGTAATAAAACAAAAGGACAGCGAGTTCGGATACCTCAGTTGAAATAAAAGAAAGCATACTTAATGGTGGCTTTTAACTCGAAAATTACCTTCTGTTTTTCTGACCACTCAATTCACTCGTTCAAGAATCCGGACTGTCAATGGATTCAATGATCCGTGAAACATCTTCAAGGCTATCAACGGGATATTCTCGCTAGTTGAAACCTATCTTGTACTTCCTTACGAAGCTCCATAACAATGTTGGTTGAAGGGGAAAGACCACTTAATGTCTCAGAAAATTCACAGAGATAGTTTTGAAAGCTGAAATTTGTGAGTACCTACCGATCCCCTAAATTAATGTAGGGATGTAGAGACGAGAAACTGAAAACGACTAAACGTCAAATTGTAAACAGAAGGTATACCAAATTCACTACAAAAAATCCCACATTTGCGGTGTGCGGATTTACCGCCCCAAGCGGTCGTTTCAGCTCGGGTTTCTGGTAGGATTGACGTAACAATAACATTGGCGGCACAGCAAACTGCCAAACTTTCTGAATGCAATTCCTTATTCATGAAAACATTTTAGGTTATTATCTCTGGCTTTTCCAAATCAGAGGGTTTCTAAGAACACGATATATGTGATTTCCCCCCCGATTTTTGTTTGATACGCACACCCTATTCAATTTTAAATTGGTAAACAAAACAATGTCTTTAAATTGCAAGTTCTCTAGTTGGGGCGTTTTGAAATGTCAACCCCTATTTTCCATCCTTTAAAAGTGACTGACGCTAATCAAGGGCTTCCCTGCACAACTAGACCCCTAATGGGGCCCATATATACCAAATTTCATCAAAATAGATCAATGTAAAAAATTGAAAGTGCCGCGTTCGACATCAAATTTTGATGAGGTGGTGGGGAGTGGGGTTAAACTTCTTTTGTCAATTCTTTTGAAAATGATAAACCAAATGAGGCTAAATCTTTTACCAAGGAGATTAATTTTTTCAAAACTCAAGAAAAATATAAATCTTGGATGTTTGAAATTGATATATAAAGTTGTTAGCGATTAAATATTACAATAATAATGCACTTATTCATGACTCAACATTCATAATGTTAATTGAATTGAGGCCTCAAGATTAGTCGAATTGAGATGAAATAGAGCTCCCGAACATACATGGGCACAAAATCAAGATATTCATTTAAGAAACATAGATACCCACAAGAACTTTTGGTTTATTATTTTCAATAATAAGCCTTTGGAATCGAGCAAGGGAAAAAAGCTTAACCCCCCTCAAAATTTGATGATTTACGTTTCAAGGTACGTAGAATCCGAAAATCCAATAAAAAATTGTCCGTCCGTCCGCCGTACGTCGTACGCGGCACTTTTCTTAGCAACACTGGACCGATTTGGTTCAAATTTGGTATATGGGCTCCATTTGGGGTCTAGTTGTGCCGCGAAGCTTTTGATTGATGTAGGTCACTTCTAAGGGTTGAAAATTAAGGGTTGAAAATTTCAAGAGTGCCCTAACTCGAAAACTCTCGAAATAAAGGTATCGTTTTTTCACCAATTTTAAATAGTACAGAATTTTTAAAAATTTTTGAGACCACCCGGAGCTCTGTAGGACAAACCGTTCGGTCCCTACGAGTATTTGAAGGTTTTCCTTCGATAAAACAGAATCATGAGTGTGAATCGCAAAAGATCTGTGAATCGCCGTTCAAATTTTATCTGACTAAAATGCGATCGCTGTTCATTTCTTCGATTTGTATACAGTTTTGCCTTCTGCGTAACCAGTAATCAAATTTCCATATCAAGCTTTCTATTTTTCGAATCGAGTGTGAAGCGTTTAGTTCTTTCTAATAAACTTGATTGTGAAGGTGTGAAGCCATTATAGTGTGGTAGGTAGTACCTACCAATAGGTAGGTGTGGTAGGTAAAAAAAATTGGTAGGTAAAACAATGTTTGTAGGTAAAAAACGCTGCAAATCATTGCTCGCTGATCAGCTGAGTGAGCTCCGAAGCCATTTTCAATGCTATTGAATGGAAGTGCTCTTCCAGGCGTCTCCAGCATTCGAGGATATCTTCTTCACTCCTCACATCACTGATCAGCTGAGTGAGCTCCAAAGCCATTTTCAATCCTATTGAATGAAAGTGCTCTTCCAGGCGTCTCCAGCATTCGAGGAGATCTTCTTCACTCTTCTGATCACTGATCAGCTGAGTGAGCTCCGAAGCCATTTTCAATCCTATTGAACGCAGGAGCTGAAATTTGAGAGGGAAGGGGTCAAGGGAGAATACAGATGGTGGTAGGTGCTATTGATGGAGAACCAGTGATCTATACAGAAGGATGATCTATACAGAAAATAATAAACCTTTGAGCAATGATTTGCAGCGTTTTTATCATGTTATACAAATAGCGATAGGATAGTAAATTTTAGAGGACTCATATGGACAGTTTCGCTCATTCAATGTATTGTACCTTGAATAATAATTTGTAAAAGTTTGAGACTTATTATTCTCTGCTTATTCCTTTTTGTAGCAGTAATATAATGAGTTGAATGATGATTCAATATGGTCATGAAATTATCGTTATTAGGCTCTCAATTTACGCAAACTGACTATTTAATATCTTTAATAAATTCATTTTTTCCTATAGTGATATAACTTCGTGACGCTCCTTTTCACTAGGTGAGGGCGCCCCAACGTAAGCTTCGGATCGGATTCGTTGAGTCATTCCACAAAGAGGCTGTATACTACGGAATTTTTCCCAATCCCCTTGATCAGGAGGGAGGAGGCCCATTCAAGACTGAAGCCCCGACCATCTCTTCTTTTCCAATTAATACAATAAGGTGCATGAATGCAAGGAGGGCCAGATTAAAGGGACGAATCGCAGTGGAAGCTAATTGAATTAAAACAAAGCTCTTCAAATGACCTTATCATTGACTTTTCCTTCTTAGAGGATTCCGTTCTGCGTAAATAGAGGGCGGGCTTCGAAGTAATTAATGGGAAGGGACGGGTGATGGGAGGGGGGCTCGGATAATTAAGGTGGATCCAATAGGCAGGGTTCCTTTCTAGCCCACCTTCCCCCGAGTAATTTGGTTTAATAGACAGTATTTTTGCGAAAGCACCTAAAAACCTTTAATGAAGAATAATTAGAGAAGGACGTCCCACAACTTTATGAGCTCGGCCGAATAAAATACCACCTCAAGGTGCTTGGGGAAATTAATTGGAAAATGAGGGAATAAAAGGTGATATTTCAAAATCATAACTAAGGTGCTTGAATTAATACTCTAATTCCAAGTAGTGCCTTTTGAAGAAATGGCATGTGCCAAAGGCCATATGAAAGTTAGTTCTTATTAGTTTAAAACATCCACCAGGACGACGAAGGCGAGTGATATAGGTAACCAGTAAAATTGGGTCAACTTCAACCCAATTTAATATCATATTAATTTACTGTAATTAACATATTTTAATAGTTTAAACATTAATATTATTTTAATTTTTATATTTTAAATAATTTACATTGAACCTTAGGATTTTCTTTAGTTACCTACGAAAAACTCAGATAATATACTCGTAAACTATGTGGGTTCTTTGTAGTTCAACATTATTTTAAGTGTATGCGCCACTCTGAATGATAAATGACCCCTGGAACTAGCATAGTGCAAAAATTGTAATAATATCAAAGAAAAGGCTATTTTGGTCATAACTTTATAACGACTCAATCAAAAACTAGTTGTTCAGCCTTTTAATGAAAATTACTGTATTAAAGATTGAACGTAATCCAATTTCCGACATAGTCAGTCTGATGGTAGGATTCAGTCTATCCACGAGTCCATCGATTAAGGAGTGTAGGAGAACGTCGCAGGTTTTGAGAGCTCCCACGAGCTTGGCATCTCTTTGAAACACCTCTCCTTCAAAGCTTCTCCCTTGATCTGAGTGAATCTCTTGAGGAACCCCAATCCGACCACTGTTGTCTGCCTCCACTCTTGTCATGGTTTCCGATTCCTCTGGCCCCTTAGCGAAATAATCTTTAATAAGTCAGAATGTAATTGTTATTATCTAGCTAGGTCAGATGTAATGGTCATATGAGGTCTATTCCCACGCGTTCACAAGATACTCCAAAAGAAGAACATCTATGTCAGTTGTGAAATCATTTTACAATCGTAAAAGTCAATAAATTTATCCCCATCAGACTAAATGATTTTTAAATTTTTATCTGGATGTCTAGAAGACCAACAAATTAATGGGTGCACTCTTTTTTGTGAAATCCTCCTTCACATCGTGAAGTAGGTAGTTTATTCTGGACACACCTCTGTCAAGTTTAAGCCAGATCAAATAATTCAACCGATGTGGAGGATGAAGTAGGTAATTGAAGAAATGGAGGTAGCGCAAAGCTACCAAGATAGGTATAAAGCGATTTTGTTGAAATATGAACCATACCTAGTTGGCCATGATGCTCAAAGTGTTCGTAGTTGTCACAGCTATCAAACTGGCCTAGATTCGTCATCCAGAGTCACAAAAATGTCGATCGTACGGGCTTTGATCGATACAGGATCACAACATTCCTACAATCGTGAACTCTTAACAGTCCAGCATAGATTTGAACCTACAAGTACTGTTGTCTTATTGTGTAACTGTTTCAACACCCTTTATTACCAGTTACAATAATCATGATGATCATAAAACATGGTAACTAACGTGGTTTCTGGTTTGTCATAGAAAACATTTGAGCAACTCATCCGACTGATCGCAATATTTCATGACGACATCAACTTTCAATGAACCATGGAGCTTGTCACCGGCAAGTCACATGTAGGTAACTTCCTTGAAGAGGAATGATGATCTACTCGTTTTCTGTTTTTCTAACGAGGTCAGTTCACATGTTAAGGGGCTGGAGGTAGTCAATGACCCGCAGGACTGAGCGGTCATGAGGGATAGTATATTTTGTTCCGTGTAGTAGCAGGCATTCATCATTTTCTCAGTGGACATTTCTTACTACGTTTCTGATCATACTTGGTCCATCAGACGGATCTTTCACGTTGGATGTGTGATTCCTTCACTACTATCACAGCTGAATCTCCGTTACTTTTGTTTATTAGTGTAGCTGGATTCTGACAACGGGCCTCTGTCAAGTACCTACGTACTTCTGCTCTTACGAGTATATGACTGCAAACACATACCAAACCGATTTGCCTATCCATTTTAGCGTGTATATCGGGAATAAGATGTATGGAATCTGAATTTGAACCTGCTGAAAGAAAACTACGCAAAATATTATAGTTATTTCTATCTCTGAAGTCCTCCTTCTCTGGTAGAGTCTCTCTATACAGGTAAAGACACATTGCGTCCACGCTTGTGATTGTATTGATCTTCTAACATCCCAGACTTTTGTTGATTAGTTGTTTGATCCAAAGCTCCAAAAGTTGATATGCGACAGTTTTTGTGTCACACCCAATTATGTTGGCATGTATAGTCTAGACCGTTGATCAAAGAGAGGATCGACAAATGGGGATTAGGTAAGAGACGTTCTCTCTCAAGACCCTCAATATCAAGGGATCAGAAGATTTATTCAATGAGAGCTGGTAGGAGGCGAGTGGAACTCTCTCCGGGAGGAAATAGATTCAAAGAAATGTGGAGCTTTTTAAATTGCACATTTATCTTTGGCTGGCCTATAGCTGGAGGAAACTGCCAATATCCTTTTTTCTTGCTTGCAGACCCAATATACCTCGGCAGTAGTTTTTTCGTTCCTTGGTCCATTATCCCCTCCGAGGAAATTCTACTCTTTGAGACTCACATGTTGGAGAGGTACGAAGTAGGTTGGTCATAACCGGGAAAGAGAGACACATTAGCTGTTCGGAAAGAATGGCAATTCTATTGAATTATTATCTTGAAAATGTATATTTATAAGAATCACGTATGCTATTGATGTTAGTCTAACATCAATGGAACTTATAGGGTTCTTTGAGTCTTGAGAAAGTCTCAAAATAATCTTGCACATTTCTTGAAAATATTTTTCAAACAATGCCGTATGGTTATTTTCAAAATTATTAAAATTGCTCTGTAACACAAAATTAATTTGTGAGGGTCGAAATTTGTTTACCTACTTCACAAGTACAAAGCTTCACTGGAGCAAACTAATCAATTGAAAATAAAGTATAATAGATATTTTGACTATGGATCTTTTTTTTTGCCACAAAAAATGCAACGCTGCAACCAGTAAACACAATCATAGTTACATGTAGATAACTATGAAGCAAGGTTCTCTAGAATACTGTTTCGACATTATTTCTTCAAAATGCTATTTATTCATGAAAAAAGTAATAGGTAGGTACATATCTTGTGTGTATTTCATGTCATCTTCTTTTTTAATTTTATATTACACCTACAACAATGGACATAACTTTGACCTATTGCTTTTTCCTCTAAGGGAGAAATTTTTTCGTGTTATCCTCTTCAAATTTTCTTTTATCACTTATCAATAATATTTTTAGAGAGAACATGTCTACTACAACGTTCTCTACTACTGAGATTCGTAGTGCAGATGGCGAGGTGGATTGAACGGTGGCCCGGGGACAAAATTGCCGTACATCCCTGTGAAGGGCTAACAAGAAAGCAGCGGTGTATGAGCGCAAACCCGAAGCGTTCCCCTGAGAGGGCCGAACTCGTTTGTTCAAGTTAGTCCACCACACATCCATTAATACAACAATCAGGTGCCGGTGTACTAATTGATGTTGATAGTTATTGATGGGTGGGGAGGATCAGGGACCACTAAATAACCAGGCGGTGCATCGCCCGACCGAAGGGCTGCCCAATATACAGCGATGTAAATGGAAGGGGCGAGTCTCGCGGGTGCGCGAAATTTGGCTCAGCTACCTCGATGATGATGGAGAGGACATTCCTGACACTCTTACCTGAGACTATCGTGGAAGGCCGGTGAGATCAAAACCATACATTTCGAACTCAATCATTTATATCGCTTTTATCCGAGTGATGTCACACAGAATCGATGTATTGATTCTTTGACTAATCGATCGAATCTCGTTAAAGGCGGCCATTTTTCCTTCTATTGACATCAGTTGTAAACAAAGATTTACGCAAGTTTTTTTATTATGCCAATCTGTGCGGTTATTAGTTGCTCTTCCCGTCCCGAAAGCGGTATTTAATTTTTTGGTTTGCCAAAAGTGATTACAAAATGTGGGGAAAGACGAGAATTTTCCGAAAAAAGAAGAATATCGGCCGTTGGGCGTCGCTGCTTTCCGGCATTCCTGACAACCATGATTTTCGATAAACTGATACTTTTATAACCAACTTCAAATCATCTAGTTCCACTTGTGTTGTCGCTCGACTCTTCTACCGTGGTTCTCAATTTTAGCATTCATTTGTACAACAGTTTCCTTTTTCATCAGTTAGGTATTTCTTTTATTTGTTTGTTTCCCCAGGAAACATCATGTTGTTCACCTCTCGAAACCAACTGCTCATCATGAAACATCTGTAATCTTTAATCAAGTTCATGGTGTACTACCTATTGTTAATTCTGCGAATTTTACTTTGTTTCAATGTACAATGAAATTTCTGAATAAATTCCGTGTTTTTCATTTAATTTAGTACATTATTCCATTATCTATCAACACACCTAACAACAGATCTACAATCAACAGACTATGGGTGTCAGTTCACGTAAGAAGGTACCATTTAGGGTTTCAAGGAAAGAATGTCGTACAATACTTAGTTACAAAATTTACCTTTGAAAAACACCTTCTTTTCTCACATTGATAGGTTTTTGGTTCATTATGGATGTCTGTATTTAGTTGTTGCGTCTATAAGGTAGGAAGGTTTTTTATCGCAATGCAGGGTCAGAAAAGGTTGTAAATAAGCACTTCCCGTTCTCCATGTAAATAGGTATCGAAGTAGTAAGAAATTTGTTCAATGTGGCGAAAAAATATTTCAATTTTCATTCTGAAAACTTATTTTGAGAGTTTTTAATTGACACTAATGTTTGTGTCTGCCTGGTTTGCTTTTCAGCATGACAGTAGGACCTTACATGTCACTGTCCTTGAATAGTGTCAAGACCCCTCAGAGTCCGTTTCAGCTGTTCTCTATCTGATCACTACTTATGATTACATAATTGCTGTAAAAGAATATAATAAATAAATTAGTAGAAAATAATGAATTTACCACCATCATTCTGTTTGCATACCAAGAAATATTTGGTATGCAGGTAAACAGAATGACCTTGCTGGACTGAGAATCAAAATGGCGCCCCTTCATGACCAGCTGATCGGGTCAGCAGAGAAGGTTAGCTTTGATACTGAAAATAATCGATTAGGTACTAACTATCGCAGATAACAGCAATATTTTTAATATTTTTAACCTTCGATATATGTCACTCTTTACCAGTTCATGTATTATGTTGATCAAATATCAGAACAAAATTCGGTTTCTTTTATTTACCTCCATTATCTGAATGATATCATGAATTTGAACAATAGTGAACAACCAACCTTTTGAATCAAACAACATCAAATATCAGAACAAAATTCGGTTCCTTTTATTTACCTCCATTATTTGAATGATATCATGAATTTGAACAATAGTGAACAACCAACCTTTTGAATCAAACAACAACAAATAACAAATAAATTCGGTTCCTTTTATTTACCTCCATTATTTGAATGATATCATGAATTTGAACAATAGTGAACAACCAACCTTTTGAATCAAACAACAACAAATAACACAGAACAATAACACTTAACCAAGAAAGAGAAACACATTTGAGGAGATAGGAGATGTCAATACACCTGAGCCTCCTTCCTAGTAAGTACACAGTATGGACTGCAAAGTGTATTTGGTTTTGGGTTAGAGAGAAAGCTGCGCTCGAACCTCTGTAGCGTTCCTTGCAGCAAAGTTGACCGAAGAGCTTAGCGACAGTGCTTCCCCCCTCCCTTCCCTCGTCTTTCTCTGAACCTCCCCAACATCGCCCATCTTCAGCAAATCCTCAGCCCTCCTAACGTCTGTGGTCACGGCCTTACTTCCCTGCATTAATTAATTAGGATCCCAGCCTACAGTCTCAAAGGGAAATTGCAGCGGGGGGGAAGGGTCTGGCGCGGGAGGAGGGAGGGAATGAGAAGACTTCCTTAGTCAAACTGAAGAGCAAGGTTAACCAACCTCGTTCAGTTTTGAAGATTTTCTCTGAATGAAGCAAACAAATTTTAAACTCTTCACTCGCCGAAGCGGATAAAGTTCTTACAATCACACAGTTTAGATTGAGTACATAATATGTACTCAAGAGAGTAGATATTATCTACTCTCTTGTTCCTTCCAGGTCTCTTATTCCCAAAAATCGTGTTGAGTAGTAGACATATTTTTGGTACTTTACTCACCTCTATTACCTACATAAATAAACATATATTTGAGGGGTGTAGTTTTTTAAAAAAACTCCACCGATACAACCCAAACTGTATTATTTTATATTATGGAAAAACTGTTTGAAACTTGATCTAAAAGATTCATGGACCTCCCATTACAATCATTACATTGAATTCTAACGCAGGGTGTCCAGCGACTTGGAAAACCGGGAATACTCAGGGAATTTTACTCTACTGAAAAACTCAGGGAATTTCATTTTTTCCCGAAAAACCCTGGAAAAAGCTTAAAACTTTCTGACGGGAAGTTCCGGCAGTCTGAGGGGAAAAAGTTTTAGTACGGAAAAATACTCACATATGAAAACTTGTCCTTCTAGGTAATTGTGCATAAAATTGTACATAATTAACCCTCCATAATAAATTCACAGCAATCGAAGGGTATGGGCAAACGTGGTTTTCCTGAAACACTGGTTTACTGCATTCTAACTGGCCAATTCCACTCAAATTTGAAGGGTAGATTGAGAATGGTTGTTTTATGAGCACCTAATTCCATCCCAATCTTCTGAGTCAGGAGTCTCGGAGGATGTGGAAAAGAACAGAAAACAGATTGATTTGGAAACAAAATCCCAATCGTGTTGATGCTTGTTAATTCGGATCAATAATGAACTTGATCATGCGAATCTATATACTATTTTCTATTATGTGTTTCTACTTTCTATAGAATGATTTCAATATTTTTATACAAACATGAATTTTACTCAATATTTTCAGTTTACCAGCAAACATCCCTTCATCTACACAACCCTAACTATTCACACCTGCTGATTATCCAGGCATTTAACGAGAAAGAAATCTTTAAGATAATCATTTATAGACGTTTTAGTTTCACCCCACATTGAACTTGACAAGTTGGTCTAAATAATAAACTGTGTTGTTTCTTCTTTCTCTGGAATATTAACTCTGTAGAAGGTCAGTCAATTTAATATCCGTGCTACCATTGAGAGGTTGCAAAACATTATTTTCATCTTTTACAGTTTTAGAATCTCCCCGCATGACCGTTCGTTTACCCATGTCCCTCGTTCGATCAACCACATCTTTGATCTTTGTGGAGATGACTAATAATAATCTTTCAGGAAATATTCCCAACCCTCCTCGCACAAATATTTGCGTTTTCCTTGAATTTCCCTCGACCCCCAAAGCCTAATTGATAATCAAATAGAACCTCCCTTAGGCCTCTCCCTTCGCTCCCTAAAGGGAATTATTCTCTGAGAGCTAAAGATAGAACGCCTATCATCAATACCTTGGTTTGGTCGGCAGTTATTCCAGGTGTTTATTGGGGATAAAGTGTGCAAATGATCATACTAATTTGTTCGTCGACTTATTGTATTAAGCAATCAAGAATAAAATATATCCAGAAATATCTCAATGCGGAGAACTTTGAACTAGACGATCCACCTGATGAATAAGTACATTTCTGATAAACATATCCAATAAGCAAGAACGACTGATTATTTATGGGACTCTCTCCAGGTTTAGATTCAGATCCGGAACCAGCTAATCTATTATTTTATTGATGGAAACAAGCTTCGATATACCATTGAATTCACTATAGCGCCAGATTCAACAGAGTTTAATGAAGTAATATTCAAAATTTTCAGTGCTTTTCTTAAATATTGAGTACTTGTATAAATATTATCACATATTACGTGCCTGGTACTCATTGTGAGAAAGCTATACCTCACGCACAACTTGGTAGACATTTTTCACTTTCTTCACGAATGAAAAGCCATTAAAGTTGGTCTTGAGTTTGTCCAACTCAGTTGTACTGGAACAAACTCGAGCACTGAATCATCAAGATCAGCCACTCAGAAATTCGTTCCCTCCTGCCGCACTCAAAGTTTAGTGACCGAGTCCGCAGGCCATTCACAGTTTCCGGGATGCTGCGACAGGCTGTGCGTCGCCTCAGGAAAGGAGGGACAGACCTTCAGACTGAATCCGTTAAGCGTTACGCCCATTAAGTATGTCGAATATGATTCTCCCCTTTTTCTCCTCAGAGGGAGGGTTCATTCGATCAGTAGTGCGCTAGGACTGACTCATGTCGCGTAGTTGAGATCCTGACACAATGACCTCGTATGCGTCATGCCCCCTTTTTTCCCGGGATCGATATCATAGTAACATGACAAAAGGGTCGCGTATGATCAAAGTGTGTAGGGAATTATGAAGATTAAATCAAAGATTCATATCGCCAGCGTCCTTCCCCTCTGTCATCTTTCTTTGATAGTCGGGATAATGTCCTTGACCGAAATGCGCCATTTTCGACAGAATCCATTCAATAGTGAGTACCACAGCGCTCCCCATGAGCACCCCTAAGTGTTCGTGCCTTCTACTTCACATCCGGTTTAATACATGAAATTACAAAATTTGATCATACCATTAAGGCAACCAAAAAATATTCCTTTTGGTTTTATTTTCAATAATGAACCATTGGAATCGAGAAAGAAAAAAATTTTAACCCCCCCCCCCCCCTCAAAATTTGATGTTTTACGTTTCAGGGTACGCAGAATTTGAAAATCGAATAAAAAATTGTCCGTCCCAACGCGGTACTTTTCTTAACAACCATGGACCGATTTGGTTGAAATTTGGTATATGGTCTCCATTTGTGTCGCGAAGCCTTTGGTTGATGTCAGTCACTTCTAAGGGGTGAAAATTAAGTAATAACGGAGTTGAGTAGAACGTTGACTATTTCCATTGAAATAATGAGTTACACGTTAAATCGATTTCGACGGTAAGGTCATCGTCAGTAACAAACAATACACAAGTGAAAGGGAGCTTGGATCCCATTGGTCGAGAAAGTGAAAATCATACCCAATCAGATTGAAGCACATATAAGTGAAAGGATAGTCCTATTGGTTCAGAGGAGGGAAGGGACCTGGGAGGATCATCAAATGCCATTCTAGGCAAATTGAAAGGGAACTCAAACATTGGTGAGGGTAACATTGTGATGGGGGGGGGGGGAGCTACTGCAGGAATGGAATGAATCCATCAACGGTGAAACATGTTGAGGGACCACCTCATCTAGGTCTGGTGAATGTCTAAAGAAAGGGTCTGTCCATATGAAGGAACCACAACTCGCTATTTTTTTAATCGAATGTGTCGCATTTATTTCTTCCAAATAAACATGATTGTGAAGGAGTGAAGTACCTATTTAGTAGGTAGGTAGTAGGTATCTATGGCTGGTAGGTAAAAAAAAGTGACAATGACAAAGCAGTGATATTTGCAGAAGAGTTACCAATATATAGGTAGAAATAGTAAACCTTTACGAAATAATTTGCAACGTTTTTACTTATTTTCAAGCAAATTAAGGTCGAAATTGAAAACGGCACAAAACAGGTTTATTTAATAGGTTTGACCATCTGATTTTGGTTTATTATTTTCAATAATAAGCCTTTGGAATCGAGCAAGAAAAAAAAAGTAACACCCCCCCCCCCCTCAAAATTTGATGTTTTACGTTTCAAGGAAAATCCAAAAACGAATTTTATTATTTTATTTACTATAATGTGATCGCTGTTAATTTCTTCGATTCTATATTCAGTTTTGCTTTTTGAGCAACCAGTAATAAAATTTCCATATGAAGCAATCTAGTTTTCGAATCGAATGTGAAGATTTTAGTGCTTTCTAATACACTTGATTGTGAAGGTGTGAAGGCAGTAAGGTGTGGTAAGTACTACCTACCAATGGTTGGTAGGTGTAAACAAAAAATAGGTGAAAAAAAGTTGTTAGGTAAAAAACGCTGCAAATCATTTTCCAAAGGTTTATTATTTTCTGTATAGATCACCCCTCTGTATAGATTCCTCCCTACCAACCGTAGGTACCAACTACCTACTAGGGCATTTTTGAAAATGTCAACCCTTCATTTCCATTTGGTTGGTAGTTGGGGTTGAAATTTTCTAAGTAGGTACCTACGGGTGGCAGGGAGGGTTCTATACAGAGGGCAATGATTTGCAGCGTTTTAGATTATATTTTTTGACACGTAAAACACAAAGTTTTCTAGGAAGATAAAAAAAAGTCTGGATCTCTCAGGTTTATAAGTAAAAATAATTACCCAAAATCATTCAGCAAAAATGCACAAATATTACAATACAGTGAGAATAAGTGGTTGGGAAAGCTCACTGGTGAGCCACGGAATTAACCGTAGTAACAGTGCATAGGTATATCATAGAGACAGACCAATCTTCTTTCTATACTACCATAGTCTCTCTAAATTTTAGAGCTGACCCTCAAAAATGTAAATGAATGAAATTTCATTTCTGAAACCAGTCAACAAGTTGAGTTGTGAATTGAATGAATTTGAGTCCTGAAATATCTCTGTGAATAAGAGGGGATGGGACCTTCTTCAGTCATTACTATTGCGCTTTCCTTTGATAAGAAAAATACATTTTTATTTCATTTCGGACTTGGATTAAGAACTAAATCTATATAAATACTCTTATTTGATAAAGCACTATACCCAATTCACATCAGTATATTTCAGTTAATTATAAACCTTAATTTATATTTACACAGTTAGGTAGAAATACTAGCCGATTTGTCCGTCGGAATAATTTCAACACTACTAAAAAGTAAATTTTATACATAAAATAGTTCGCCAAACAATTCGTATATCCCGAAATCTCATTCATGATGCTAACAGCAAAGAATGGATATCCGCATGGAACAAACCACAAAAAGCATGGAACAGCATAGGTATGCCTGTCTACCCTTTCCACACGGTGTATCCTGTGTAACACTGTGTGACCTGATATCATAAAACTGTGACCACCAGTGTATCATCAGTGAGTATATCACTGTGACTTGCACTCTTCAAAACCAAATAATATGACTTTTTCGTACATCACAATTTGGATTATGAATAAATATGCTTTTGAAGGGCATGTTACCTGCCTGACGGCTATGGCGGCAACAATGACTGGTGAGCTAATCAGTTGATTTGTGGTGGCGGGGGGGACGTCAACGGCTTCGGCGACAAAGCGAACATTTGGCCGAAGTCGTATGATAGGCGGTGACTAAAGTTCGGTGCACTATCAATCATAGAGCGGGGACACGCCAGATGGCGCACTACACGCGGACCCGGCTATGTAAATCACAGAGGGCCGCGTCTCGTATCGATAAATTCCCCTCCGTACGCCTTCCTCACCACACAAAAACAAACACTCACAACCCAAGCATGTATTATTTTATTATCGAAAACAAAGTTCTTATTGCCTCCGAGTCTTCTTTGTTTTCACGGTTTGGTAGCAGTTGTTTTGTTTTCCTTCTGGTAGTAAAAGAAAACCTGAAAACTGGAAATTTCCAAAAAATTTGTTTCACATCTTCAGCCAGGAGATTGAAACAAACTCGTCAGATCTGAGTTCTGGATAAACTATTGCGCGACATGATAAATAATACTTTGACAATTTATTACAAGGAATATTAAATATTGAAGATTGACAACATTCAGTCACTGACCCAAAAGGACCAAACATGATACGAATGACACTGTCTTTCATACCTTTGAGTAAAGTGGAGAATTAATGGGCAACAAGATCGTTTTTTGTTGTGCTTGTACCGTAGTAATTTTGGTTGAACCTGTAGAATCAAGTAATAAAATAATTAACCCCCTCTGCTGAATTTATTGGTCGTTTCAAGGTAGGTATGTAGAATCTGAAAATCGAAAAAAACGCTACAAAATATTACACAATGGTATATTTTTTCACTGTATGCATCACCCATCTGCATAGAACTGGCTTTTCCACCAATACTACCGACTAACAATAGCATCGCAATCCGAGAGCTGTGAGTAGCTCCAATACGAAATTTGGTTCTTGGTTGGGGTCTAGTTGTGCCGCTATGTTTTTAGGACGTCCCACAGTAAGACTTGGGCGTCCTTTTGCGATCGATCTGGGGTGAAGGAGGACAACACTCAACAGAAAAAAAAAATAACCTCACAGTAATCCGTTTTAGACCATTCTGAATCCAAATCCGCGAAAAAAACCATAGGTGTATGTCTGTGTGTGTGTGTGTGTGTGTATGTGTGTGTGTGTGTGTGTAACAAAATCTTGTGTACTCTGCACAGGCCTTAGTTCTCAACCGATTTTCCTGGTTCTTTTTTTGTTCGTCGCGGAAAACTATCTAGTTGTGCACTACGTCGCCGGAATTTCGAATTTTGCCTTTTAAGGGGGGGAAAGGGGGGGTTAATGCTCGAAAAACGTGCGTTTTTGGGCATAATCTTGTGTACTCTGCCCAGGCCTTAGTTCTCAAACGATTTTTGTGGTTCTTTTATCGTTTGACGCGGAATACTATCTAGTTGTGCACTACGGCGCCGGAATTTTGGATTTTGCTTTTTAAGAGGGGGAAAGGGGGGGTTAATGCTTAAAAAACGTGCGTTTGCGGGCATAATCTTGTAAACTCTGCCCAGGCCTTAATTTCCAACCGATTTGCGTGTTTTTTTTTTTTGTTTGACTAAATAACTTCCCCGTTGTACATGATTTCACCAGAGTACCGAAATTCGCAAGGGGAGGGGCTGAGTGGGGGGATAATATTCACAAAATATCCGATTTTTCAATATTTAGGTTCCTTTACTGCTTACTAATTGTACCCAAGCTTTGAAATTGAGGAAAATTCTAATTATACCTCTGGATTTCCATTAATTATTCTCTGTACCACCATGGAACTAATAGTGGTGCCACCATGGTGCCAGGACATGGTGCCATGATGCCATAAACCGCTTATTCCGTGTTTTTTTTTTTTTTGTGTTTCACCTTGAGTACGGATGTGAACTTCGACGGACTGCCTACCAAAACTAACAGATGAAAGTTCAATGTTACGACGTATTTCCGCTTTGGTGCCAGACTGGCACCATTGGTAGGTAGGGGGGGGGGGGGGGGGTGAACTCGAATTCGCATGTTGGGTATCGTAGATCATGGATTTTAAAATGCTCTTCAGATTCGAGGCTCCCATGCCGCTAGAAATGTTATGGTGGATAATGGGGGGGGGGGGGTCAGTGTTTCTTGCCTAAAGTAATAAATAAATTACATCGAGTGAAACAGTTTTATCACTTAACAACCGGTTAAACTGATCTAATGCTTATCCAATGGGACGTCCCCTGGAATGCATGCATTACTAAACAATATGTTTAGTTATTGTAAGTGACTTTTAAGGGGTTGATCGTATCAAAGTTTTTCACATAAACGTATAGTTTTTTTTTACTCATTTGGAATAGAATTGAATTTCTAGAATCGAATGAGACCAGTCGGGAGTTCTATACAGTAAAATAATAAACCATTGTAAAATAATTTGCAGCGTTTATCTTCCACTTTCAGACAAACCTACGCCGTACAAACACAAATAAGTTTATTATAGGTCAACACTGTAAGTAATAATATTACTAAACATATTACTACTACTATTACTAATATTACTAAACATATTATGTTTAGTCATATTCAATCATTAGATTACGATAATAATTAGCCTTGTAATTAGTGACCCACGATAGAGATAAAAGGAACCAACTTCGTTATCCTGAGAGATCAGTAAACTGACATGTAATTAGAGAATATATTGTTGAGACCAAATAAATGCCAACATTTATTTCTCAGCAATCGTTTGATAACAAATGTCCACCAACCTTTGTAACAAAAAAGCAACATTTCTACGTTATTGATCCAATAATGTTCACACTTGTTTACTTTATGAGCTAAGTACAATTGCTCATTCGCTAGAGTGGGTAACTTCCAGTGAAATTCCACGAGGAGCTGATTCAGTTACCCCTCTCATTCCAGCCCTTCTGCCACCTACCTAACTTTCACTCCCTGTTTTTCTAATAAGCAAGTTCTCACTAGACTTCCTCAGTCGACTCCATGTACATTTCAAAACACGTTATTTCTCCCTTTTTTACGGTTATTACAATTCCCCTTTCTACAAAGTGGGAGCAGAAAAAAGAACAAAATCCTCAGGTCTTGAAGCTGAAGGGATAAACTTTTTTTTTCCTTTTCTCCAGAACTTGAAAGGAAATCTCCGAAAACTTCCCTTTTTGTAACTCCACTTCCGTCCCACCCTGCATCTTCACCTACTCGTTCCCATTTGAATATTCAGTTATTACTTGAGAAAGATCGAAATTCTTACGAAGCCGTGTTTTTCCTTTTGCAACTTTTGTTCCTTCTTTTCAACATCACCACGTAAGAGTTTCCTGTTCTAAGTTGTTGCGGTTGATTAATTTCTGGAAGAATGATGCCAGTTGAAGGTTACAAGCTGTAATAAGAGTAACAACATAACTCGAAGTGCAAAATCGCCTACAAACGTGTTCACACGAATATTTTGCTGTTTGTGTTCATGCGTTTCGTTTATTCTTACCTAAACTCTAGTTCCTCTTCTCATAATATCTTGACAGAACAGAATAAAATACAGCGGAAATGACGTGAGACCAGAAATAGATCGCATCTTTGTTCAAGAGCTTACCAAGTAAAGAGACAGCTCGCTAATGGTTCGAGGTTGTGGTTACCTAGCTGAAATCATTAATCATATTGGTCTGTTGACGGGAAATGAGAGTGTTTTTAGATGCTCTACTATTCACAAAAAGGGTAGCCGAGTTAGGAATCGACGGCGCTCTTTATGATTGATGGTTGATGCTGAGGAGGGCCGCTCTCGGAAGCGACGTGGAAGGGTAGGTAATAGGTAACAACACGGTTGTGAGGGAAAAAACTGTAGTTCAGAGCAGCTATATGTAAGAAAGCTATCTTAAGATATTATGATTATGGTAGGTACATGTATGACTTCTAGTAAGTCCAGTATTGCAAGAACTTCGAACAAAACAACAAAAAAAATGAATATTTCCATGTATCTAGAATTGGTTATCAAAACAAAATGGTAGATGTTTCATTCGTATGAATCTTCATGAACCATTCCGGTTCAGTACCAAGGAATTGTATAGGCAGTTTGATGTACTTGATGTAAACGCTATATTTATTGAAGAAGGTTGTTTAATTCCGTTTATTAGGGAAATAGATGAGTGACATATTAGCGATAGCGAATACAGCACAAGAACAGCAGCTAGTTCTAATTCGGAACTTTTCAGAACGAGTGCCTATATTATAGGCCTATAATATACATATAATATAGGCCTATAATATACATATTATGTATGTTGTTGCTTTAAACTTTTATTTATACCAATAGCTTAAATTTTCGCAACTACAAACATATTTTTAAATTTTAAGAAGGATATTTACCATGTTGATCGTAAAAATATGCTCAAAATGTTTTGAGGAACTTTTTTTATATTTTTTTTCTCAAACGGTTTACTTTTGTTATCAGATGATTGTTATTAGATGGAACTTCAGTTCAGTTAATCCACGACGGACGAGCTTGACATATGCGTCACAGCTTTCAGGCCCGTGCATGCTGTATTGTATGGCTGTGTCACGCTTGTGCTTCACGGACGGATTCATTTAGCACCAACATATTTCGAAAAAATAGCTTACTAGGGTTCCGGTTGAGCTTCCGAGTACCAAAATGACTCAAATTTTAAAATTTTCTGAGGGTAATAATTTTGTGTGTTACCTGGGAGCATTTTCCTCTTCTATAGAAACGAATCTAGGCATTGAATACCTATTTCAATTTTCATCATTTTTTCGTTTGCAGGAACAATTAACGCCTACGGGATAGGCTCATCTTCGCTAATTCTTGATGAAGAAACTGAAGGAATACTTGGGGACAGAGTAGAAGTGGATCAATTTGGTGGCGATCAACAATGAGTGGCACTTGTATAGGAAAAAAAATATGTATAGTTAAACACAGTGTAAGCCTGAGAATCCACTGCAATGTCAAGTACCACATCAAATAATTATATTCCTATGACAGCTAGGACATCGGTTTTTAGAAAGTTGTTCTGAAAAGGATACCTGGGTTTTGGCTTATTATTTTTAATAATGAACCTTTGGAGTCGACCAAGAAAACACTTTTTTTAACCCCCCACAAAATTTGTTGGTTTACGTTTCAAGTTACGTAGAATCCAAAAATCGAATAAAAATTTGGCCGTCCGTCCGCCGTAGACCGTACGGGGCATTGACCGATTTTGATGAAATCTGGTATTTAGGCTCCATTTGGGGTCTAGTGGTGCCCCGAGGATTTTGGTTAATGTAAGTCACTTCTAAGGGTTGAAAAATAAGTTTTCAAAATTTTGAAAACGCCCTAACTCGAAAAATTTTGATATAAAGGTTTTGTTTTTTCATCAATTTAAGGTAGTATAGAATTTTTCATGTTGGATGGTTGGTGGCTTTGCAGACGAGTGATCCATAATGAACAATAATAAACCATTGTGTAATAATTTGCAGCGTTTTTTTCTTGGCTCAACACAAGCTAGAGGTCAACTCCTGAAATCAATTGCACCCATCATATCTCTTTTCAATGTAGTTGTTATCGAGTACTAGTAGCTTTATTGAAGTGATAAGAAACCTTCAGGATGCTCATTCAGCACTCATCGTTACTTCATGTTTAATTCATCCTCCCAACCTTCAGCGTAAAGCTGCAAGATCTCCGCATGAACTTTCAGTCGCCTTGAATCAACTGAAGATTCCAGAGTATTCAAGAGAAATAATCATTCAAAGATTGCTCCATGAATTTGTTTCAAGATATTCCTTTCTAATCTGAGAAAATCTAAAGAAGTTCTAAAGACCTGAATAGATTCCGTGATTTGGAGTTTGTGGTGGACGACCACCCGAGGGATCGGAGTTCACCTCGGATATCTGTTGATATCCGAGGGGTACTTTGTTCCGCGGAGGTTCCCCACCGCAGTTACCCCTTTGGGGAGAAGAGGGGGCTCGATAGGCGCATTTACCTGAGACAATCACTTCCTTCCTGGATCCCCTTTCTGGTGAGTCTTCTCTTGCTCAATCATATTATTTTCTCCTCCTCTTTCCGATGGTCTTTTTCCTCGATTAAATTTATATCATTAATATTGTCCCTTTTTCAATGGTATATTTTCCCACCTATTTTGATTGTCAAAATATAAAATTTTCGTCAATCTCAAATTTTTGAGTTGTTCCTGAACTCTACCCTTTCCCCAATTAATTAAGTAATAATTAATTATGGGCTTCTCCCACTCCACATGGTAGCAGAGCGTTAAATTTATATTTCACGGCCTGATTGCACACCATACTTGCACACCTTCCCAACTTCCCATCGAAAAAGACCATCGTATCACCTTTTATAATTATATATATTATATTATTTTTATAGTAGGTATATCATTTTTCATTTCATGCCATATTTCATGTTTTGAAACTATATTTTTCCATTGTGTACTAATATTCCTACACCAAATTCTACTCCCCATTTTTTTTTAAATTATAGCGTAGGTAGTCGACAATAATTATTAGACACTACATCATTCCTTCACATATTACACCAACATTATAGGTATTTATCTAATTCAGTTTCACCTATATTCGTGATACAACTAGGTCTGAATTATTCTCGATTTCATTGACACTTAGAACCCCTAACTTGCGTTAATTGCATCTGTAAACGACTAGCTAACAATTCGATTCATTTCTTCTCTTATTCATTAATCCATTAATTATTGGAAGAATAAACTGTAAATTGTTCATTGTTCAATTTCTATCGCGAATTGTTCCGTGTGTCACGTAGTCTTCCATCCAATCGAGATTCAGTAGGTACCTACCAATACGAATCATTATCACTGACCACGTAAAATTCACGCTCCCCTTCCCGTCTGTACCTTGTTAAATTAAACGTCATTCAATCGGGTCCACTACCTCACTTCACTCCGTTATCGTAAACAGGAATCGACATAATGTCAGATTCAGATAACGAAGGTGCCGCGAACAATAAATGCGGGACATGTGAAATCGTGCTCCAGGGAGCACAAGCATCCAAACCAATAACTTGTTCAAAGTGCGAACAAATATTGTGCGAAATTTGTTCTGGGATACGATATGATAATTTCAAGAAATTATCGATCCCAAGAAGGCAGTCCTTTCAATGCAAAACATGTAAGATATTAGGAGAGGAGGATTCACCGACCCAAACGGCACACAATAGGGAGCTAGTAGACAGCGTAACATTTATGGCAAATGCTATGGCCCAGCTGACTACTGAGCTTACTGCAATTAAGTTGGCCCAAAATTCGACAATGAGTCCTACAGAAACAATGCAAGCAGCCGCTCCAATAGAAAAAATTTCCGTAACATTACCTAATTATTACGATGATATAATTAAAAGGATTCCTTATTTCTATACTGACAACGCGTCGAGCATAATGCATTTTTTAATGTCTTTAACAACAATAGTGGAGAGTCACCCCCAATATTTTGACCAAGTTATACGCAGGCTCACTTACGATCCAAAGTTCGCGTATCTAAGAACGTTAATAACTCCAACAAATGAAATAAAATTCGAAACCTTCGTATCAACAATAAAGAAACAGTTACTCTCCCCCCTAGCTATTACTCAACTAACCCTTCAATTTACCCACAGACCCCAAAAACAATATGAGCATTTTCGCGATTATGTAGATAACATCCATCGAGTAAATTCAATTTTAGGTACATACAGTGAGAGAACGTTAATTGATGTAATAACAACAAACGTCAACGACCACACTCGTAAATATTTTGTCTTCCAAAGTGCACCAGAAACTCGTGAGGACTTGAATCAATTGATTCAACGAGTCGAAACACAACAGTTGGCAAATCGTATAGGTAGGGAGGCACAAGTTCATCCTAGTATAACACCTACGAATAGGAGACGACCAGTACCGACAAATCAAACTCAATATCGACAACAACAGAATTACAATTATCGTCCGATGACTCATCACAACCTAACACACCCACCACCCAACAGAGAAACAGCACCACAGTTTAGGCGTGAATTTAGACCAAACGGCACACCACCCCAGAATAATCGCAATAATCGATATTATAACCAAAATCAACGTCGGCCACAACCGTTAATGGAAGTACAGTTACCCACATCTTACCCACAAATACAATACCCAGATGATACGTTAAATGCCAACGGTCACCATCATCAAGCCGAATGAATGGTGACCCTGATTTTTCATTAAATCGGCTACATATAGCATCATTAAATAACGAAACCTTGATAGGCCCACGACCATATCTAACAGTCACCTTAAATCGATTACAGTTTGCTGCTCTAATCGACACGGGAGCAACGATATCAGCCATTAATGCGAATGTATACAATCAATTACGTCACCAACCCCACCAGATACATATACAGACACCTCTGCCGTTAGTCATCGGGGACGGTTCGATCATTAAGGCATCAAAAACGATCACGCTTCCAATAGCAATAGGTACCAATTCATATAAGCATACATTTTTCATTATCGACAAATTGTCACAAAATGTGTTATTGGGTACCGATTTTCTACAAAAAACTCAGGCTACAATTCACATTGCAACTCAGGAAATTTCATTTGATCATGAGAAACCCCCAACACGTTACACCTTAGCCACAACTCCCCCTTTACCGATCGAAGAAATTCCAAATATAACAGCATTGCAATCAAATAATGAGTTCGCCCGACATTTCCAACAAAAATATCCAACAGTGTTAACTGATAAACTAGGTTGTACCAACTTGATAAAACACGATATTCAGCTTATAGAAGGCGCTTCACTCCCAAAAAGCTGCCCCAATTACCAACTTCCCCCACATTTACAAACACACATGCGTGGAGAAATAAATAAAATGTTACAACAGGGAGTAATTACCCCTTCCCTCAACCCTAGTGTAGCTCCTTGCTTTTTAGTGCCAAAAAAGAAAATTTCAAAAGAACAGGAACAAACCTATCGATTAGTTACTGATTTAAGATCAATGAATAAAATCATACAAAACTTGGAATACCCCGTCCCCAATATCCACGTACTGATGTCATATTTACAAGGTGCAAAATATTTCTCGGTGTTCGACTTAAAAAGTGCATATTTCCAAATACCAGTAACAGAACGGAGTCAAAAATACTTAACCTTCAAGTGCCCATTCGGAAATTATTCATATACCCGCATACCAATGGGATTGAAAACTGGTGGGCAAATTTTGAGTGCCCTTAACGAGCAAATATTAGGACAATACCATGGGAAAACCATTCTATGGTACTTAGATGATATCGTCGTGTTCAGTAAAACAATGCAGGAACACAAACAACACGTAGACCAGGTATTAGAGTGCCTACAACAGGCAAATCTCACAGTTAACCCGGACAAATGTGTATTTGCCACAACAAAAATACAATTCTTAGGCCATCAAATCAGCAATGGGCAAGTTAGTATTGGCAATGACAGAATTAAAACAATCCTTGATATTCCACCCCCCACCAATCCCAAGCAAATTGCACAATTTATGGGAGCAATAAATTTTTTTTCACATTTCATCCCTGATATAGCATCAATAGGAGCCCCACTACATGCATTACGTAAAAAAAATGCAAAATTTATTTGGACATCACAATGTCAAGAGTCGTTTGAAATACTAAAACAACGAATCGCAACACCACCTATATTAAGTTTGCCAGATTTTAAAAAACAATTTCATATTTTCTCGGACGCCAGCTCCAAGGCACTCGGCGCGGTTTTAACACAGATTGAAGATGGCCATCATCATCCAATAGCATACATAGGTCGTATATTGCAGCCCGCCGAACAGAGTTACAGCCCATATGAACTCGAATTCGCGGCATGTCTATTTGCAGCATTAAAATTCGAACAGTACATAGGACACCAGCGGTTTATCCTACACACAGATGCGATCGCAGTTGCTACCATCGTATCGTTGAAACATGCTTCCCCACGAATAACCCGTTGGATAGCCCGCCTTGTACAGTTTGACTTCGAGATTAAACACATAGCTGGGAAACAGAACTCTTTAGCAGATTACCTCAGCAGACAAACAGTACACGACGAACCGTGGCCACCGCTAGATACGATCGAAGAAATCCCGAAACAATGGCAATCACAACACGGCGGACCTATTAATATATCAAAATACCAAAAAACACAGCAACCCAAGAAGGTGGGAACATCCCTTTCACAAGCAGCATTATCCTTACCCCCCCAATTAATGAACACCTCCCATATTGATCAAAAACAACACCTACAAACATCAATGTTGACACCACCAATTGAGCACACATTAAAAAACACAAGTCCCGTCCCACAGAGCAATGAAAGTCAAATAACACTACATACCCTATTAAGCGACCCAGAATTTTACATAACCATACGACAACACCAGAAAAACGATGAATCGATTGCTCGAATATACCAAAAATTAAAAACACAAATGCCAGTAGCTAATTATGAGATACAAGACGACCGAGTGTGCTACAAACTTCGAGATGGCACCACTCGAATAGCCTTACCCACATCAATGATACCACTAGTGTTCAAATATTACCACAACTCGACAGTAGGGTGTCACTCCGGAGTACATAAGTCAATTGAACGGATAACACGTTATTTCCATCATCCGGGATTAAATACAAAAATTAGACAACTCGTTAGACAATGTCAGATTTGTGCAAAAAGTAAAGCTGACAACAAAACATACGGTATACTCTCATCAAAAATTCCAACTGTACCAAACTGTAGCAACTTCAATATATCCCTTATCTTATATCAAGGTGACCGATTGAACTCAAGAATACGAATGAATATATTTCGGGAATTTCCATCACTAACAACAGTACACCACGTGATTAGCAATTAATAATAGTATACTGTACAACATCTCCCCCCCCCCAACTTTGGTTTCCTCAACTCTTCCTCATTTGGTCCGCATGCACCCTTCTTTCCACTCCTTCGATGATCACCACATATGAGAGTGGTCCTGTTTTCATCTTCACGATACCTTCTTTGAAAATTTTCTCCTCTTTCTTTCTCTTCACCCACACCGTGTCTCCTTCCTCAAATTCCTTCACTGCAACCTCCCCTCTCCCTTTGTCATGGTACAGTTTTTGCTTGAGAATGTTCTCCTCCACTCTACTAGAGAGGTCTGGTTTCAGGAGTGAGAGCTTCGTCCTGAGCTGCCGTCCTATCATCAGTTCCGCTGGTGTCCTGTTTGTTGTTCGATGTACCGACGACCTGTATGACAACAAATACTTGTTCAGCCTTGAATGGATATCTTCACCTTCCTTTTTGGATGATGAGAACCGCTGCTTAAACGTTCTCACCGCTCGTTCCGCCAACCCATTCGACCGAGGGTGGTAAGGTGTTGTAGTCACATGTCGTACATTATTCAAAGAGCAAAAATCTTTGAATGTTTGGGAGATCCACTGAGGCCCATTATCTGACACTAGAACTCTGGGGAGTCCCCACCTTGCGAATAGCTCCTGCAGCACTCCTATGGTCCGATCTGTGGTAATGCTCTTCATTGGGACAACCTCAATCCATTTACTCGTGGCATCCACAGCCAACAACCAGTAGTAGCCTTCAAAAGCCTCAGCAAAATCCACGTGAATCCTAGACCACACTTCAGATGGCATGTTCCATGAGTACAATGGAGATTCTTGATCCCATGGCCGGTTTTCTTGACAAGTTTTACAGTGCTTCAAAAAGTTGTCAATATTCTTATCCATTGCTGGCCACCAGACATACATCCTCGCTACCGATCTCATTGCTGACGCCCCAGGGTGACCCTCGTGTAAAATATGCATCACCTGGTCTCTTAATGATTTTGGTATGATTAACCTCCCTCGCCAGAGCAGTACGTCCTCTTCGTAGGATATTTCGTCTTTCTTCTCAAAGTACGTGAACATCTCTTCCGATACTTCTGCTTTCAGTGGCCAACAACTCCGCAAGTATTGAATGACTTTTGACAACTGCGGATCATCCAACACTCTGTTTTTCAGCAATCTCCTAGAAATGGAAACATCTTTTAACCGAGTCAGTGCTACTTTTCTGCCAAAATCTTCAATTTCCTCTTCTGTTCCCTTTTCCTCCGGCATTCGTGACAACATGTCTGCAGGGCTATTGTCCTTGCCTGGGATAAACTCTATTATAAAATCAAATTCGGCCAGCATTACAGCCCATCTACTTATCCTGCAAAAGGCCACTTTCGGCAAATCGGCCTTGTCTCCGAATATATACGTCAGTGGCTTATGGTCTGTCTTTAGAATGAACCTTCGTCCATATAGATATCTTTCATATTTCCTCACAGTGTGTACGATTGCCAGCGCCTCTCTGTCAATCACAGAATATTTCTGCTCTGCGCTACTCAAAACTCTGGATGTGTAAGCTATTGGCCTCTCGGTTTTATCTGGATATCGATGACACAGTACCCCTCCTACCCCTTTTTCACTGGCGTCAGTATATACTATGAGTGGTAGCGTTGGATTGTAATGTGCCAGCGTTGTTGACGATGTCAGAATCCCTTTCAATTCCTCAAATTTGTTTCTGTGTTCTTCAGACCACATCCATTTACTTCCTTTCTTCAACAACTGGTAAAGAACAGCACAACTTCCTTGGAGATTTGGCAAAAACTTCTGGTAGTAATTGATACAGCCCATAAATGACCGTAACTCTTTCTGGTTAGTTGGCTCTCTCATTTTCTGCATTGCTGTGATGTGTTCACTAGTCGGATATATTCCATTCTTGTCAAATCTGTGCCCTAAATATACTACTGAATCTTGCATCCATTTACACTTAGCTAGCTGCACCCTCATACCGGCTTTACTCAACCTTGAGAGTACTTTCTCTACTGTCATGATATGCTCCTCTTTGGTTTTAGCCGTAACAATGATATCATCTAGATAACAACTCACCCCATCAATCCCAGCCAAGATAACTTCCATTGTTTTCTGAAACTTGGCTGGAGCTGAGCTGATACCGAATGGCATGCGTCTGTATCGAAAAAATCCCTTGTGAGTAGAAAGTACCAAGTACTTTTTTGAGTCCTCCTCTACCTCTAGCTGTAAATATGCATCCTTTAAATCTATTACCGAAAATTGCTCTCCTCCAGCGAGATGCGCACTGACCTCTTCGAAGGTTGGGAGTGGATGCATGTCCATCAAAATATACTTATTTATCGTGACCTTGAAGTCCGCACATAGTCGAATTTTTCCATTAGCCTTCGGAGCTACAACTAATGGTGAAGCCCATTGAATAGGTGTAACTGCTGGATCAACAGGTTCTATTACACCTTGACTCAAGAGACGATCCAGTTCCTGCTCAACTGCAGGCTTTAGCGCAAAAGGTACTGGTCGTGGTTTAAAAACCCTTGGAATTGCCCCCTGTTCCAACATTATTGTTATTTTGTGCCCCTGTATAGTCCCTGTTGACGGAATGAACAATTCTGAATAACGCTTGAACAAACTTTTTATTTCATTAGGAATATTAGACTCCTGTTTATTGTTTTCAGCTTGGCCTGGGTCTTGTTGTTGAACAGCACATACTTCCGCTCCCGGTGGAAGGGGAAGATCAAATTTCAATACCCAATCCAGTCCAAAAAGTGGAATGTCATGTCTTCTTACGACTATAAGTGAAAGTTCCATAGTTCTTCCGAACGCCTTCACCTCAACTTGAGTTCTACCGAGCGTCTCCACCTCCAAACCTGTGTATGCTATCAAATTTGGATAAGCTTCTAGAGGAGGCTGACCAACTTGTTCCCATGTTTGCTTACTTATCACTGACTGATTGGCCCCTGGGTCATAAAGCATTTTCAAGGGTTTCTTATTAATTTCTATGTTTAACATCACTTTCGTTCCCTTCTTCGAAATTTGCCGTACCCCAAATTCTGAATTAGCATCACTAATGGAAGAGGGGTTGCTACTATCATAACTTCGGTCCTGTATAGCATTGGTGTGATTCGTGTTAACTTGCTCTGATTTTATTATAGCACGTTTATGGGTGAAACATACTTTGGATAAATGATTTGGATTACCGCACAAGTCGCATATCTTTCCTGTCGCTGGGCATGTTTCACTCTTTTCATGTTGTCTCCTACCACATTTATAACAGTGCTTACCTCTTACTAGTACAAATTTTCTCTTCGTATTGTCATTCCGGTCTTTTTTTCGGTTTTTGTCTTCGTTTTGACTCACTTTGTTGACACGCGATGAACTAACAGCCATTTCGGACAACCTCTTTTGTTCCTTGCGTCCTTGTTCTAGCTTCTTGGCCAATGCTTCAACTTGTGCTAATGTGTGGCTGTTACCCGGGAAAGCTTTGAGGAGTTCATATTGCCAGTCTGCATTATTTATTCCAACGATAACCTGGTCTCGCACCCTTTCTGAAAGCGAAGTGCCATATTCACATTTCCCAGCCAATGCCCTTAAAGCATTAATATATCTTCCGATGTCTTCCTCCTCATTTCTCTTTCTTAGCGTAAATGCAACCCGATTGGTTGTAACTGCATTTTCTCGAACGTAGTAGTTATTAATGGCATGCAGCAACTCATTGTACGTTTTTTCACCAACTCTATCTGGGTAGAAGTTGTCAACCAACATACGAAACGTCTGAGATCCCACTTTGGTCAGCAGGAGATCCCTTCTATCCTCTTCATCCTGTACCCGTGCTACCTTCAACTCCAGTTCGAAGTACGGAAGATAGTACTCCCATCCTTCAGTATCTGGATCAAAAGTTCGAATATTCACTTTGGGGTACCTTCTTGAATCTTCCTGGTTTGACTCATCACCCCCACCTCCTAAAGACACTTGTCTTCTATTTGTTCGAGGCATCCTTTGTCGCCAGTGTAGCAACTTCAATATATCCCTTATCTTATATTAAGGTGACCGATTGAACACAAGAATACGAATGAATATATTTCGGGAATTTCCATCACTAACAACAGTACACCACGTGATTAGCAATTCATAATAGTATACTGTACAACACAAACCAACAGTTATTCGTCGATGTAGCTGGCCCCCTTCCTCGAACTAACACTGGTTTCAATTATATTTTAATCACTGTCGATGGCTTCAGTAAATATGTCACCTTCACCCCACTTCGAAAGCAGACCAGTGACGTCCTCATTAAATCCCTCAAAAATATATTTTGCCAACATGGGTACCCTGCACAAATCGTAAGCGACAATGCATCAGTATTCAAAAGTCAAATTTTTGAAACATTCCTCTTAGCACACGGGGTACAGCATAAAACAACACAACCTTATTATGCTTGCGGTAACCAAGCCGAAAGGGTCATACGCACCTTGAAGCAGGCATTAACAGCATATCATGCTGATGACCAGCGTAAGTGGGATGTTTATTTGAGTGACATCCAACTATCAATCAACACAGCGGTGCACTCTAGTACACATCACACGCCTGCCAAATTGCATTTCGGCCGGGAACTACCCAACCCATTGCAGTTAGTGTGGGACCTGCCAGACCAAAATGACAGTAGACCCCTCGATCAAATTTGGCAGGATGCATATACAAACCTATTACGTGCGACAACTCGTCAAAAGAAAGTATATGACAGTAAACATACCGTAAAACCGTCAAACTTTACCCCACCAGGGGTAACTTTACCCCAAAAAGTGAGAATCTTCAATTTTGACGTAAACGTGGTAGGACTTAAATAAAAGTTAGCTATTGTGTTTTCGTTATTCTCCACATCCCAGAGAATCGATGTGGCTTGTGATGGCTCCTTTATCCACGTTATCAGCTGTTATCAGTCATAGTTTCCTGTTCAGTTGTTTTTGTCCTTTTTCTTGTGCTCCAAAATTTCTTCCATATCAGGTGTTTGGAGTGGATTTACCAGGCAAGCCCTCATCATATCACTTTCAATATCTTATTTTGAACAAAATACACTAATCAAATTCTCAAAAAAGGGTTTTCTTAGTTATGCCTTTGAATACCAAAAATTTGACGGTAACTTTACTCCAAAAACCGGGTATCTTTACTCCACTATAAAGGTTGGGATAAAGGTAGCCTCACTCATATTTTTCTTATTTAATCTCGAAAAATATTTGAGTTTTATAATTTTTGCAGTGTTGAATGTAAGTTTTCTAGTGTTTCTCATGTCAGAAGTTAGAGATGGGGAGAAGAAATGAGAAAAAGCTTGGTACGCGCCCCCTACCGAAACTTTACACCTGAACACCTGCATTATGATATGAACATAAACGTGCTTTGGTCTCATAAGTTGTGATTTACAATATTATTTACTCGTGGGTTAACTTTGAAATTTACCATTGCAATTCATTCGAAAGTTATCGAATGTGAAACAGACTTTTTCTGTGATTTTGTTAAGTCATTCGTTTTTCGTTTATTGTCCTTCAATATTTCTTTACTTGTAGAAAGTTTTGCTCGATTACCTACATAAGTCTCTCTATACTAGAAGACTGAAATTGTGATCTCTTAACCAGAAATATTGCATTTCAAGCAAATTCGTTGAAATTAATGATCATTGGAATTTATATTTTCCTTAGGTATAATTTGTATTTTTCAAGCTAAAAAGTTCAATTTTTCAGAATATATTTTATAATAATATTATAAATACTTGATATTATCAAGTATTTCTGGGGTAATGAATTCTATCCCAACTAGTAACATTGCACCACTGCCCGTTTCTGTAGCGATAACCGTGAGTTTTTCAGAGTGGAGTAAAGATAGACGCACTCGTAGGTAACTGCACTCCAACATTTAAACAATTAAATAGGGGGGTTACAATTATCTGATCAATGAGCTCAACCACTCAAAATGTTCAGGAAGCCTTGAAGATCAATTCACTTATTTAAAAAATCAATTTAACCCATTTCGATTGGGGAGAAATTGTATTTGGAAATGTTTTGGAGTAAATCTTGGGGTAAAGTTTGACGGTTTTACGGTACTCCAATTACATTGAAACTAGGAGATCGTGTATTATTGAAACAGTATATCATCAGTTCAAGAATCGATTATGTGAATGCCAAATTATCACACAAATATAGCGACCCCTATATTATCATGAAAATTAATTCGCCTGTTACTTATGACATACAAAGTGAATCGAATCCCACAATAAAAAAAACAGTACATGTAAGTCAGTTAAAAAAATTTCCCAATAATACCCCTACCTCTTCCCCTACTAACACACCATTAAACATGGAACCATAAATAAAATTCTAATGAAAAACAATTTTTTTTTTCTCTCTGTTCACATAATACATGAATCGAAGAAAACGAAATGAACAACCCAGAAGAACCCATTCCCAACCAAGACGGCGAGCAAGCGGAGGATCCCATCATTATAGAAGAGCGAGCGGCTGCGGAAGCCCATGACGCAGCGATGGAGGCCGCCTTGCTGGACGAGGAGCCGGCCAACAACACGGCAGAGACCCGACGTCTACTGCAGCTGCTGGAGGAATCCCTCGCAGCTCAGCGCCGCCTGTCGGAGCAGGTACAGCAGCTGCAGGCGACACCACCACAGCCGCAGCCACTGATGGAGGTCCCCGTGAGCCTGCCACCCAATATCCAACCCGCACCCCAGGAGACAGTGATGCGGTTCCGCCTCGGGGACGCCTTCGTCGAGGTGGCCCAGATGCCGGTACGTCGTGGAAGGTGGAGACGGCCTACGCCCTACCAGCGGGGCAATAATCGCCGTGGTAACCGGTAAAAAAAAAAGAAAAAAAATTCTAAAACCCTAAAATATCAAAAAAAAATAAAAAAAAAAATAAAAAAAAAAAAAATAAAAAAAAAAAAAAAAAATGTACAAGACCACAGGAAATAGACAGAGAAAAAACTCACCTAGGTGCAATTACCCCATAATTATCAATTCTGAAGTTGTAACGTCACTCGATTGAAAATTCTCTCCTTCTCTTTTTCAAAAAAAAAAAAAAAAAAAAAAGCACCATCCCTACCAATCCCGTTAACGTTGCGAACAACCCCCCCACATCCCACGACGCCATCAACGGCCGTGTAGGTACCCCACACGCACACCAACACCGTGTAGCTCATGGCATCACCAATCCCCACCGCAGCGAGAAATGAGGCTGCCCTAAACAAGACCCTAGCATACCCCTCACCTAAGACCCCAAATTCTGAATTCATCTCTCCCGAAATTCAACAAAATTTGCAAATAGAACCAAAAGTCAATAATTAAGCGCCCATAGGAATTCCCAAAACGTAAAAACACAATACCCCAATTTTAAAAAATTTTTCCAAATTTTTTCCCCCCGGAGGGGGTGTGTGGTGGACGACCACCCGAGGGATCGGAGTTCACCTCGGATATCTGTTGATATCCGAGGGGTACTTTGTTCCGCGGAGGTTCCCCACCGCAGTTACCCCTTTGGGGAGAAGAGGGGGCTCGATAGGCGCATTTACCTGAGACAATCACTTCCTTCCTGGATCCCCTTTCTGGTGAGTCTTCTCTTGCTCAATCATATTATTTTCTCCTCCTCTTTCCGATGGTCTTTTTCCTCGATTAAATTTATATCATTAATATTGTCCCTTTTTCAATGGTATATTTTCCCACCTATTTTGATTGTCAAAATATAAAATTTTCGTCAATCTCAAATTTTTGAGTTGTTCCTGAACTCTACCCTTTCCCCAATTAATTAAGTAATAATTAATTATGGGCTTCTCCCACTCCACAAGTTATAGCTCACGTAGGACTTACACAAAATTTTCATTTAATGCAGCTTGTTGTCCCAGACAATATTTTTCTTCACATCTGTCTAACCAGTTCAATGTGGTTATTAGTAGCTACTATTCTCCTTCGGTCATCCCGCTGTTCTTTTTAGTCACAGAACAGCCTAAGTCAATCCACCTGTATGTTTGTAGGAGGTCTTTCGTGTGGTTTTGTAATAAGAATTATGGTTACTTGGTTTTGAACTTGCTTTATCTCCACCAAAAGTATTTCTTAACAAATTCAGAAAATTTTGGGACCAATAACAAGATACCAAAAATTTTTTGTTGTCACTTTAGGAGAAGGGCAGCCCAAATGAGAAATACAAAATGAGTAAGAGGAAAAAAAGCTTGAAAATTGTTGTATCATTTTTATGATTGGAACATTGTCCGGTTTGCAAATATCCATCTGGCCATCTTATTGAGAGAAATGGCTCTTGACATTCCGACTTTAGCAGACCGAATTTCATCCGAAAAGTCTTGATATTCTCAATAATTACGAAGAATACTAATTTAGCATAATCCGTTCAAAGCTTAGGATCCCACCTGAAAAGAGGAACGGAGGAGGGGTAAAAGGGAGAAGGCATTAATAGAATCGGCTTTGTGCCTTTTCATCCTTCCCGTCTCTTCCCCCAATCCTTTGGAGGCGACGAGCGTGCATTAATTTTGTGAACCCGTGTGCGAGGCACGATAGTAGGATTCATCCTCAATGGAGACAATGGACATGCCAACAACAATACCTTCATTTCAACTCCCATCTTTGTCTTTAACCAACAACTTTACACTCTACTCAGTCAGAAGCTCCCGCAGCCACTTTGGAAACGTTAGAATTCTTGAAGAGGCTTCATTCAAGGTGCTCCACTTAGAATGAAGTAAGTACGGGAATATTATCGAGACTTAATCACTCACAATAATCTCATTATCTACAAGAAACGAGTTTCTTCCTCCGTCAGCAATGAACTATGTAGAATGATGTTTAGTTACTTTGCCTAGCATTGCTTGATGAAATATATTTCAACCTTGAAAATCATACTTCATCAATTTACCGCCTAATTATAATTCATCTTAGTTCATGGGGAGATTAGTTGTGGACCGACAGTCACAGTTTGGAAAGTACCAGGGGCAGTGATGGGTCATGGAGTGCAAGCCTGATTCCCCACCGAGAACTGATGAATTTGTAGGTGGTTTTCTATTGAGAATATTCAAAAATCAAATTCTAATCTAATTTTCCTCAAAACTACGTTTTAAAAAATAAATTTGAAAATCTCTTAAATTTTCAAATGTTTATTACCGACCTTTTTATCATAGGTGCCGCAAACCTACCAATAGACGATTTGCGCGCCTGCGCAGTAACCCCATATAGCCGGGTTGCAACCTTCCGCGAAGAGCAAGTTTCGGTACTCGGATTGAGTTGTTTACTAGTTTTGAATGAAGTTTAGTGCGTTTTATCTTCTTTTCTAATGTGTAGTTGTCGAGTTTTGTAGTTTTCAATTTGTGCAATTTCGATAAAAGACGATGTTTTTCATTAGAAGGGCGGCCCGGGTCCTTTTAAAGTGATTTGTTTAATCGAAAATGGTGTACCTAGCTGGAACCGTCCTATCGATCAAAACAACATTTCAGGTAAGTGAACCCGTTTCAATTGTATCTTTTATTATTCGCTAAGTAACTTTTCACAAACCTCAGCTCTCCTACTATGAACTACAATACAGAACGATGCGTTCACAAATACAATACGATGCGCAAATACAATACGATGCGTCTCATTCAACGCGGAATAGCCTACTGTAAACGCTGGGGTGCCGACTTTTTTTTACTGGCTTTAGCTCGAACCTAGGGGGAAAAACTATTTTTCAAAAACAGAAGAATGACAAATTCTCGCGTTTTTGTTTGCAAAAAGTACCTACGGGTTCGGCAAGATTTCAGACCCCAACTCAGACCTCAGCATCACATTTCTCGAAAGGAATGCATGTTTTTTTTAGAAGTGTGGACTCCGTGGGGGATTGTTAAAAATGTTCAATCTCAAAATGAAACAAAAACCCTTGAAATTGACCATTTCCCTTAAAAAGGGCTCCCGGAAAGAAAGGAGATCATTTCGGATTCAGGACCTCAAAATACGAAAAACTCTGTGTAAGTTCCACCCTAACTTGTCATAAATTTCAATGACCATCTTGATGGGAAAATGGAACAGTGAAAATCTGAAGAAAAGAGGAGGGATTAAACTTTTTCTGACTCGATTCCAAAACGCTGCAAATTATTACACAATGGTTTATTATTTTCAATATAGATCACTCGTCTACAAAATCACCAACCATCCAATATGAAAAGAAAAAGAAAAAAAAAAAAAAAAATCAAAAAAAATGCTCTAATTTGAACGGAGATTAGGCGATTAGGCTTTTGCGATTCACACTCGTGTTTTGATTTATATATATATATATTTCAATATAAACACTTAAATGTTCGTAGTGAGCGAACGGTTTGTCTTACAGAGCTCCGCGTGGTCTCAAAAAATTCTAAAAATTCTATAGAATCTTAAATTGAAGGAAAAACAATACCTTTATATCGAAATTTTTTGAGTTAGGGCGTTTTCAAAATTTCAAATTTGATTTTGGAACCCTTAGGAGTGACCTACATCAACCAAAAGCTTCGGGGCACAACTAGACCCCAAATGGAGCCTACATACCAAATTTCATCAAAATCGGTCAATGCTAAGTGGCAAAAGTGCCGCGTACGGCGTACGGCGTACGGCGGACGGACGGCCAAATTTTTATTCGATTTTTGGATTCTACGTACCTTGAAACGTAAACCATCAAATTTTGAGGGGGTGTTAAAATATTTTTTTTCTTGGTCGATTCCAAAGGTTCATTATTGAAAATAATAAACCAAAATTCATTATTGAAGATAATAAACCAAAATAATGGCAAAAGTATACTAATAATAAATAAAATGAATTTATGTATTTATTTATGCGTGAATCTTGTTTCAGCTACGTGTACACTGAATGGGGAAAAAATGAAAAAAAAAGAAGATAAAAATGAAGAGAACTCCCGCAAGGCACGACACGGCCCATAGAATTTGACTTGAAATTCCTCGATCTAAAATTGAGTCGAATTCCCCGTTGTGCTAGTTTTACATATTGCTATGGGTTGAATGTTTGTGGATGATCCATTCCAGTTACGTTTTATATTGTTACCAATTTCTTTGCTCTCATTGGTGTACCTGTGTAAACTTTTGGAGCCTAGTCATATGTATGAACAGAACTTTTAAAGCTGGCCGTCCACTAGGTCGACAGCGCGGCGCGGCGCGGCGCGACGCGGCGCGACGCGAAATTCCTAGGCTCCGTCCACTGGAGCGGATAAAATTTTTCGACCCGCCGTTTCGCCACGCCTGAGAAGGTGCCTTCTCAGGAAAATGTGGGGCATAGATATTATGTCTTCATCGGACGACGAAGAAGAAATGTTCATTTTAGTTGCAGCTTTGGAAGCAGAAGAAGAGGACCAAATCGGTGGGAAATGGAGAAGAGTTTAGGTCCATCCAATAAAGAGGATGGACCTGGGGGAGCACAATCACCTGTTCCAAGATTTGCTAAGAGACGAGCAAAAGTTTATAAATTATTTTAGAATGTCGAGGGGGAAGTTTTTCGAGCTTCACACATGATTAAGCCTCGTATACGAAAGCCGAACACTGACGAAAATGACCGAGGTCGACAATTTTTCGCTTCGCCCTCCGTCCACTAGGTCGACAGCGCGGCGCGGCGCGACGCCGCGCTCCAGAAGTCTGGAGAGCGACAGATTGCGAAAAAGTTTCGACCCGCGCCGCGCCGCGCCGCGCTGTCGACCTAGTGGACGGGCTGCCATTCATTTCCCATTAAATTTCTAGAAATTTTTTTTCGCGTCGCGCCGCGTCGCGCCGCGCCGCGCCGCGCTGTCGACCTAGTGGACGGGCACCTTAAGAGTTTTTAAAAGTAAACTGAAAGTAAAAACAAAAAGGAAACTGTCGTAGCTAAGTAGGTACTTAATTTTACAAAAAAAATTCCAAATGTTTTTAAATTTTGGTTTGCCTAATACTAACAAAATGTGTTTCTTGAGTTCCTACTTTTTTCATAATAAAAGTATTTCGTAAAAATTCCTCATGATTTTTTTTTTTGTGAACCTGAAATTGAAAGAAAAAATAAGGGCAGTAAGTTGTGGTACACTTTTTTTGTTTATACTAGGTACCTACAGGCCAGAAGCACCGAATTTCGATCCTAGGAATTCCGTAAAACGTATTGTCACTGCACTAGTAACTCAAACACTTGACATACCTACATAAAAAATACAATGCAGTGGCTTAGTCTCTACAGTACCTAGGCAAAATAGTGAGCGACTGTTTTCTCACTGAAGAGTTCCTATCTGCTTCCTCACTTTAGTCGGTACTAATTTAAAATAAACAAATAATCTGATAGAGGGTTGTTTAAACTCCACCGAATAAGAGTTATTTCATTTTTATACCAATAAAATTCGTCTTTCCCAACCTCACATTATACTGTTGTAGTCCGCTACCGAAATACAATGTAGTACCTACGCCTGTCGGACATATCTTTTTTCATTTTCTAATGCAATGAGGAAGAAAAATGTATCTTGGATATATCTGCAAATGAACTTCATTCGGAAATTGACGGATCCGCGTTTATTTTGGTTTTAGATTTTTTATTCGATACCTATACAACATAAACATATTAACGTAATTCACCAAAAGGTACTTATTTAATCCCAATAAAAGTCACACGCATGTTAAAAGATAGATGGGTTTATCCGAATAATAAAATAGAGAGGTGCAACCTAAAATTATTAATTCATCGTAAAATTTACGATCATTTAATGATTAAAATATGATGCGTCAGAAATGTCCGTGATTTCAAAAATATTACACATCGGATATATGGTACAGCCAGACAATGAAAACTAGTGTTGAAATTTAAATTATTTAAATAAGAACAAAGCCCAAGGAGTATACTTACCCAAGGAGTTGGATTGAAAGGGATCATTGCAAAGAAAGTAAACAAACAAGAAAGTAAACGGAAAGGTTCAACCACTTCATTCATAAAAATAAGGGATGATTTTAATTGTAGGTAGAATAATACATGCAGTTGCAACGTAACTGTACAATTTCAACAATTTAACTAAAGGTTCCCGAAAATTGAGGCGTTGTTGGCGGAAATTAGAGACGTTTCACTGAGCGAATCATAGTAGGTATCCTAGTAGATTTGACGAACTTTTTGAAACTTGGAGTCATTTTGCTGCAACGAATTATCCACGTCCAAAAAATGTTACATTTGAAACAGCCTTTGACGTGAGATTTCCCTTGTTGGTCATTCCAGTTTAGAACATCAAGTAGAAATAAACACGACTGGGGAAATCTGCAGAACTTCGCGGAAGGATCGTAACCCGGCCTTCCTGACTTGGAATCACTATTGCATAATATGCCGTAGCACTAATGGTAAACCATTTTTACTGTCTGGAGTACTTTAGGATCGCAAAATTGATATAAAAATAATTGTAACATTCGAAAACGGAACAAGCCAGCCATAAACAAACACAGAAACAACGAGAACCGGGGAAACCGTGTACCGAAACCTGCGAGATTGTAACCTCCCGGACGCGCATGCGCACTGCCACTTTCATTAATAGAAATCGTCTATTAAATGACTCCAAAAATTTACAGTTTAGTTATTTACTTATTCACTACTGTGAACAATAATTTCAAGAAATGTATGTGATCATTACCTACCTACTACTTATCTTCGCTATTAACTTGAATTATTGAGGTAATAAATAAGCTGTAACACATAAATATTGTTTAAATTGGACAGTGAAACGTATTTTCACAATACTAGGTTTCTTTCTTTGAAAAAAAATGAACAATAGTTATTAACATTGGAAAATTTAACAATATGAATATGAAACATCATGAAGCAGTTTTAGGCATTGATAAAAAGAAAGTATCAAAAGAGAATATCTATTCATTGAAATGTTCAGATGGAAGAATTATCTAATTGAATGTTCAAAATGACCTATCTGACTGGTCCAATACTGGAATTAATATAGTACCCAACTACTGTGATGTTTCAACAATCATCTCTCGTTTCCAAATGGCAAAAACCTGAAACAGGCCTCTTTGTCAGAATTCAGCTGAGGTCGCTTTCAACTAATCTTAGAGTGTAACAGCAGCATCTAATTAAACTGACTAAGACAAGCAGGGTCGGTGGATGTGGAAGACAGCTTAAGTCCAAACGCGCCTCTCTTCCTATTCCACTTTCTTTATCCGGGTCAACACGGTTTTCATGAAAATCTCTGAAAACTTCTGGAAAGATAAGTTTAATTAACAAAAAGTTTGAGTTTACCTTAATTAGCATTACTCACACTCCATGCGATGAGCATTCATGAAAGATCTCTCCTGATAGGAAATTAGAACTTATTATTGTAGTTGGGATCCTCTCCTACACTTTTCAATCCTGCAAAAATTTTTATTTGGTTTATGTTGAATGGGTTCTACTGACATCTTTATTGATGAGATGTCATGATATATTTATTTTTAAGCTGCATGCTACGTTCTAAATTATTTGAAAAACTGTAATTTCAACAAAAAAACGCTACAATTTATTACACAAAGGTTTATTATTTTTCTGTATAGATCACTGGCCAGCAAAGAATATTGCTTTTCCATCATCACGCGACCTTCACTATCAACTTTATTTTGAAAGTAAGTACGTACTATTAAAACAATAGTTGTCCAAGAGATGTGGGTACCTTCAATATGAAATTTTATACTTGTTTGCTAAGGAAGCACAACACAGTTGCATGAAACTTTAGCGGAAGATAAAAAAAAAGATCGCATTTCATCAGCTTAATTTTTAACAATTACCGACAGTGAACATTCTTTTGCGATTCACACTCGTGTTTTTTCTTTATCATTCGTCCCAACTTCAAGTCCTTATAGGGAGTGTACTGTTTGTTCTTTTGTGCTTTTACATTGGAAGTTTTTGATATTGGGCGTTTTGAAAATGTCAGCACTTATTTTTCATTTCTTAGAATTGACAGACAACCAAACGCTTCGGGGCATTACAGGACGCCAATTGGAGCCCATTTACCAAATTTCATCAAAATCGGTCCATGGTACGGCGGACGGCCCACGAACGGAAACATTTTAAATCGATTTTCGGATTCTACTTACCTACCTTGAAAGTAAACCAACAAACCTTAGGAGTGGGGGGGAGGGTAGTTTCTTTTTCTTTGTCGTTTCCAAAGTTCATTATTGAAAATAACGAAATAGATTTATTTGATCCATAATATGATTTTAAAGATAATAAACTCAGATAATAAACTAAGATAAATAAACTCTCCTGGGCCCAATCGATTTAGAGTGTGATAATCAGCCAATCACGATTGACTTCTAACCCACTCAATCTTTGAAAATGTCATCAAAACGAATTGAGCGTAACGAGAATTTGCGACAGAAAATCTCTTGTTTTGATAGGTATGGGGTTAAGTTTATTCTGTTAGTCTTAAGAATAGAATTATTGTTAATGTACCTTAATGGCAAATCCGTGGTAACCTGCAAGTCGAGTATGGTCGATGTAAGGACATCATGGAGTACTAAAGTGACTTTAGTATCCCCTCAACAGTCTGATGATGACGTATTTACAATGAAAGCGGTCGCCTTCTGTACTCGACATGCTGGTTACGACGGATTCTCCAATAAGGTACTTTAACAATAATAAACTTTTTACTAAGGTCTAAATCGTAAAATACAAGTGGAATTATGAATTAATTTTCTCAACCTAAAGAAAAAACGAAGCTTCCACAAACTTTGGTGGATGTAATAATAGTTGATGATATTCATTCATAAAGTAACAAAACCAATACGACTCTTTGTAAAATAATTAATTTTTCCAGTTTTCTCCACGTTGCAGTTCTTCTAATTGGTGTGATCTCAAAAAAAGGAAGAATCAGCAATAATCCGAGGGCTTCAGGACGCAATATTACTATCATCTTCGGTTCTTTGATGTGCTGTACGACAGGTATGCATGCAAACAGGGCTCCATCTTTGAGGTCAGGCCGCAAGGGATGGGGAGAGCCTGAGTGCACGGTTGATACGTATATTCCCAGTATACGTATAGGCCCTTGACGATGAAGAACCCTCAATTCTCATCCACCTTACATGGTCAGGGCGCCTTGAGCATCCCGGGCATACCAAGTAGGTATGGGCACTCGAAGGCTTCGTTGGTCTTCAAACTATGTCGTGGTACACATTATGTGATACAGTAAGTTTAATTTGGCTCCTCAACATATAATCTAGAGTGAGGTTTTACTAATTCTCAAACATAATTACAATTTGAATTTGAGACTCAGAAAACAATAGCTTTGTTAAAGCTGTTTGAAAACCAGTCCAATTACCGATTATGTTTAGAAACTCTTGAGACAAATTGAGCTCACAAACCATTATTTTTCGCCGCAAAATAGTAATTATATTTTCATGTCATGCCTTCTCACAATTTTCATGACATTGAGGTAACTTTATGATGCAAAAATTCCTCGTAGGAGGAGAAGAGAGGAACAGAACTCCGGGCGGGGGTTCCGATATTGCAAAAGGGAAGGTCGGTAGTTTATCTTCATAGCTATTTAATTAAAGGAAGAGGGTGGGAGAGGGAAACAGGGCTTCCCGTTTCATTAGTGATGCAGCTTTCCCATGCATTACTTGAGGTCTTATTAGTTTGGGATTCTGGTGGTCAGGGCCCATCTACATTCAAACTCTGGTCGCGATCCGGTTGCAGGCCCTTCCAATACGTGTTTCCTCGCATTGGATGCCTTGGAAAAGTGGTCGTTGCTTAACATTCCTAGTCTCATCAAATTCTAGTTGCATTGCGTTGGGAGTCCAATATTCCTTTACTCGCTCCCTTTATGGGGGTGTCGAGGTCGATGGAAATTAAAATGCAGGTTCATAGTCACTTCACGTTCACGTTGTAGAAGTGGCAAATTCAATTATTTTACATTCTCCGTGAGATGATTTTATTTATGAGAAATAATAATTTATTCGTGAATATATCTTCTAGAATAGATTCAAAGAGACCAATGGGAAGAATATTGGTACTAATAACCAAAACTTTATAGTTTTTTGTCAAGTGTGTCGATGCACGTCAATCTCAGCAAAAAAGTCTCAACCAACCTGGAATTATTCAAGGGGTCTTGTTGAGCTTGAGACAGAGCATTTTTTGAGCGTAGTTGTCGAGTGCACACTACTGTTGGTTTTGTTTGAAGGCCGACTGTTAAAGTTATGTAAGAATGAGCACTTTGAAGGGCTTGATGGCTGACAACATGATGATTTGATCTGCTCAGATGTTCTGCTTCTTGAAGGTTAGGTTTCTGTAGCAACTCCATGGAGTTAGCTCTGTGTGTCGGCTCTTTTTCTTATACCAGGTTTCCTTGTACTCATTTTTTCCAACAAAATGAGCTTATAATAAACTATTGTTAAATAAACATTTAGTGGGATTGCAATTGGAACTTATTCCAATATCTGTATATTTTATGAAAAAGAACTTATGAAAATTGAATTGAATTTCAAATGACTGTTCGTCTTGAAGTGGACACTTTGTATGTGAAGTTCATTCGCGCACCTGAAGAAAAACCTATTGGTTCGCCTCAATGCTGGTGCTAATCACAGTAGTTGTTAGAGCAGGGAGGCAGAGAGAGGGACGTGATGTGTGAAGTTGGCTCGTTACCCCGCCACGCAAAACTGTCTCAAGTTTCTCTTCTCCAAACCACCACTGCCGCCTACGCCCGAAAACCGACGAAAGTTTTCGGTTATATTGGCCTTTCCCCGAACTCGACGCCATCCTAACCTGTGCAGCACACCCTCTACCTAAGAGTTTCTTCCGACCTCGAATAGTGTAATTACATCGTCGATATCGTCTGCCCCTTGCAGTTATCCACAATTTCCTTCTAGACTCCTGAAAACCCTCAGAGAAAATCGTTGAAAAGTGAGAAAAATATAGAACATCAAAATTATAGATGATCTGTACGAGGCAAAAAGTAGTTTCAAGGAAAATCATCGAATTCGATTCTGGTTCTCTCTTTTACGGACATCCGATGACTCTGATGCACCACCTCCTTACTACGTATTCGAATATACAACTTTTTTTCTCTGATGCACCACCTCCTTACTACGTACTCGAATATGCAACTTTTTTCTCCCGGGAAGCCTTATTGCTTCAGAGTCTACAAAGGAAGTAGCGGAAGCATTGTTTTCACCCTCAAAGCATTTAAACAAAATTCTTTAAAAATCAAAATTTTCATTCAATTTTACGTTTAATGAAATGTTCAAATAGGTAAATAAGTGTTGGGCTATGAGTTATCATTCTGTTTAACTTCTGGTTTTTAGATCAACCGAACAGATCTCCGTGATTAGGTTAAAAGGAAGCTATGCGCCACACCATTTTGGCAGACTTTTTTAATCGCATATTTTTCCAAATGAAGAATTATTGACATGAGCGTAAATGTAACAAATGAAAAATCATATATTTCGACAAGGTGACCTTAGAGCTGATTCTTTCAAACATTTTCAACCCCGTTCTATCTCTTCATCTTGCTCAAACGTAAATCATTTTGACTATGTCTCTGCTCTACTATAGTACTAAAAGTGAAATACTAGT
>CM019182.2:26471224-26495496 GCA_009739505.2 Apolygus lucorum | reverse complement strand
CTCGATGGGAGTCTTAGTTGACAAACCAACTCTCGTGTTCAACGACAACCAAGCTCTCAACTACTCGTGAAGAATCCTGCCTGCCACTCGCGCACGAAACACATCGACATTCGACACCACTTCATACGGAATTGTGTGAAGAGAAAATCGTCGATTTCAAGTCCCTCCCCACAGCCTAATGCCAGCGGATATGTTTACAAAACAAAACCGCTAGCTAATAACAACATAAACTGTTTACCAGTGAGGTTGGAGTTGGTCATAGCAACATGATGGAACAGAAGAACGAATCGGGGGAAGTATTGGAAGAACGATTTGATGCTTCTGCAATATCATGGTTGACAAGAAATATGATTCAAATTCTAACCACATGTTTTGAAAAGTTTCCCAAAAATATATGAGTTGATGTTCGGAATTCGCTGCGTATACTCTGTGTATAATTCCAAAAGTGGGCGTGGTCAACTCTGGACTGCCTCACTGAAAAAACCCACTGACTGACTTACTCTTATCAAACATAGGACTGCCTACCCCCACATTCTAGCGGCAGGGAACCACATAGAAAAATTTAACTCCTTGATAATCTATGTAATGCTAATTAGGTGAAATACCTGATATAAACGACAATAGGCTTTAAAAGGTGGTCCATCATTTCCATTACCTGACACTCTGGAACTTTTCAATAGCAACTGTTTAAAAAAACGTTCAAGGCCCTTCCAACAATTTTCAGGGAGTGAAGCAGGAAAAAACTGTATTATTAAATTGAAATACTTTTAAAAGTTTAGTTTAGAAACCTAAAAAATGTACAGACCACAAACCTTGTTTTTAAAAAGTCTGAAACTTTGAAACAATGTTTGGTATCTCCATGACCAAAGTTACCTGCAAGAGAGCTAAGCAACCAGGAGCTCTGAACAAGCGCAGATGTCGAAAGAAGAAACTTCCAGGAACTCATCCAGACGTTAGCAGAACAAATTCCTACCATCAGCAAGTTTCAAAAGTTACTTGGAATATAAAATATTATGTGCAATAATATGCCATAATGTGTAATAGTAGTTGTGCAATTATATTATTATGTGCAATACTTTGTTTTCAATAAATGTAAAAAAAAAATATTAAAAAAACCGATAATTTTCCTGAAATTGCCTGCTGAATAGAGAACTCGTTTGATACCGAAAACAAAATAGCAGGATGTTCCTTGATAACCTGACAATCCGAGTATAGTATAATACTTAAAACTAACGTTTTGCCTTATTCCGACTAAGAAGAGGACCCTGAGTGATTTCGACCGACAAACCTCTACAAAATTCATCAATTAATAGGTATACAATTTGTATAGTAAAAAACACAAAATGCAACTGTATTCATTTACGGGAGTCTATAAGGAATAAATAGAAACACAAACTTATATCGTTGACACTTATTTGTTTTTTATTGTATATTTATAACTTTAATTTTCTTATCCCCTGCATCCTGAAACAAAATTAAAATTTACTTCATTATTAAGTTCTCAACAAAACTTCATATTCAGGCAAATTTAAAAGCTTTTCTTCAGCCCAGAAGCAGAATGTTCACTCATATAATCGCTGATAGTATCCTCGACGGATGCGGAAACGTCAAACTCTCCTGTAACAAGCGTACTTTCACTTTTTCTATCCCAATTGATTTTGATTGAGTTTTCAGGGCTTTTGTGATAGGGACTTCAGATGGTTCCCTATGAATGTCATCACCTGACCTCAAATTTGGAGGTTGTGATAGGTAGTTGGAAATTGAAATTTTGATTACCTCCTGAGAATTGGAAATTTTTTGTAATTTCAGAAAATCAACATGCACCACATGAGTATTATATGTTAAGTGTCACTCATTTAGTAGTATTAAAACAATATAAAATAAAGATAGAGATAAATAATTATCTATGTGCTCTTCTTGACACACGTTTTGCTTCTGAGTCTACCAAGGTAGCGAAGCTTTGTTTTCACTTTTCAAGGACTGATCAGTTAGTGGGTTTGTTCGGTGAGGCAGTTGTAACCCCTTTTTCTGATAGGGAACCCTCAGAAGGGAGCACGTTAGGAAGTTAAAGATAATTCCTAACCAAGTCTTGTGATATTATTTAGCTTAGCTGAATGCGGATCTTACTTACCGTAGCTGTCTGAGTGTCTTCTCTCGGAGTAGTACTGCCACCACCTATGTATGTGCCAATTAACATCACTGCCCTTCAGGCACATTTCAATTTAAATCGACAACACTTCGCAACTCCATGTTCCATTACTTCCATGAAAGCAACCACGAGACCGATGTCCGCCAGCAACACCCCAACGACCGATGTCCGCCACACGTGGGCCGAGGACAGTGAGCGCGCCACCATCGCGGCCTTCCCATCCAACGGCCACGAGGGCCGAGGGCATAAAAGGGGCTGCCCCCTCCCTCTCGCCTTCAGTCTTCACAAGTAACGCGTCTCGTCAAGTGGTCAAGTACGAACCTAACCCTTGTAGACTCATCCCCTCTAATTGTAACGTGGAGTGAACGAACTGAGAATTAGTGAGTGTTTTCGAACAAACTAGTCTTCACTTCAACCCCGCCAGTCTTCGTTTCCCGAGATCCGTTTAGCCAAGGCCCCGACTCCGGAACGTTGCCGCCTTCTCCAGTACGCCGACAAGATCGTACCGAACCCCGGACAACCCCCGAACCGAGGCAGACTTGCCCCGTTCCAGGCTCCCCCAACTACAAGCCTTCAGAAGGAGAGGCCCTGGTCAACTCATCAGCTACGGAGATCTCAAGAGGTCCAAGCTCGGCACACGGTGAGCCCATTCCCTCAAACCCCATCTGTAAGCGCTTACATTCTTACTCAAATCTGGCAAACAACCCCCTCTTATCTTAGTCCCGCCATTCAAAGTAACAGAAAGAAAGAAAACCTTGTACAAAAACTATTGTAAATTTTGTATACAACTATATTCTTATTTTTAACTAAGGATTCTAAGTCACAAGAATTAGAATTAAGTCGAGTCATTTCCTTTTTAAACTTTATATTGTATATTCTAGTTCCTACGAAATCAATACCATTTAACGACGAATATTGATGCGATACTTAAATTTTGACTCCTTCAGAGTATGTAAAGAAATTCCGCTTCCCCGGTACAGAACTTATAATTTTACTTAATAAAAACCCTACGTGTTTAACTCTTGTTGCTTATTTCAGAATCTACCCTTTTCAGCTCACCAAAAGGCACAGGTATATCGCAATTAGGCTTTTGGTATTTCCCAGGTCATTTACCGACCCGGGTGGTGGCAGCGACCCCAAGGAATTTCAACCAGGTTCGAACAACGACCCTCGGACCTTCAGTCCGAGGCCCTTTTTCTACCTGCCGAGATCCCTAGGAACCTTTACAGCTTAACTTAACTTATAACTAGAAAATCAGATAGGGATTAGGATAAAGAAAGTAACAATTTAATTCAGATGAACAAACTTTTATTATCACAACTTAAATTCAACTTAACGTAATATTAGAGTCAGTAAACCAGTACTTACCGCACTTACCTGCCTTCAGCAACGCACCAACTTACCTATCTGAAATTTCTACAAAACAAAACCCATAAATAAAATAACCAATTCTCAAATTAAATAATACCAAAGACACCCTATTATTACACCTACTGAAGTAGTAGACTTAGTCAGGAGACTAAGTTTAGAAAGTTATGATTTAATAAGGAATTTACTAGCAAGTGAAGTTACGTTACTGTATATTTGCAAGAATAAAATGAAGTTAATAGCATGAGTTTACTTTACTTGTGTTGTGTACCTGGTCAGTGGGAGTAGTCAAAGAAAAGGTATAAGTACTTCCGTACGTGAAATGTATTTACGGAAAAATATCAAACAACCAAAATAGATATTTGTAGGTGTTATTCCTACCTATATAGTCGACTTTAGGAACTTAGTCTTACTAGAGAAGTATCGTGGTGGTCACTGAAGGTGGTCACCAAAGGTGGTCACTGAAGGTGGACACCACGAGGTAATTTCGTCAATCACAAAATACAAGAAAAGAACATCAATTTGGACAATGAAAATTATACTTAAAATTACGGGGGGAATTAGGAAAGGGCCATTCTCAGTCTCTATCTATTTTCAGGTATTCTAAGCGCCTGCTTCGCAATCTTTGAAGGAAGAAAATCACTATCCCTAATTTATATACAGAAAAAGTCACTCCTACCAGTTGCAATAGTCCGTGGAGGGTAGGTGCTGTCGTCGTCTTGTAGTCTTGAATGTTGAGGAAGTCGGAGGCAGTCGGAGTCGTTGGATCCAGGAGGTGGACAGTCGGTGATCCCAAGGGTGAACAGGCAAGTATCGGGGGGCCCCAGTCTCGGCAGGCTTTCACTCTCATACACTTGAGAGTCACTCAAGGAATGAGGTAGGGGAGCGACGTCAGGGAGGTGCCTCGATTCTGGAGGGGGTCGAGTGGCGAGGGCGCGCATGCGCGCGGAGTGGGGGCGCTGCTGGTGGCGCAACTGGTGGCGGTGGAGGCAACTCCTCAGCTGCTGGTGCGGTCATCGGCGGCGACCCTGCAGACCTTGCTCGCGCGCGTTTAGTGGAGGAAGATGATGAAGACCTAACCGTGATTCGGAGGGGTGGAACTCTCCGGTCACACAGTCCAGGGTTGACCACGCGCACTTTTGGCCGTTCGGAGAGGACCACTGTAGTCCCGGACGAGAGATTTGTATTAGCAGATAAATCACGGATAAATACTTTATTCGTCATAAAAAAGAACATTAGAAAATAAAAAGATCGAGAACGTCGGAGCGAGAGAGACGAACATAAACATTAGGGAAATATTGACTAAAGGGTTTTCACTTTATAAACGCACAGTTTTTAGTTAGAAACGTTTTAATTTGGACACATTTGGAAGAGCGAAGGAGAACGGATTTCAGTGTATCACAGCTTTTCATAACGATGTGAATAATATGAATCGATTACTACAATCGATAACAATCGATATTATGAATTGAGAAGTTTATATCGAAATTTAAAATTATCGTTATTTATGAATTCCTTTATTGACCACCACAGAATGAGGAGAGAAAAATATGGAACATGGAGTTCATGGAAGTAAAGCTTTGCGAAGCATAATCTCCTCCAACACTCTCCCTTGATTCGAAAAGCATAAAAAAAACACGAACATTTACAACAGCTTAATAACATGATGCTAACCCTTATCTTGGCAAGCTATCAAATTTTTGGAATTTTTTAATTTTTATTCTTTTTTCTACTTTCTTAGGCTTTTAATAGAATTAATCCGATTTTTAAATTAATTTTTTACGTTTAGTACGTTTTGTACACGTATTGTGCCACGGGTGACCCACCGCCAAGATAGGGTAGCGCTCTTCATGGAACCCCAATTCCAAATGTTAATACTATTTTCTAATAAAAAGAGGTAAAAAATGACAATTGTTGATTTACTTGTTGAATTATTTATTTTTTTAATCGAAACTTTCATTTACATGATAAGTAGTACATAATATCATCGAATCAGTCAACAGGCACTTCAAAAAGTATTGCTTTGAAGGCACTAAAAATTCATAAAATTTACATGACTACGTTATTATTATTGGTAACTGTAATGTTCCATTCACTCGTATATTTTAGTTCTCAAATAAAGGACGTAAGGGGAACCCCTGAGTGACTCATCGTGCAGGTAGGTAGAGTGAGGTACGGGGGTAGAACACGTCAGACTGACGTCACTCTCCCTTTACCTTGTCAACAGTACCTTTACCTAGTGCTACTTCCTCATGCATTCTACCACTTGTTACCTAGGAGTTGTCTTCTCCAACTACCCACTAGGTAAATGTACCGCCTCCCTCCAGTCTGCGGCTATCGCGCCGAGGAAAGCGGCTGAGCGAATTTCTATGCACTCCTGCAAACAGTAGAGCTGAAACGCGCCGGGCAGACAGTGCATCTCCATCCTGCATCCTTGTTGAATAGGGACCAATATAAATCAACAAGGCAATCGCCTTCACTCGACAGCACACTGACATAACAGTAACAATGGAAAAAACATCATCCTCTGGATCCGAGAGGATCTGCCCCCGAGAGCTAAAGTTCGTCTGAAACCAAAAACAAAATTTACCTGAACTAAAATTCATCAAAAATTATGAGAAATGGGAAACAATGAGAAATTTCAGTGAAAAGAACTACTTGTTGATGGGTTGCAAGCGCTACCCTGTCTTGGCAATGAGTCACAGGTGGTACATTTGGTTTTTTCCGATTTTTTGAGTTCATGCTTCAAAATTTCTGTTTCACTGAATTTCTCTATGTTCTACAATAGATTTGTAACAACATAAATGAAAACCGACAGATAAAAATTCAGTATTCACTACAATATATTATATCAAAACTCACCTTGCTGCTATGCGCGTCCATTTCCCTCCATCTGCTGGTTCCGGTGATAAGAAAGTAATACCACACGCCACTTGTTCCTTCAAAAGCCGAACTAGTGGTACCAACGGCTTCAGTGAATATCAGTATTACAGGGAAAAAACAAAACAAAACTCTAAACACTTCCTACAAATTACAAAAAATCAGAAACTAAAGTGGGTCACAGGTGACCCACTGCCAAGATAAGGGTTAACCAATTTACAAAAATTAATTAAGAGTTAGGCAATTTTAAACCTATACCATTACAACAAAACATGTGTTTTTCTTTTGGAACACTCTTAGTAAGAAAATCAGCTAACATTTCCTTGGTTGAGAGATGTTCAATTTGAATCATATTGTTCTGAACTTGTTCCCAAACATAATAGTATCTAATATGGATATGCTTACTTCTTTTATTTGAAACATAGGTACCTATTAGCAAGAGTAAGTGCACTCTGATTATCGCAGAACATAACTAAACCATTTTCAGGAATCAACGAAGCATAAACGTTCAATTTTCCAATCAAATTTTGAATAAAATTGTATAAATAGATGGCCTCTCTTGAACCATCGCTCAGAGAAATATATTCTGCCTCTGTGGAAGATAGTGATACAATCTTTTGTTTTTTACTTTCCCAATGAATTGCACCCCCACTCATTGTAAAAACAAAACCTGAATAAGATTTTCTATCAGTTAAATCATTGCCCCAATCAGCATCCACTTTAGAGGTACACTTTAGAGGTTTATCACTTTTAGAAAATTCTATTCCATAATCAATTGTAGCTTTTAAATAGCGAAGGACACGCTTAGCAGCTGAAAAATGACTTTTATTGGTATTTCACCTTCTAATTACCATTGTAAATGTAAGCTGCCAAATTGTAAAAGTGCGGGAAGACTGCCTGCCCGCCGCAGGTGGTGATAGGGGTGGTGACGGATGGGGAGGAGGATGGGTGAGGAGGTGAGCACCAACCCTCCCCGCGCGGGAGGCGGCAGTTTCGCTTCGTCGTCACTCGAGTTAGCCTCAATTTGTAGGCCGGTTGTGAAGTTTTGAGAGCCATTTGTGCTAAGTCGTTGAACTGATTTCCGGGATATTTCCCCACGAGTTTGTTGGACATTTATCGAACTTTAAATTCATCGGTTGAATTTGCCAGATTTCGCAGATTTAACCACCAAAATCTCTCCTCAAAGACACCTCCGGGATCGTCTTCAACCTACCACGTTTTCTACTGCAGTCGTATTTCCAGTGAAGTTATTGGTAAAGTACCAAGTCAACCGTTGTAAAAGCACTGTATGACTATTTGTGCCACATTTTCATTGTTGTATATTCGTCAAATTGGTCAAAAATCACTTAAATTAACTCAGTCATCTCCCGTACCTAGGAAAGCGTGGGCGTACCCTAGCACATACCATTAGGAGTGTTGTAAGACCTCGTGGTGACTATTTCACCCCAATTTAATACTTTTGTTCATTTTTCTTATGTCTAAATTCCACTTAAAGCTATTACTTACCTTTCTTACAACTAAATACTTACCTTGTTGGTCGAAATCCTAGGGAACCTCAATCTTGTACACAAAGTTACTTACCTTATGAGTTGCTGACCAAGTCGGACTATTCTACTTTTCTTATTGAAAACACTTATAAATCTAAATACTTACCTGTTTCATATTTGTTGGTGAATAACGTCGAGTTACCTTAATACTAAACTTACCTTGGATTGCACAATACTTACCTCACCTTACCTACTTATTTGTATTTTTATTTGGTCACGAAGTGACAATTCTATTTGTTCCTATATTCTGATGTTATCCCTTTTAATCTGTGGAATCATTTTCCTTTTAATTTTTTTTTTTTTTTCAATGTTAAAACCATTTTTATTATTACAAAAGGTTTGAAGGTAGAATGTTAACAATGTTGTAGCTTCTGGGTAATATGGCGATGAAAACAAGAGTGTGATATGTGTGGAGTGTACGTCAATTTATGGTTTCAACGGTCCACCATGGAAGACAAAGCCGCCCCATCCTCTAATCCTAGTGAGCGTATTTTTCTCCTTGCTCCGCGTAGCCGAAGTGACACCGCCCGAATGATGGCAAACTGTACTTTTACTTTAAGCCATCCTGTCATTTGGGAGTAAGGTCGTTGCCACTTCTCGGCCAACACAAAAGCTGCTCTCTTCAGGAACACTCCAAATTCTTGCTCCAGAGCCCCATCACAGGAACTAACTAGGGGTGTGAATGACCCTCGATGGTCCTCTGCCGCCTGGTCATACTTCGCGTGCTTCGCGCGAGCAGCCATTCGAGCGGTTTGGTGCCAGTCTTGGGAGAGGTAGGAGGCAGATAATTTACAATGCGATTATCGAAAAACGCTGGCCTCCCACTCTCCCAGACTCCATTCACTGCAAAGTCGCCCACCAACGCGGGGTGTCCATCGGCTGCTTCCTTCATCACTGGCTCGACCACTGCACCCCCCCAGGCTAGTTCAGCGATTGCCATGGTTACGTCCCGCACATCATCATGTCCCCTTTTAACCACCCCCCCTTTCTTGCAGTTGAGAGCGTGGGTTAAGTCAAAAGATGACCCACAGCCATCGCAACTCATGGGTAGGTCTTGGGGGATGTGGGAATACCGCATGGACAATGCATCTCTGAATTGAGTTGCTGAAAGATCACAACTATCTGCCTTTGTTGGCAATACTGACAGCCATTGAGACGACCCGCGCACTCGTTTGATGACTCTTTGTCGATTCGCTTCCAAGCTCTGGATTAATTCTTCGCTCCTTTGTCTTTGAGCTTCTTCCCGTGCTGCCCTCTCCTCCCTTAGCACCTCTGCCACTCTGCTATTGTGCTCGGTGAATGACAATGGGCTTCCAGAACATATTGCCCTTCTGAGGAGATCACTTGATCGGTAGGATACTTGGAAGGCTTGAGAACTTGTGGTCGGATTGGAGATACCTAAACCCCGAGCCTTGCTGGTAGGCTCATCAATTCACTGTCTGTCTCTCCTACTTCCCTTCCAGTGATTGCCGACATCAACCGTTCACGGATGAGCATCCATAACGGCTGATACTCACTTTCACACCCTTCTACTACCCTCTGGGTGAATGCCCACTCAAACTGCAGAGATTTGGTAAAAGCCGCGTGAACTGCTTGTGGCTTTTTTGAGCCGCTTTTGCAAATTTCTCTGTGTGAGTTACCCACTCCTGAACTTTTCTGCAAACATATTCTTTCTTCTGTGCCTGTGGTCCGATCAGCCCTCCGAGAAATCTATGAGCATAAACTATTTCAACGTTGAAGTCACTGAAGAGGGCTCTACTTTCATCCTCGAGCCCGCCCTTGATAACTAAATAACTTTTTGCTGGCTCAGGGTGATAACCCCACTTCGGCCCCTCTTCCCGCAATAGGTCAAACCACTCACGGATGTGCTGCAATTTTCCGATGCAGGCTGAGTCGTCGGCATACCAATTCTGTCTCCACTGAGGGCTTTTCAATTTCTTAATAAGTTCAAGAGTTCCTACCGCATACATCATCATGCCTAGAGGGTCCCCTTGAGTGGTTCCCTCTTGGCTCAACAATGATGCATCGCTCTGGCGGAAAAGAATCAACGGGAATCCCCTATAGGTATTGAACAGAAACCGTGAACACCTCGGCCAGTGCATACGGGCATTCCACAAGGCTAAAGGGCGGCTCATGACATTGAATGCATTGGAAGCGTCAACAAGTAGCACGCCTTCTGTCTCCTCCATGTCAAATAGGCTGGAAACTGCATGAATGGCCCCCTCTATCCCTGCCTTTAGGCCTGCTGACAGTTGTTCGGCACCACATTTCTCTTTCAAATCATCACCTGTGACATGTGCCATTGTTTTTGCGCATATTCTTTGAAGCAACTCACCGACTCCTATAGGTCTTACTCCCGGGAATTTATTTATTATATTTGTTTAATTTTCGTAAACCTTTTGTCGTTTCATACCCTGAGTACCCCAGGTGTAAGTGAGTTCAGACGTGATAACCTGTGGTTGCAAATTAGGTGAATTACGCCCATCAGGCAAGAACGCTACCATACCAGTTTTTCAATTCAAAAATCCTTTATTTAGTTTCATTCACGAAATAGTTAATATTTCCAACATTCATCTCGATTTGCGGCTTACATAAATTTGTATTACATCCTTTGGAAAGTGAAAATGACTCAGAAACTGAGGAAACGTTGTTTTTCCCCTGGTCCCCTGATTCATCTACTTTTGAAAGAAGCCGCCAGACAGCAGCACCTCCAAGTTGGAAACAAGGGACCAGCTGATTTTAAGCCCATAGTAATTTATATTTGGTATTCCACCGTCTAATTAGCATTGTAAATTTTTATTACATCGTTTGGATAGTGAAAATGTCTCAGAAACTGAGGAAACGTTGTTTTTTCCCTGGTCCTCTGATTCATCTACTTTTGAAAGAAGCCGCCAGACAGCAGCATCTCATAGTTGGAAATGAGGGACCAGCTGATTTTAAGCCCATAGTAATTTATATTTGGTATTTCACCTTCTAATTAGCATTGTAAATTTTTATTACATCGTTTGGAAAGTGAAAATGTCTCAGAAACTGAGGAAACGTTGTTTTTTCCCTGGTCCTCTGATTCATCTACTTTTGAAAGAAGCCGCCAGACAGCAGCACCTCATAGTTGGAAATGAGGGACCAGCTGATTTTGAGCCCATAGTAATTTATTTTTGGTATTTCACCTTCTAATTAGCATTGTAAATTTTTATTACATCGTTTGGAAAGTGAAAATGTTTCAGAAACTGAGGAAACGTTGTTTTTTCCCTGGTCCTCTGATTCATCTACTTTTGAAAGAAGCCGCCAGACAGCAGCACCTCATAGTTGGAAATGAGGGACCAGCTGATTTTAAGCCCATAGTAATTTATATTTGGTATTTCACCTTCTAATTAGCATTGTAAATTTTTATTACATCGTTTGGAAAGTGAAAATGTCTCAGAAACTGAGGAAACGTTGTTTTTTCCCTGGTCCTCTGATCCATCTACTTTTGAAAGAAGCCGCCAGACAGCAGCACCTCATAGTTGGAAATGAGGGACCAGCTGATTTTAAGCCCATAGTAATTTATATTTGGTATTTCACCTTCTAATTAGCATTGTAAATTTTTATTACATCGTTTGGAAAGTGAAAATGTCTCAGAAACTGAGGAAACGTTGTTTTTTCCCTGGTCCTCTGATTCATCTACTTTTGAAAGAAGCCGCCAGACAGCAGCACCTCATAGTTGGAAATGAGGGACCAGCTGATTTTAAGCCCATAGTAATTTATATTTGGTATTTCACCTTCTAATTAGCATTGTAAATTTTTATTACATCGTTTGGAAAGTGAAAATGTTTCAGAAACTGAGGAAACGTTGTTTTTTCCCTGGTCCTCTGATTCATCTACTTTTGAAAGAAGCCGCCAGACAGCAGCACCTCATAGTTGGAAATGAGGGACCAGCTGATTTTAAGCCCATAGTAATTATATTTGGTATTTCACCTTCTAATTAGCATTGTAAATTTTTATTACATCGTTTGGAAAGTGAAAATGTCTCAGAAACTGAGGAAACGTTGTTTTTTCCCTGGTCCTCTGATTCATCTACTTTTGAAAGAAGCCGCCAGACAGCAGCATCTCATAGTTGGAAATGAGGGACCAGCTGATTTTAAGCCCATAGTAATTTATATTTGGTATTTCACCTTCTAATTAGCATTGTAAATTTTTATTACATCGTTTGGTAAGTGAAAATGTCTCAGAAACTGAGGAAACGTTGTTTTTTCCCTGGTCCTCTGATTCATCTACTTTTGAAAGAAGCCGCCAGACAGCAGCACCTCATAGTTGGAAATGAGGGACCAGCTGATTTTGAGCCCATAGTAATTTATTTTTGGTATTTCACCTTCTAATTAGCATTGTAAATTTTTATTACATCGTTTGGAAAGTGAAAATGTTTCAGAAACTGAGGAAACGTTGTTTTTTCCCTGGTCCTCTGATTCATCTACTTTTGAAAGAAGCCGCCAGACAGCAGCACCTCATAGTTGGAAATGAGGGACCAGCTGATTTTAAGCCCATAGTAATTTATTTTTGGTATTTCACCTTCTAATTAGCATTGTAAATTTTTATTACATCGTTTGGAAAGTGAAAATGTCTCAGAAACTGAGGAAACGTTGTTTTTTCCCTGGTCCTCTGATTCATCTACTTTTGAAAGAAGCCGCCAGACAGCAGCATCTCATAGTTGGAAATGAGGGACCAGCTGATTTTGAGCCCATAGTAATTTATTTTTGGTATTTCACCTTCTAATTAGCATTGTAAATTTTTATTACATCGTTTGGAAAGTGAAAATGTTTCAGAAACTGAGGAAACGTTGTTTTTTCCCTGGTCCTCTGATTCATCTACTTTTGAAAGAAGCCGCCAGACAGCAGCACCTCATAGTTGGAAATGAGGGACCAGCTGATTTTAAGCCCATAGTAATTTATTTTTGGTATTTCACCTTCTAATTAGCATTGTAAATTTTTATTACATCGTTTGGAAAGTGAAAATGTCTCAGAAACTGAGGAAACGTTGTTTTTTCCCTGGTCCTCTGATTCATCTACTTTTGAAAGAAGCCGCCAGACAGCAGCACCTCATAGTTGGAAATGAGGGACCAGCTGATTTTAAGCCCATAGTAATTTATATTTGGTATTTCACCTTCTAATTAGCTTCATATAAATTATCAAGGAGTAAAATGTCGCAGAAACTGAGCTAATGAAGTATTTTTTTTTATGTGGTTCCCTGCTGCAAGAATGACAGGTTAGTGTGGTTCCTTGCCACCAGAATGCGGGTCAGTCTGGTCCCCTTTTTGATAAGAGATAAGGCAGGTTAGTGTGGTCCCTTTCCGCCAGAATGCGGGTCACTCTGGTCCTCTTTTTGATAGGAGATAAGACAATCAGCTATTTGGAAATGAAGGACCAACCTTTTAAAGCCTATTGTCTTTTATATCAGGTATTCCACCTTCTGATTAGCATTATATAAATTATCAAGGAGTAAAATGTTGCAGAAACCGAAGAAATTAAGTTTTTTTCTACATGGTTCCCTGCTGCTAGAGTGCAGCACCTGCAGTCCTTAAATTGTGGAAAAGAGGGACTGGCTGTTTCAAAGCCTATAGTAGTTGATATTTGGTATTTTACCTTCTAATTAGTATTGTAAATTTTTATTACATCATCTGAAAAGGTTAAATGCCGCAGAAAGCGAGGAAATATTGTTATTCAAGCTGGTCCCTTGTTTCACCTATGAGCAGTTGGTTTATTTCAACCGAATAGCAGATGGTTTATAGAAGGGCATAAAAAGGGCGTAGAAAGGGCAGACAGCAGCACTGATAGTCATCCAAGTTGGAAACAAGGGACCAGCTGATTTTAAGCCCATAGTAATTTATATTTGGTATTTCACCTTCTAATTAGCATTATATAAATTATCAAGGATTAAAACACGCAGAAACTGAGCTAATGAAGTATTTTTTTATGTGGTTCCCTGCTGCTAGAATGACAGGTTAGTGTGGTTCCTTGCCACCAGAATGCGGGTCAGTCTGGTCCTCTTTTTGATAAGAGATAAGACAGGTTAGTGTGGTCCCTTGCCACCAGAATGCGGGTCAGTCTGGTCCTCTTTTTGATAAGAGATAAGACAATCAGATATTTGGAAATGAAGGACTGACCTTTTAAAGCCTATTGTCTTTTATATCAGGTATTCCACCTTCTGATTAGCTTTATATAAATTATCAAGGAGTAAAATGTTGCAGAAACCGAGCTAATGAAGTATTTTTCCATGTGGTTCCCTGCTGCTAGAGTGCAGCACCTGCAGCCCTTAAATTGTGGAAATGAGGGACTGGCTGTTTCAAAGCCTATAGTAGTTTATATTTGGTATTTTACCTTCTAATTAGCATTGTAAATTTTTATTACATCATCTGAAAAGGTTAAATGCCGCAGAAAGCGAGGTAATATTGTTATTCAAGCTGGTCCCTCATTTCACCTATGAGCAGTTGGTTTATTTCAACCGAATAGCAGATGGTTTGTACAAGGGCATAAAAAGGGCCTAGAAAGGGCTCTGGGCGAGACGTAATATCCACAAATGTCGCGTGAAGTCGAAGAAGAAGTCTGGTTCCTCAGTTCCCCAGTTACTCTGGTCCCTCTTTTAGTGTCACCCGGGAGACGGCAATGATGTAAAATCAAAATGATAAGCAGCTATGATAGTAGATAACAAGAGAAAAGATAGTTAAGCCTATCATGTGGCCAAGCCAACAAAATTAAAACTAGAAGAAGAATAATAAGAAGAATGGAGGTGTCCATACAACATGGATGCAATTGGAGTATCCATCCATTCATCCAACATGGATGTTTCTTTCTCATCCTCGTTGTGTTTGTTTTTTGTTTATCATTTGAGTTTCGCGGAGCGGGTCTCGCTTCGACGTTAAACATTTTATTTCCTCACCGTATCTTATTCCTAATTAAATATTAGTGAAAATTAATATTGGTTTTTATTAGTGAGTGCGTCGTTCTTTGGATGACTTTAGGGGTTTCTGTCATATACATAAACTTCTTCTAAGTCATACGTACAATAAACAGACTTTTGACTAGATTGGACTATCCTATCTTGAGGACTCGAGGATGAGTAACTTCGCTGTTGACATGGTAAGAAAGTTAATACTCACTATTTAAAATAAAGACCTAGCTCTTTTTCGAGTAAGAAAGCGATGAGAAGTTGTTGAGCGATTTTGAAAAAAATGGGTCAACCACAACACGAGAGCTTGAGTTCATTTTTGAACAGTATGATTTGAATGAGAAGGTACCTACTTTCCATCCCAGGGACAATTTGAGCTATGTAGATGGAGTTAGAAAGTCAGTATTATGTTCACACTCAAATACCTTATAATTGGGTAGTTCCATGATACCAAGGTAGCGAGAGGTAGCGGAAGCATTGTTTTCACTTTTCAAGGTTTAAAAATAATTTTCTGCGTAGTGAATCTCTATTGAAATACATAATCTGTATGTGAAACTCCCATATACGCAACTTAAAAATTGAAAATCATGCAAAAATGGGATTTTTGGATTCAGACACCCCCACACGGCTATGATGCTGCGGAGTGGAGGCTACGTCAGAGTTGTGGCTGGCGTCAACGAAACAACTAGGGAAGGCAGGGAAACAACAAAACTATACATCAATGAAACTGCTTACTATGAATGCTGATGCTTACTACGAAATTCAAAAATACATTAAAATATGCAGAGATTCATCTTGCTAGGTGAAGTCAGAGTTGTTGTCGTTGCTTCCACAAACATAACTGACGATGGTATTTCGTTATAGAAATACGGCTGAACTAAATGGGATTTCGACATGAAAATTGGTTCAGGAACGTTTATAGGTATTTATATAAATAATGAAAACCTGCGTAAATTTGTTACTCCCGTAAATGCAATAGGCGAGTGGATACTCTAGAGTTCGTGGATACCAGTAGAATATTGATGATATTCATGTTCTACTTGAGTATTAAGTACATTAATATCTACACGCATATTATTCATGTTCTACTTGTATCCACGAACTCAGTGTCCACTCGCCTATTGCATTTATGGGAGTAACAAGTGTACGCAGGTTTTCATTATTTATATACATTTACAATTCTTAGACAATGTTCAATTTCTAAAACTGTTGGTACTTATACCAAAAACTCCTAACATATTCAAAACATATCCGTGCACGTGCGTACAGTATAATGGAAATCGGAAAATTACAACAATATACGAGTGGGCACTCTATGAGTTCGGGGGTGACGAATAGAGTATTTTTTGAGGTTTAACCCATTCAATACCAGCGTTGTCATAGGACAACACGCCAACCTGTGCGGTGTTGTCATATGACAGCCTCTCCTTTGAGGATTTTTCAGTCCAGTCGAATCGGTGGCCTATTGCCAAAAACCACTCTAATGCTTCTGGTTTGCCACGATCGTCAAACCACCAGCAGAAAGAGTTGGCTGGGAGAAACCCGGTTTCAGGGAAGCGTTTTGCCAGTTTATGTGAAGCACAGTTTGCGGTATCTTTCAGATTGTATAAATGATACGTGGCCTGGGGCGAAATCGGTGGACTCAGTGCTGGCATTGAATCGGTTAAACAATTTTTAACAAGGGCTTGATTGTATAATTTTACCGATTAGCGCTATGCCCCACTACCACAAGGCTGACTGCTTTGTCATAATATGTCAAAGCTATATTATAGCTAATATTTCGATTTTCTTAAATCATAGCTTCAAAGATTTCTTTGAAAATTCGCTCATTACACATGCTGTTGGACTTTGTTATTTTCAAATCAATCTACGGCAAAAAAAATATGGAGGGTTTGTCTCTCTTGTGGATATCTCAGGATACGCCGGAGAGATGAAGTGAGAATCCAGATCTGCAGATTTAATTTTAATCTTGGCTCCGAGGTTCATCCAAGCTTTTGTAACCGACCCTTAGTGTAAATAGCAGAAAATTGAGGAGGTCCCATCATCAAAAGCAGCGAATTATTACAAAACGGTTTATTTTTTGACTGTTGGCCACAGCTTTGCCATTGTCACTGTCTATCAACCATATTTATGCTTCACAATCAAATTTATTCTGAAGAAATAAACGATTCAAACAAGAAATAAAGAGTTGTAGGTGCCTTCATTAGAAATTTAATTACGGGTTGCTAAGGACAAGTCTGTGTTCAACTCAAAGAAACGAGCAACGATCGCTTTTTGGTCATCGTTATAAAGTTTTTTGCGATTCAAACTCGTGTTTCTGCTTTATTATAATTCCCAACTTCAAGACTTTATAGGGAGTTTTTGTGATCAGCTACCTCTTCGCATTTCTGTCCATCCACTTCCTTGGCTCAAGTGGTAGGAACTCCGATTCAGAATTGGAACGATAGGAGATCGATCCCCGGTCGCGGGAAGTTAATTTTTGATGATTCAACAAAGTGAACGGTAGGTCCTCTGGGTGGTCTAATTCGATTCTTAAATTGCAATACTATTTTAAATTGATGAAAAAACAATACCTTTATATTGAAAGTTTCTTAGCTAGGGAAATTTCAGCCCGTAGAACTGACTGATGTCAACTAAAAGCTTCGTGGCACATCTTGACCTCAAATGGAGCCCATATAGGTACATACCAAATTTCATCAAAATCGGTCTGTGCTAACTAATTTATGGGGTCTAATGAGGTAATTAATTAGTCTATGGGGCCCATGAATTTGCATACCATCAACAGTGGGCGCTGATAAAAAGGTTCCCCTGACATTCCCCCTTTCCAAGAGCACCTCCCTGCCAACCTCAGTCCATACCGGGCCTCCTCTTTCAACTGGGTAGCATCGTCGTTGCTCGCACTAGTCTCCTCCTAATGGGGCCCGTCAAATTTTGATAAAAAAAACTCTCCATTTTTATTGGATTTTCTGATTCTTAAGTAAGTACATACCTTGAAGCATAAACCAACAAATTTCGTGGAGGGGGGGAGGTCGTGGTAAAAATTTTGTTTCTTGGTCGATTCTAATGGTTTATTATTGAAAAAAATTAACCAAAATTATTGAGTCAAATGGCTCGTCTCATTGATTCCCGGAAAGTTTTCTGTACCTATTGACAAACATCAACACGAGAAGTTGACTGATGTTCCCGATGTTGACTTTCGCTTCTGAGTCTACCAAGGTAGCGGAATCATTGTTTTCACTTTTCTAAGATAAAAATTCCTCTTACATCAAACAATTTAGCAATTTTGGTTTCATGTCTGTCTGTCAATGGGGTATTTCGGTGGGTCAGAAATTCAGGTTTTTGACTCAAATTTGGATTCAGCACCCTTGAAAACCTATATACTCCAACTTTAAGCCCAATGATACTATAAAATGTGGTAGAAAAATTAATTAAAGAGATCACACGTTTGAAAAAAACGTCTGCCAAGTTGGGTGGGCAGTAAAGCTTCCTCACTCATTGTAACATGGACGTATAGAATCAGTTGGCGAAAAAATTATGATTCAAAGAGTTGAATTCAAATCGGTTGAATAGTTGCGGAGTTTTGGTTGTAACAATAAATTTAAAGTTCGCGCATGCGCAGCGGCTATTGCTTGACCAATTTGATTGAAACTTATAGGGTGTCTCTTAGAAGTTAGTCCCTAACTAACCTCCAAATTTGAGCAAAATCGGTTCATTAGAAACCGAGAAACCGAGGTTCCAGGAAATTCACGTTTGCGCATGCGCACTCGCTCCTATTGGTCCGAAGGTGCTGAAATTGATAGGGGACCGTCTAGGACCTAACCCACACAATCCCTGAAAATTTCATCAAAATCGGACCACAGATTAGTATAGTTTTGCCCGGGACAAGGATTGACCACAGACAGGCAGACAGACACGGAACCAAAATTGTTCGGGAAGCTCTAAAACGCAAAAAGCAAGTGGAAATTTTGATTTTGGAGGACTTTTTTTTTCACTTCTTTCACGAATACAAAGCTTCCCTACCTTCGGTAGTGAGGAAGCAAAAGGCGGGCCTCCCTTAATGCACACACACTTATGCCACGCGCGTGTGTGAGTAGTATTTTGTAGTATCCAAGAGGTCCTCCAAGGGTTTCATCTCTTTCATAGTTTTTTCAAAGACAGTTGGCTAGCTACGTCACGCCATTCAAATCTTCAACTTTCCTTAGCTTCTCTGATTTTTAAAAACATTTTCTCGACGAACAGACCCGATTACCGTTATTCCTGAGCCATAGGTACTCTTTCGAATTTTTTTTAAAAATTGAAATACCCCATTGGTCAGTGTGTCCGCAAATCCTTGCAACAGGCATAATTATAAGAGGTTTCTGTCCTAGGATCATCCCCGAAGCATAATCGCGTTATTAGATCATGTATCAAACATTTTATCTTCCTGTTCGGTTTCAATGATTCAATGATTCATCAATGTTGACGAATGATGAAATTGGTTGGTAAAACTAGGTAGGCACCTACTCAAACGGGAAAATATCAGTCAATCATGAACACAGGTAGGTTTTACTTTGTTGAACGTCGCTTCATTGAGGCAGGAACAGGTATCTGGGGCTACTATCTTAATTTAAGTTCCTACTTCAATTTGTATTGGCGATTTTCTAAGGTGTTATTAGAATTATACGAGATAAAGGATGGTTGCATGATATCACAGGGATCTCAATGCAAGTAGATCTCTAAGTTCATCGTCCATAAAACATTGTCTTTGGGTCAAGTACGTGCATATTTGATGGAATATTCATTGTTTATAACAATTTGTTGTAGATAGGTCCGATCGTGGACCTAGAACCCCAGGATTCATGGGGCCTTTGATTAAACTTATCTCCGGTACTCTGTGGTGCCTATAGAAATGCTCTCTTTACACTTCAAAGCAATGCTGCCAGTTGTAGGGATTTTTTGATCTCGATTTTGCAAAGTGTGTTTTATAGGTGGATTTAAAAAATCCTTGGTACCTTTCTGAAAAAATAACAGTAAAAAAATCACTCGTTTTCCTCAAAATTTTACCCTAGAAGACATGATTTTCCGATATTACAACGCTCCTGATGATATACTCCCGATATTACTCAACCTGTGTAGTAATAAAACGCAATAAAAATAAATAAAAACGTAGTGTTTCCGCGTTTATAATTATTGACAATAGTGTTGTGCATTTTGGGTATTTTTTTAATCATCGAATAATTTTTCTCAGGTATTTTTCTCGAATATTAAAGGAATTCCTTTTTCCTCAACGTGAGAAAAAATTAAGATAGGTAATTGTGTAACTATTTGTTGAAAGGTATAGCTACTTTCACAATGGGGATGAAAAAATGGGTAGAAGCTTTTATTAAATCGTTGTAGTTTTCATCAATTTGAGCTCAAATCTTATATTAAAAAATGTATTTTAAAAATATCGTTATTAACATAATGTACCTGCCTAGTTTTATGAAAATTTCGATGTTTTTGTTGTTATTTACTTATATGGGAAATTTTTGTATAGCAAAATGAGAAATAGGAATTTTCATCATGCTATGTAGGGATTTCGTACAATTTCATCTGGCAACACTGTATCTAAGTCTAGTTTAGTCAAGTTCATTCGTGTTTTACTTTAGCTAATGTTTTCACTAATGGCTTAAGAGACTAGAACACCAGTCGAGTAGTATTCCATTCTCTTTAATCTTGATGAAGGCATTCGGCATTCATCATGGTTTCCTGTTTTGTGCTCATTGTTTAGGTAACTTGGCAACTGCTCACGTGGTGATGGACAAGACGCATGTAGTTTAGTTCTGCAGTTCGCGATTTTTCCTCCCCAGCTCCTGTGATATAATTTTCTCTCTCACAATATGCCTCCCACCCTTGTGTTGAATCGTTACAAATCCGTGCGTCCTCGACGTTCAAGACTCGGTACGCGCGGGTTCGTCGACGAAAAATTTCTTTCCGGAAATCGAACCACGTCTTTACCGCGCATGGAGCCAGGACGCCATCGAAGAGGCGATCAGGCCGGTGTACAAAAACATTAGAAACATGAAAAAAATTATGTGTGAGGAGCGAACGGAAATTTTGAATAGGATTTCTCTGCTGGAAGACGACGTCAGGAACATAACGAATATTCTGGCTGTTGATCATAACTGGAACAAACGACATTCTGGACATTTTGGGAACCGCTCTCACACCGTTTCCCTGGAAAGCGTCAATGAGATTTCCGGAAATTCGTATCGCAAGTCTCCGGATATGGATATGATTGATGTTAAACATTTGGAGTTCCATCTGCTAAAACAAAGCAAGCGAATTCTCATCTAATGAGGATGTGTCGATGGAGTATCACGGAATTCATTCCAGCAATGAGTTTATTCAGGTATGATTTCCACGTAAAGTTCGCAAAAATCCATCGTTATTCAGGAATTGCTGTGAATTACAGAAACATGCGAAAGCCCGCATTTTCTGCTTTGATTCATATTTTTACCGAAATTACTGTGAATTACAGAAATGGATGAAAACACGTATTCCTAGTTACCTACGGCTTTTACCGTGCCATCTACTGTAGATATCATACAAAACGAAGTATTTTTTGATTCAGTATTCATTATACTTAGCTATGTTGTTGATGTAAAAGGTATTCCAAAATTTTTCTACATGATTTTAGCGAATTTTCAAGAAAAATGAAGCTATTGCAATGAACTTGAAATTTTGAGCATTTTATTTAATAGAAATCTGTATGGAATTTCTCCAACGACCCTGAAGTATTTCCAAAAATCATACGCAATACGATCTATAAATTATGTATAATATATTTAAGTGTTATTCCAGAAGATAACTTAAGTAGCTGTTTCGCAAAAGTTTCAATTTTTGCCAAAATGTTATAAAAAAAACGATTTTGGAAATTTGGACCGAAGGGTCTAAATTTAAAAAAATGAGAAAACTTTTTGAAGAAAATGAAAATGACCAAAGACATGTTTTTAGGTTTTTTGTGTGGATGTTACCATTATAATCATAGTATTATTATGGTATATTCGATTCAGCACAATTCGATTCAGCCTGCTAAAAGCAGGCAAAAAAATTGTACATATGTAAAACTCGGCGCTGCGCGCCTCGGCGGGGGCTTCGCCCCTGCACCCCCGGATGATTCTTCGCTTAGAGCCTAATGGCTAAATGTGACATACCTTGAAAGGTTTTTGCTCCCTCTCCCTCTTTATCTTTCTTCCACTGTAATATTTAAGCTCACTCAGCTGATCAGTGACCAGTCAGGCACCTTCAGCATTCTCCATTGACCCGCCCTCTCAAATTTCAGCTTCCTGCGTTCAACAGGAGAGAAAATGGCCTTGGAGCTCACTCAGCTGATCAGTGATCACTCAGGCGCCTTCAGCATTCTCCATTGACCCGCCCTCTCAAATTTCAGGTTCCTGCGTTCAACAGGAGAGAAAATGGCCTTGGAGCTCACTCAGCTGATCAGTGTGACCACTCAGGCACCTTCAGCATTCTCCATTGACCCGCCCTCTCAAATTTCAGGTTCCTGCGTTCAACAGGAGAGGAAGTGGCCTTGGAGCTCACTTAGCTGATCAGTGACCACTCAGGCACCTTCAGCATTCTCCATTGACCCTGCCTCTCTAATTTCAGCTTCCTGCATTCAACAGGAGAGAAAATGGCCTTGGAGCTCACTCAGCTGATCAGTGATCACTCAGGCGCCTTCAGCATTCTCCATTGACCCTGCCTCTCAAATTTCAGCTTCCTGCGTTCAACAGGAGAGAAAATGGCCTTTGAGCTCACTCAGCTGATCAGTGATCACTCAGGCGCCTTCAGCATTCTCCATTGACCCTGCCTCTCAAATTTCAGCTTCCTGCGTTCAACAGGAGAGAAAATGGCCTTGGAGCTCACTCAGCTGATCAGTGATCACTCAGGCGCCTTCAGCATTCTCCATTGACCCGCCCTCTCAAATTTCAGGTTCATGCGTTCAACAGGAGAGAAAATGGCCTTGGAGCTCACTCAGCTGATCAGTGACCACTCAGGCGCATTCAGCATTCTCCATTGACCCTGTCTCTCAAATTTCAGCTTCCTGCGTTCAACTGGAGAGAAAATGGTCTTGGAGCTCACTCAGCTGATCAGTGATCACTCAGGCGCCTTCAGCATTCTCCATGACCCGCCCTCTCAAATTTCAGCTTCCTGCGTTTAACATGAGAGGATGTCAAGCATATTTGTCGTCAAGCATTGATAAATCATAGCGCTACTTTCCTGTCGCTTTTTCCTGTCGCTTTTTACTGTCGATTTTTACTGTCGCTTTTTACTGTCGATTTTTCCTGTCGTTTTTCGGCGGGGGGTCCCATCGCTAAAACCTTTTCAAGGTTAAAAAAATTGATATCGCGGCCTGGAATCGAACCCGGGACCCCCACTTTAGGGCGACATACGTACGTACGGTTGGCGTTTTATATTACTAGATAGATACACTTTCAAAAATTGAAAATATTTATATAAACAATTTTGTATTATTTATAAAAAATGAAGCTGGGTGATATGATCCACTAAGTTTATTATTATTTCATCTTCCAATTAATCATAATATGATTTGGATGGGACACATCAGAAGCGAAACATAAACTCGTATGTTTCGCTTCTGATGTGTCCCATCCAAATTCTATTTTCTCCGTTTTCTACTCTCATTTTATAATGCTGACATTTATAGCTGAATAAAGCCTTATTCATTCAAAAGGTTTTCTATTCATATCACTTTAATATGTGATTAAAAGAAAATGGTAGGAGACATTTTTGTCGGATATTTCTTGAAGAATAATCCCTTGTAGAATCGATCAGGAGTGTTCACCTGTATTATTGTGTAACAAGGGGATTGTAACTTCCTTACAATTGAGGTTACACAAACCAGACTGGTAGAATCTAATGGCCAATCTCGTGAAGATTTACCGGGGCAAGATATTGACCGATCGATTGTATCCCTTGAAGGTTGGACACATTAGGATTGTTCACCCTGTATATTTTTTTTTTGGTATTTGAGATCTTCTAATGATTTCAATAAATAATTCTGTTTGCAGAGTGACGAGATGGACAAAACCGGGTTCAACCGAATTCGGACCCGCGCGCTATGGAAAGCTGTGCAGTGCGGGGCCACCTGACAGGAGGCGTGACGATCGGCCCCCAACGCTTCCCAAAAAGGATGGGGAGCTATCAGCTCGTCTTTGGAGACTGGGCTGGGTGGTTCCATCGAAGATCTTGAACCTCACTCCAATTATTAAAACGAATTCAGCAAAGACTAAGAGGAAATGAAAGCCATGCGTCTCAACGTTGACGAACCTATTGACGAGGAGAACTTGTGCCGAAGACGAATACTCGCCGAACTGAACAAACTAGTTTAAAGGAAGCCCAGGTAGGTACAGATTATCTTGATGGGG
>CM019182.2:26448731-26471124 GCA_009739505.2 Apolygus lucorum | reverse complement strand
TGGAGAGGTGTACCACAGTGCCCAGAGGACGAATGCCAAATAAGGGCCAATCGGAAGAGCCGATAAAATACATATTTCATAAATTTAACATACTGTGTGAGCTCCGACCAGCGGGGTGCATTCCACAATTGGAAAATAAATTTGTGCGCGGAACATTGAATTCATAAAGTACCCTGAAGAGAGGGGGGGGGGGGTTATGGGGTACCCAGGTTACGATCTAACAAACCAGTATTTAAACTATATTATCCCTTATATCTATTTACCTACCCTGTTTTCCTAAAGTTATGTACGGATTGCAGTCACGTCCGACCAGCGGGGTGCACTCCGAAATCAATATCAATCAGCACATCATAGTACTTGTCCACCTATAGTAATAAATTAAAGAAAAAGTGTCAACATCAAAGTGTGGTATACATCATGCAATAGTGTAGTTACTTTTATAGGTACAACCTAATGAGGATGGTAACGTTACATTTTCACATCACATAGGTATGATTGGCAACAGCAAAATTGGGTTTTATCCCTCAATCTGGTAAAACTGTTCGTCTAACATTAAATTGCTTATTCATCTTATGTTCCCTGTGCGATCTTTCCCCAAATCGGTACCATGGAATATCAGCTGTAGCATGTTCAAATTATCCGATAACAGAACTAGCTATTGCATTCACCGACCCTACACCACGAACCTACATGTAATATTCAAGGGTTGCTATTCAAATTTAAAAATTGAATTAATTTATTACTTACCAATTAGTAGATCGATGGTTTTTTTGATGCATTCCCCAAGCGAGGAGGTACTGGCCAACTTCTTCAGACATTATTTCACGGACAACTGCTGCAATGATGTACTATTTTACCACAGTTATACCCACTGAAATATGCACCTCGGTAACAAGTACACGAAATGATTGAAATGAAACAGTTTTAAATGAAAATTACAACAGGAGCGGAGCGAGAGCAACACGACATTCACTTGGCTGAGAGTGGAGTGTAATGGCGGGACAGCGCCCCACTCCCCCCAAAAGAGTAGACCCACGCAGTAGAACCATAGTCCGCTACAATAAAATAGTAGTCCCATGTCTTCAAATAGCAGTCCTATTTCTTGAAACCATGCTCCGATTATTTCTAACCATGCTCCCCGTAAATAACTGAAGGGACTACGCTTTGATGTGATCGGACTATGTGTTTTATTTTCTCGGAGCATTAAATCCTAATGGCGTACCTCACTGCCGTGAACTCCTACCAATTTTTCTGTACACTTCGAAATTGTATTGATTCGCTGGAAACTGTAGGACAATATCAGATAAAAATGTTTATCATTTTCACAAGATCACATCATCAAAAAGCGAAATGAAACAATTAAAACACCTACTACTGTGTAATTACCCCGTAAATCTATGAAAGAAAATTGTGTAGCTCGCCCCAACACGGTATCTTAGCCCACTTGCCAGCATTTTATTACTTATTTGGATAATATACCATTAATTGGGAAATAATTACCGATTGTCTTCAAAAGTTTACATTTCACCGAAGCGAATCACGATAGCTTTGAGTGGTTTTTGATGCACCCATCATTAGGAAAAAGGGTAACGTGGTGCAGTATCGTATAGGATACCATGTCTACACTGAGTCCATTAATTGCTTTTTCCTATCAAAGCCGATTAATAAACCTCTGAAAGGCGGACGGGATGTGTTCCGGAGAATCTATATAATCTATTAATCATCATGCATAATACATAATTACGTATATGCATTGATGCATTTATACTTTATCACACACCAGGTGGATTATGAGGCACTATTTTGCAATCGTTGATCGCAACAAATGAGCGAAAATTTCAAAATTTTGCAATGTTTTACGTGAATTGTATAAGGAAAATCGATTTTGAAAAGGAAATACCTCTTTGTAATTTTCGATTTAAAGCAAGGAATCTGAAGATATTGACGGTTTTAATTTTTTTTTCTTCAAAGTCTTTTTCTTCCACAAGTTTGTTGAACAAGTTACAGATTCTGCTCTATCTTCATTTCTTTGACGAACCATGAATTTAAACGTTCTAATTTTACTAACACTTCACAATTTGCTTAAGAGGTATGTACTTAACGATTACTTTGACGCAAATAGGGTAGATAGCAGGAAAAATCAATTTTTGACTTGATTTTAGGTGTTTGTGAATTTCTTCGTGTTGCAAAAAAGTTAAAATTTTGTTTCGTTTGTGATCATTTCCGATAGAACAAATTATTAGAAAGAAAAAAAAGACTCTTAGCATTTTTCGATTAAAAAACCAGGGAACCCGCAATTAATTGATTTATGCCCCGAGTAAAAGGTAGGTACTGGATAAAAAATTTGAATTTTTTTCCAATTTGATGGTCATACTATGCAGAAAAAATATTTTAAGAAGAAATTGCGTCCTAGAATTTTTGATTTGAGGAGCGTGGAAGCTAAAAATTTAGTTAAAAAAAAAAAAAAAAAAAAAAATTGTACTGTTCGTGGTTTTCCTCATAAAACATAATTCCAAACGAAAAGGTGGCATGGGAATTTGTCGTTTAACCGTCGGAAACGTGAGGAATTTAATAGTTTCGTAGGTAGGTACCAACTTGAGGTAGGATGGTATGTAAAAAGTCATGGTTTGTGGTGCATTTCTTTGCTGTAAGCAATAGAAAAGCCAGTTTTATGAGCAAAGTACCTCTTGGAAATTTCGTTGTTAATTAACGGATAACAAGGCAACGGATTGAATTTGATTTATTGAGTAGATGTGTCATAACGATCTTCTTCCATGTCTAACGGACAACCACATACCCTCATTTGTTGGTGGTTTGTTGTAACAAGGCGAGTTTGACTTGTAGGACTACGCTCTTTAATTTTCGAGGAGCATGAATTTGCCAGGCATTACAAAAAAAAGGCGGAATTTCATTCTCCGACATTTTTTGGAGAATGAAATTCCGCCTTTTGGGACTACCTTTTTTTTGTTTGCGAAGCATGACATTTATTGAGCGCATAAAGTATTATTCTGATTCCTATATTTAATGATTAATATCGTTGATATGTAAGTATAGCAACGTTCCGCCCATGTTTTCCAATATTCCGTTTTAGGTTCTGTTACTGCTTGGGGGCTACGGGAGTACACCAGGTACACAGGTTTATTTCCAGACCTGACGTCAATAATATTCCAATCACGTTATTTGAAGTGCTGGTTGACGTCTGACGTGTAATTAAGTTGTTTTTCCCACGGAAATAACGTCATTCCCATCCCAAAATAAGGTAGTTTCCTTTCAGTAACGTTATCTCAGCTGAATACGATAGCGAGGTAAGCGGATAGGTACCTGCGGCGGATAAGCCTCTTAAAGATTCAGACTCCTGCGTTCTGTGGAAGAGCACGCAAACAACTACAATCCTTATTCATCCTTAAAAACCTTGAAATATTTTTCAACCTTCAACTAGTATAAGCTTGATGGAAACGAGCCAAATAACAAAACAAATTTTCCATCTGTCAGTTCCATATTTCAAGCTCAAACCGTATATATTTAGGCAGGGATGATTGAAAATAAATAAGCGAAGGAAACTTTCGGGTTTGCTTCAAAACTCTGGACGGGATGCCCGCAGGACACCTCACAAATCGGGACATGTCCCGATTTATCGGGGCGGATGGCAACCCATAAAGATTATCAGCATTTTGAGAGAAAACCGTGCTCCCAGTAAATAAAAACCATGGTCCCACTAAATACAAAATCGATTAAAAACCATGCTTCCATTAAATACAAACCATTATCCCATTAAATAAAAACCGTGCTCCGACTAAATATAAACCGTGCTCCCAGTTTATAAAAACCATGCTCCTAGTTTATAAAAACCATGCTTCCATTAAATACAAACCATTCTCCGATTAAATACAAACCATTATCCCATTAAATAAAAACCATTGTCCCATTAAATAAAAACAGTGCTCCGACTAAATATAAACCGTGGTCCCCAGTAAATAAAAACCATGCTCCTAGTTTATAAAAACCATGCTTCCATTAAATACAAACCGTTCTCCGATTAAATACAAACCATTATCCCATTAAATAAAAACCGTGCTCCGACTAAATATAAACCGTGGTCCCCGCAGTAAATAAAAACCGTGCTCCCAGTTTATAAAAACCATGCTCCTAGTTATAAAAACCATGCTTCCAATAAATACAAACCATTCTCCGATTAAATACAAACCATTATCCCATTAAATAAAAACCGTGGTCCCCAGTAAATAAAAACCATGCTCCCAGTTTATAAAAACCATGCTTCTAGTTTATAAAAACCATGCTTCCAATAAATACAAACCATTCTCCGATTAAATACAAACCATTATCCCATTAAATAAAACCATTGTCCCATTAAATAAAAACAGTGCTCCGAGGAGAATAAACAAAATCATGCTCCGATTACTTAATAAACCATGCTCCCAATTAATGAAAACCGATCTCCCATATGGCCTTTGTAATGGGACTACGGTTTTGATTTCATTCTCCGTGATAATACCTATGAAAGGGACTATGAAACATGTTCCCACGGAGCTCGATTTTATTAATCGGATAACGATTGTTAGTTGATGGGACTACGGTTGTCCATTTGTGATGGGACTACTAAAGCCGAAAACCATAGTCCCATCAAACCGTTCATCTTATGGGAGTACGGTTTTGAATTGTACGGAGCATGGTCTTGATTAATGGGACTATGATTTCCATTATTGACCTTAAAACCTCATTATATGGGACTACGGATTTCATTCGCGGACAATGGTTTTGAGTCATGGCACTACGGCGGCCATGTTTTGGCGGGAAACTGAATTGTTAGGGAGCATGATTCCGCTGACAAACCATGCTCCTCTTGATCACTTTATTTCCGCGGAGAACTAATTTATAACCGTGGACTACGGTAATTCATGCACCAAATAAGTAAAAAAGTACACGGAGCATGGTTTTTTCATTCTCCGTGTTAATAACATTACTTGGAGCATGCTTTTATTACTTTGGAGCACGGTTTTTACTCATTCGGAGCACGAAAACCGCCGAAAAACCATGCTTCCCACTCTAAAAACCCATTTCATTATCCCACAAAATAAGAAATTTTTCTCCGTGTGCAGTCCCAGCAGCCAGTGGATGTGTGATGTGCTTTGGCTGTGGCCACTCACGCCAGCTAAGGTTAATCTCTCTCGGGTCAAGCTCACAGAACCACTCCTAAATAGTAGGTACGACAATTTGATCAAATCTCTGTTCTGATGGAGGTTGAAGGCTGAAGGACGTCGAGTATAGTTAGCTCCTGACAGAGCTCGAAAATCCAGTCACGTCTGATTCTTTTCACCTTTCCACCCATCCCTTTCACCATCAGAGCCAATCAAAACACGCGGAGGAAAAGGAGAGGGTCGACTAATTAGAGATGAAGTGGATCTCGCAGGTGGGACAATTGTGCCAGAAAGGGGGGACCCCAACGCTGTTTAGGTGCGGGAGAGCGGGGGTGGCTGTGGAAATCGCGTTGTGAGGAGGCGTGTGGGATATTTGACACGTATTATTGTCACCCCCCACCCCTTGTCTCTCTTTATCCCCTCCTGCAAATGACTGGTAGTGGTTTGAGAGATGACGCCTGTAAATGATGTCTAAATGACAAGGGCGAAGCTGTCCCTTGTCACCTCCCAGCAAACCTGGGACCACGAATAGCTCCCCCCCCCCCCCAACCATCACCAACACCTCCCGCCAATGCCCACTATATCCCGACGTGCCTGACCTTTTCCCTACGATTCTGAAAAATAAAAAATAAAACTGAAATGAACAGTTCACTTCAAAAAAAATTCAGGATCTACCCATTCTTTGTAGTTGTATTAAAAATAGAACCGTATTTTTTCTAAATGGAAACCAACCCGAAGTCCCCACCCACAACTCCCATAATACCTTCCTCACTGGAAGGATGAGAACCTGTATGTATTCATCCGGCCGGAGATCAAAATTTGGGTTGTCCAAAATTAAGATTTTTCTTGCAATTTGCGTTTTAATGCTTTTGGTTTATTATCTAATAATATAAAACGCCAACCGTACGTACGTACGTATGCACGGAAGGGTTGGAGGGGTCGTGGGAGTGGGGAGAGTTTGAGGCTGGAGGGGTTGGGGGTGGGAGGAGTCGGAGGCGAGAGGAGTCGGAGGCGGAAGGAGTTGGAGACGAGAGGAGTCGGAGGCGAGAGGAGTCGGAGGCGGGATGAGTCGGAGGGAGTGGGTGGCGGGAGGAGTCGGAGGCGAGAGGAGTCGGAGGCGGGAGGAGTCGGAGGCGGGAGGAGTCGGAGGCGGGAGGAGTCGGAGGCGAGAGGAGTCAGAGGCGGGAGGAGTCGGAGGCGGGAGGAGTCGGAGGCGAGAGGATTCGGAGGCTGGATGAGTCGGAGGGAGTGGGTGGCGGGAGGAGAGTCGAAGGAATCGTCTTCGCCTGCTTTTAGTAGGCTTTTCAGCTAGTTTTAAATAATGGTCTATTGAAATCGAGCAAATAAAACGAAGAAATTTCTCCCTTATAGGGAAAAACAATGGATTATGGATATGTCCATTATTGCAGGTGTATTTTGAAAATTAAAATGATGAAATAAAATACACACAAAATATGTACCTACCTATTACTTTTTCAACAAATAAACAGAATTTTGAAGAGATAATATCGAAATAATGCTTCATTTGAATAATGTGTACCTACCTATTGCTTTTGGTTTATTATTTTTCAATGAACCTTTGGAATCGACCAGGAAAAAAAAATTCAAAATTCAAATTTCAAAATCAAAAAAAATTCAAAAAAAATTCAAATTTTGAATTCTCAAAATTTGTTGGTCTACGTTTCAAGGTACGTAGAATCCAAAAACGTCTGCCAAGTGGGTGTGGCACATAGCTTCCTCGTATCCATAACCCGATTATACAGATGATCCGATGCATAGTAGTTAGTATCAAAACACCGATCTCTAAGTACCTTTCACTACCCTCATAGGGGACCATCTACACGCTAATCTGGACAATCCTAGAAAATTTCATCAAATTCGGATGAAAAATTAAGTGAGTAGATGTATGTGATTGGATCAAAAAAAAAATACTTAGCCTCGGCTGGGATTCGAACCCGCGACCCCTGGGGGACAGTTGAAGTCATGGCTGTTACAAGGAATTCACGTTTGCGCATGCGCAGTCGCTTCTATCAGTCCGGGGATGATGATTTTCATAGGGGACCGTCTACACACCAACCCGCACAATCCCTGAAAATTTCATAGAAATCGGACAATAACTTCGTATAGTTATGCGCGTTACAAGGAATTCATGACAGACAGACAGACACGGAACCAAAATTGTTCAGGAAGGTCTAAAACGCAAAACGCGAGTGGAAATTTTGATTTTGGAGAACTTTTTTTTTCGTCCTTGAAAAGTGAAAACAAAGCTTCCGCTACCTTGGTAGACTCGGAAGCAAAATCGAATAAAATTTGGCCGTCCGTCCGCCGTACGCGGCACTTTCCCCACTTTGTATTGACTAATTTTGATGAAATTTGGTATGTGGGCTCTATTTGGGGTCTAATTGTGGCCCGAAGCTTTTGGTCGATGTCGGTCACTTCTAAGGGTTGAAATTTTAAAAACGCCCTAGCTCAAAACATTTTGATATAAAGGTGTTGGTTTTTAAATAAATTGAGGGTGAGACAAATGAAGTCCTGTGTTCTTTGTGCTTTTACAAAAAAGCTAATTTTGGTTTATTATTTTCAATAATGAACCTTTGGAAGCGACCAAGAAAATAATTTTTATAACACCCCCTCAAAATTTGATGGTTTACGTTTCAAGGTACGTAGAATCCAAAAATCGAATACAAATTTGGCCGTCCGTCCGCCGTCCGCCGTACGCAGCACTTTCCCCACTTAGCATTGACCGATTTTGATGAAATTTGGTATGTAGGCTCCATTTGGGGTCTAGTTGAGCCCCGAAGATTTTGGTTGATGTAGGTCACTTGTAAGGGTTCCAAAATGAATTTTGAAATTTTGAAAACGCCCTAACTCAAAAAATGTTGATATAAAGGTATTGTTTTTCCTTCAATTTAAGATTCTATAGAATTTTTAGAATTTTTTGAGACCACCCGGAGCTCTGTAGGACAAACCATTCGCTCACTACGAGAATTTAGAGTTTGGACGTACGATATATCAGAAACACGAGTGTGAATCGCAAAAGAGGCCTAATCTCCGTTCAAATCATCTGGGTTAAAGCTGACCAAAATGCGATCGATGTTTTTCTTCATGTTGGATGATTGGTGGCTTTGCAGACGAGTGATCTATATAGAAAAATAAAAAATAATAAACCATTGTGTAATAATTTGCAGCGTTTTTTAAAAAGCGTTTACAATAAAAGCTGTTACAAAGAACACAGGACTTCATTTGTCTCACCCTCAATTTATTTGAAAAAAGGATAGTCCTACCCAAGAATATAGGTGTTGGTTTTTTATCAATTTTTCATCAATCAGGCCTAATTTCCATTCAAATTTATCTGACCAAAATATCATCGCTGTAGTTATGTGGTGATAATGGAGACGGCCGAGTTCTTTGCAGACGAGTGATCTACGTAGAAAAATAATAAACCGTTGTGTAATAACTTTCAGTGTTTTAATTACCCTTATCTCCTAGATAACGAGAAATATTCTATACATTTATGTGAATGGATAAAAAGACTTCATGACTCGAAAATCAATAAGGTCCATCATTAGCATACGGCGGGAGGATGAATAATACATGGAGATCACGCATCTTTATTCAGAGCCATTAGACCTTCAAAGTGGACGTTTCAGTCCCTTTGTGTCCGAGCTTTCCTCTCAATTTTGGGGAATGCGTCTTTTGTTGATGATTTGCTGGCCGACCATCCATTTCCACAATTGCCGAATAAAGTAGGCGTACTAAAATGCTCATAGTGAAAGGAACCTACTTTCGATAATATTACACAAAACATATCTCCTTGCAACAAGTATTTATACATAAATATGTTCAAATCCGCTTCCTTATTACGACAAGCTTTGAATTGACGTAGTAGGTAGTTGAAAATCCAGTCTGCTAAGTTGGGTGTGCAGTATTTCCTCACCAAGAATATCGAGAAAACATAGAATATGGAATTTTTGTTGAAGTAAAATTTACTTCAACAAAAATTCCATATTCTATGTTTTTTTGATATTCTTGGTGAGGAAATACTAAAAAATATTTAATAGGAAATCATAAAATATTTAATATTTTATGATTATTTATTATTTTTATTTTCATGGAACTGGACTTTCACGGTCGTGTTCATGGTTTTCTTAGTTGACCAACAGCAACATGATTGAGAAGGCATTCATCGTGCCGTGACTCATTCTGACGGATCGTAATTAAATTCTCGTCGTTCTCCATGTGGCCCGAAACTACTCTCCAAATTAGAGTAAAATCGAACTGTTAGACAGTGAGAAATTGCTTCTGAGTAAGATCACGTTTATGCATTTATGCAGGAGCATCCGTTTGTCCGATGTCGATGAAATTCAAAGGGTTAAGACGCTTACCTGCACCAACCTTGAAAATTTCATCACACCATGATTCCGTGTAGTTGTGCTTATAAAAATGGATAGTAATGAAATAATACTTGAAATGCACGTTGGAACACGAACAATGAACCACCGAACTCTGTCGTCAGTTGCAAAATCACCGTGCGTTATTGGCTAAAATTGACAGCCCAACAATAAAAGAGTGCTGACTAGTTAGCAAACATCAAACAACTCTAAATAACATTGTTGAATTTGTTACACGCCATTTAATGTTGTTTCACAGGTACATTTTATTTTGTACAAACCAAATTGAAAAGTCTGAATTACAAAACAATTTGATGTCACGGCTTGGAATCGAACCCGTGCCTCCCAGACTCACAGGTGTTACACAATGTCGGGCTAAAAAAAAACTATACACATCTTCACAGACCCCAATTTGAAGACTTATCCAAATAAAAATCAAAAACGCAAAAAGCGAAGAAAATTTTGATTTCGAAAGAGCTTATTATTTTAGAGAGAGTTTATTATTTTCAATAAAGAACCTTTGGAACCGACCAAGAAAAAATTAATTTCCCAAAGTCTCTGTTCAATTTCTCCCTTGCGAGGGAAAAACATTAAATCATGTTTAATGTTTTTCCCTCGCAAGGGAGAAATTAGATTGCCGATCACTCAGCTGATCAGTGACCACTCAGGCGCCTTCAGCATTCTCCATTGACCCTGCTTCTCAAATTTCAGCTTCCTGCGTTCAACAGGAGAGAAAATGGCCTTGGAGCTCACTCAGCTGATCAGTGACCATCTTGGTACAACTAGACCCAAAATGGAGCCGATATAACGTGGTAACTAAGAAATCGGTCCGTGGTAACTAAGAAAAAAAAGCGTTGCAGATTTGCGTGTCGGAATTCACAGAATGACCCCCAGCCCTAAAACATTAAACATGTTAAAATATTTCTAACACCCCCTCAAAATTTGTTGGTTTACGTTTCAAGGTACGTAGAATCCAAAAATCGAATAAAACGCTGCAAATTATTACACAATGGTTTATTATTTTTTATTTTTCTATACAGATCACTCGTGTGCAAAGCCACCAACCATCCAACTTGAAGAAAACATCGATCGCAATTCGGTCAGCTAACATATTAGGCCTCTTTTGCGATTCACACTCGTGTTTCTGATTTATCGTACGTCCAAACTCTAAATTCTCGTAGTGAGCGAACGGTTTGTCCTACAGAGCTCCGGGTGGTCTCAAAAAATTCTAAAAATTCTATAGAATCTTAAATTGAAGGAAAAACAATGCCTTTACATCGATTTTTTAAAAGTTAGGGCGTTTTCAAAATTTCAAAATTGATTTTGGAACTCTTAGAAGTGACCTATATTAACCAAAATCTTCGGGGCACAACTAGACCCCAAATGGAGCCTACATACCAAATTTCATCAAAATCGGTAAATGCTAAGTGGCAAAAGTGCCGCGTACGGCGTTCGGCGGACGCATGGCCAAATTTTGGTTTATTATTTTCATTAATGAACCTTTGGAATCGACCAAGAAAAAAAAAAAATTTTAACACCCCCTCAAAATTTGATGGTTTACGTTTCAAGGTACGTAGAATCCAAAAATCGAATAAAAATTTGGCCGTCCGTCGCCGTACGCCGTACGCGGCACTTTTGCCACTTAGCATTGACCGATTTCGATGATTTGGTATGTAGGCTCCATTTGGGGTCTAGTTGTGCCCCGAAGACTTTGGTTGATGTAGGTCACTTCTAAGGGTCGAAAAATGAATTTTGAAATTTTGAAAACGCCCTAACTAAAAAATTTCGATATAAAGGTATTGTTTTTCCATCAATTTAAGATAGTATAGAATTTTTAGAATTTTTTGAGACCACGTGGAGCTCTGTAGGACAAACCTTTTACTCCCTACGAGAATTCAAGGGTTTTAGGTACGATAAATCAGAAACACGAGTGTGAATCGCAAAAGAGGCCTAATCTCCGTTCAAATTATAGCTGAGCGAAATGCGATCGATGTTTTTCTTCATGTTGGATGGTTGGTGGCTTTGCAGACGAGTGATCTATAGAAAAATAATACACCATTGTGTAATAATTTGCAGCGTTTATGTCTTGCTGTTGTACTTGTTGTGCATGGTCAGCTAAAATTTGAACTGAGATTAGGCCTCTTTTGCGATTCACACTCGTGTTTCTGATTTATCGTACGTCGTACCTTCAAGTTCTCGTAGGGAGCGAACGGTTGGCCCTACAGAACTTTGGGTAGTCTCATTCGATTCTAAAATTCAATACAATTTAAAATAGTTGAAAAAACAATATCTTTATATTAAACGTTTTTGAGTTAGGGGTTTTTGAAAATTTCCGCCCTTGCTTTTCAACCCTTAGAAGTGGCTGACATCAACCAAAAGCTTCGGGGCACAACTAGACCCCAAATGGAGCCCATATATCAAATTCAGTCCATGGTAATTAAGTAAAGTTCCGCGAACGTTATTTGATTTTCTGATTCTACGAACCTTGAAACGTTAACCAACTAATTTATAGGGGGGGTAGCTTCTTTTCCTTGGTCGATTCCAAAGGTTCTTTATTGAAATTAATAAACCAAGAGTAAAATTCTCCTATGCCTCCTACAGGTTCTGTAAATAGTACTCAGGCAATAAATGTCAGCTTCTTATTACACAGAGGAAAGAAGGTTTTCCTATAATATAGGATCACATATTATGTGATCTGGAGGGGAGTTCATCTTGTCATTCGATCTCAGCGGTCCTATAATATAGTTCTTCTTATTACACAGAGGAAAGAAGGTATAATATAGTTCTTCTTATTACACAGAGGAAAGAAGGTATAATATAGTTCTTCTTATTACACAGAGGAAAGAAGGTCCTATAATACAGTTCTTCTTATTACACAGAGGAAAGAAGGTTTTCCTATAATATAGGATCACATATTATGTGATCTGGAGGGGAGTTCATCTTGTCATTCGATCTCAGCGGTCCTATAATATAGTTCTTCTCATTACACAGAGGAAAGAAGGTTTTCCTATAATATAGGATCACATATTATGTGATCTGGAGGGGAGTTCATCTTGTCATTCGATCTCAGCGGTCCTATAATATAGTTCTTCTTATTTCACAGAGGAAAGAAGGTTTTCCTATAATATAGGATCCCATATTATGTGATCTGGAGGGGAGTTCATCTTGTCATTCGATCTCAGCGGTCCTATAATATAGTTCTTCTTATTACACAGAGGAAAGAAGATATAATATAGTTCTTCTTATTACACAGAGGAAAGAAGGTTTTCCTATAATATAGGATCACATATTATGTGATCTGGAGGGGAGTTCATCTTGTCATTCGATCTCAGCGGTCCTATAATATAGTTCTTCTTATTACACAGAGGAAAGAAGGTTTTCCTATAATATAGGATCCCATATTATGTGATCTGGAGGGGAGTTCATCTTGTCATTCGATCTCAGCGGTCCTATAATATAGTTCTTCTCATTACACAGAGGAAAGAAGGTTTTCCTATAATATAGGATCCCATATTATGTGATCTGGAGGGGAGTTCATCTTGTCATTCGATCTCAGCGGTCCTATAATATAGTTCTTCTTATTACACAGAGGAAAGAAGGTCCTATAATACAGTTCTTCTTATTACACAGAGGAAAGAAGGTTTTCCTATAATATAGGATCCCATATTATGTGATCTGGAGGGGAGTTCATCTTGTCATTCGATCTCAGCGGTCCTATAATATAGTTCTTCTTATTACACAGAGGAAAGAAGGTATAATATAGTTCTTCTTATTACACAGAGGAAAGAAGGTCCTATAATACAGTTCTTCTTATTACACAGAGGAAAGAAGGTTTTCCTATAATGTAGGATCACATATTATGTGATCTGGAGGGGAGTTCATCTTGTCATTCGATCTCAGCGGTCCTATAATATAGTTCTTCTTATTACACAGAGGAAAGAAGGTCCTATAATACAGTTCTTCTTACTACACAGAGGAAAGAAGGTTTTCCTATAATGTAGGATCACATATTATGTGATCTGGAGGGGAGTTCATCTTGTCATTCGATCTCAGCTGTCCCAGAAAGGCCCCCAGTGAAACTTCAGCTTCGTGGGGCTAGAAGCGAATAGGTAGCACAGCTGATCAAGGAAGAGCTGAGTATGTCATTCATGCTCATCAATGCCGGTGAAATTTCAGTTTCTTGGTGAGGAACCAATAGACGCTGAATTTAGCACAACCAACTGATGAGACAAGTTGCCCCAATATTGAGTTTTACAAAATTGTATATGTCATACTAGAAAATTGGTAATAGAGTAGGTGCAACTCAGACCTTCTGTAGACTCGCGAGTTGACACAGTTTGGAGTCATAATTCTACGAGACCTCAAGGAATGGAATGCAATGATGACGGACGGCGGTCAAAAGGCGAGGAGAGAGGACAAACAATACACCTACGTAACTCGAGAGGATTAACCCGGACTCAGTAGATCAGTTCCTTCTGACCGCAGTGACTCCATGACAAGAAGAGCGTAGTCATTCTGTTCCGCGCAGAGTGATGTTTGCGTCTCATTGGTCTCGTGTGATTTTGTTAATTCATAAACATTATTGAGTGATGTTGTGTGTATCGACCCACGGTATGAATGTTTTGTCAAATATCGGGACTGGGGTCATCCAGAGAAAACGGTGTTATCGCCTAGCTTTCGGAAAATACGAGTATAATTCCTTCATCAGGGCTCAACGGCAGTTATACTTGAGGAGAGAGCACCCACCAACTCATACACTCTATCCGGTTCTAATTCACTTTGTAAAAGTCGAAAACTATCAAAATACATAAAGCATCAGGCTCTCAACAAAAACAAAACAATACTATTGAAATATATATTTCAATACATATATTTTACACAATTTTTAAATATATATTTCAAAATTTTTAGTCGTATAAATAGATAACAGGCAACAATCAAATTTGGAAACAAAACTAAACTACTGATAAAACATCAATATTCTATTGATAACGGCGTTTTTTCTGGATGACCCCAGTCCCGATATTTGACGAGATATTGTTGAGTGATAGCTCTTCAGGTTACTGAGGTGAGTTTCCCGTTTGTACACCAGACTGCGCATTTATTTGCTGGCCGTCATATTTCATTGGATTAATATTTATCATGTTACCGCTAACACAATTTTAGATGCAGGGCGATTCATTGGGTTCGAAGGCATTGTGCATAAACTGAAAATCGTCGGAAAACTGATATTGTGATATTCTTAGAAACGATTAGTGTCTCATTCTGGGCCCAATAGCACCCCTGAGCTTTGACCATCAATCTCACGATGAACGACCAGCGAAACTGAGCTAAAATTTCGGACTATTTCAGTGAGGTTAGTAGAGAAACTATTCAAACAATTTATGGCCTGGCAAAGAATAAATAGGAATTATGAACCATCCCTCTTGGTTTTGTTCGGTAGTGGTATTATTATAAACGATTAGTGGCCCATTCTGGGCCCAGTAGCACCCCTGAGCTTTGATCATCAATCTCACGATGAACGACCAGGAAAACTGAGCTACAAATTTCGGACTATTTCAGTGAGGTTAGTATAGAAACTATTCAAACAATTGATGTCCAGGCAAAGAATAAATAGGAATCATGAACCATCCCTCTTGGTTTTGTTCGGTAGTGGTATTATTATAAACGATTAGTGGCCCATTCTGGGCCCAGTAGCACCCCTGAGCTTTGATCATCAATCTCACGATGAACGACCAGGAAAACTGAGCTACAAATTTCGGACTATTTCAGTGAGGTTAGTATAGAAACTATTCAAACAATTGATGGCCTGGCAAAGAATAAATAGGAATCATGAACCATCCCTCTTGGTTTTGTTCGGTAGTGGTATTATTATAAACGATTAGTGGCCCATTCTGGGCCCAGTAGCACCCCTGAGCTTTGATCATCAATCTCACGATGAACGACCAGGAAAACTGAGCTACAAATTTCGGACTATTTCAGTGAGGTTAGTATAGAAACTATTCAAACAATTGATGGCCTGGCAAAGAATAAATAGGAATCATGAACCATCCCTCTGGTTTTGTTCGGTAGTGGTATTATTATAAACGATTAGTGGCCCATTCTGGGCCCAGTAGCACCCCTGAGCTTTGATCATCAATCTCACGATGAACGACCAGGAAAACTGAGCTACAAATTTCGGACTATTTCAGTGAGTTAGTAGAGAAACTACTCAAACCAGGCAATGTCCAGGCAAAGAATAAATAGGAATTATGAACCATCCCTCTTGGTTTTGTTCGGTAGTGATATTATTATAAACGATTAGTGGCCTCTAATGGTTAGTAGAGAAACTATTCAAACAATTGATGGCCTGGCAAAGAATAAATAGGAATTATGAACCATCCCTCTTGGTTTTGTTCGTTAGTGATATTATTATAAACGATTAGTGGCCTCTAATGGTTAGTAGAGAAACTATTCAAACAATTGATGGCCTGGCAAAGAATAAATAGGAATTATGAACCATCCCTCTTGGTTTTGTTCGTTAGTGATATTATTATAAACGATTAGTGGCCTCTAATGGTTAGTAGAGAAACTATTCAAACAATTGATGGCCTGGCAAAGAATAAATAGGAATTATGAACCATCCCTCTTGGTTTTGTTCGGTAGTGGTATTATTATAAACGATTAGTGGCCTCTAATGGTTAGTAGAGAAACTATTCAAACAATTGATGTCCAGGCAAGAATAAATAGGAATCATGAACCATCCCTCTTGGTTTTGTTCGTTAGTGATATTATTATAAACGATTAGTGGCCTCTAATGGTTAGTAGAGAAACTATTCAAACATTGATGTCCAGGCAAAGAATAAATAGGAATCATGAACCATCCCTCTTGGTTTTGTTCGGTAGTGGTATTATTATAAACGATTAGTGGCCTCTAATGGTTAGTAGAGAAACTATTCAAACAATTGATGGCCTGGCAAAGAATAATAGGAATTATGAACCATCCCTCTTGGTTTTGTTCGGTAGTGGTATTATTATAAACGATAGTGGCCCATTCTGGGCCCAGTAGCACCCCTGAGCTTTGACCATCAATATCACGATGAACGACCAGGGAAACTCAGCTATAAATTTCGGACTATTTCAGTGAGATTAGTAGAGAAACTACTCAAACAATTGATGTCCAGGCAAAGAATAAATAGGAATTATGAACCTTCCCTCTTGGTTTTGTTCGGTAGTGGTATTATTATAAACGATTAGTGGCCCATTCTGGGCCCAGTAGCACCCCTGAGCTTTGATCATCAATCTCACGATGAACGACCAGGAAAACTGAGCTACAAATTTCGGACTATTTCAGTGAGGTTAGTAGAGAAACTACTCAAACCAGGCAACGTCCAGGCAAAGAATAAATAGGAATTATGAACCATCCCTCTCGGTTTTGTTCCCCAAATAACCGCAGGAAGGCCTGCCGGTAAGCTACTCCTAGATTACACAAAGGGAATGGATTATTCCATGATCCAAAATGTTTTGTCAAATATCGGGACTGGGGTCATCCAGAGAAAACGGTGTTATCGCCTAGCTTTCGGAAAATACGAGTATAATTCCTTCATCAGGGCTCAACGGCAGTTATACTTGAGAAGAGAGCACCCACCAACTCATACACTCTATCCGGTTCTAATTCACTTTGTAAAAGTCGAAAACTATCAAAATACATAAAGCATCAGGCTCTCAACAAAAACAAACAATACTATTGAAATATATATTTCAATATATATATTTACACAATTTTTAAATATATACTTCAAAATTTTTAGTCGTATAAATAGATAACAGGCAACAATCAAATTTGGAAACAAAACTAAACTACTGATAAAACATCATTATTCTATTGATAACGGCTTTTTTTCTGGATGACCCCAGTCCCGATGTTTGACGAGATATTGTTGAGTGATAGCTCTTCAGGTTACTGAGGTGAGTTTCCCGTTTGTACACCAGACTGCGCATCTATTTGCTGGCCGTCATATTTCATTGGATTAATATTTATCATGTTACCGCTAACACAATTTTAGATGCAGGGCGATTCATTGGGTTCAAAGGTACAAAACTCAAAATCGTCGGAAAACAGACATTTTGTTTTATCTTTAGTGATATTCTTGAAAACGATTAGTGGCCCATTCTGGGCCCAGTAGCACCCATTTAGCTTTGACCATCAATATCACGATGAACGACCAGGGAAACTGAGCTAAAATTTCGGACTATTTCAGTGAGGTTAGTAGAGAAACTATTCAAACAATTTATGGCCTGGCAAAGAATAAATAGGAATTATGAACCATCCCTCTTGGTTTTGTTCGGTAGTGGTATTATTATAAACGATTAGTGGCCCATTCTGGGCCCAGTAGCACCCCTGAGCTTTGATCATCAATCTCACGATGAACGACCAGGAAAACTGAGCTACAAATTTCGGACTATTTCAGTGAGGTTAGTATAGAAACTATTCAAACAATTGATGTCCAGGCAAAGAATAGATAGGAATCATGAACCATCCCTCTTGGTTTTGTTCGGTAGTGGTATTATTATAAACGATTAGTGGCCCATTCTGGGCCCAGTAGCACCCCTGAGCTTTGATCATCAATCTCACGATGAACGACCAGGAAAACTGAGCTACAAATTTCGGACTATTTCAGTGAGGTTAGTAGAGAAACTATTCAAACAATTGATGGCCTGGCAAAGAATAAATAGGAATTATGAACCTTCCCTCTTGGTTTTGTTCGGTAGTGATATTCTTAGAAACGATTAGTGGCCCATTCTGGGCCCAGTAGCACCCCTGAGCTTTGATCATCAATCTCACGATGAACGACCAGCGAAAACTGAGCTACAAATTTCGGACTATTTCAGGAGATTAGTAGAGAAACTATTCAAACAATTGATGTCCAGGCTAAGAATAAATAGGAATTATGAACCTTCCCTCTTGGTTTTGTTCGGTAGTGATATTCTTAGAAACGATTAGTGGCCCATTACTGGGCCCAGTAGCACCCCTGAGCTTTGACCATCAATCTCACGATGAACGACCAGCGAAACTCAGCTATAAATTTCGGACTATTTCAGTGAGATTAGTAGAGAAACTACTCAAACAATTGATGTCCAGGCAAAGAATAAATAGGAATTATGAACCTTCCCTCTTGGTTTTGTTCGGTAGTGATATTCTTAGAAACGATTAGTGGCCCATTACTGGGCCCAGTAGCACCCCTGAGCTTTGACCATCAATCTCACGATGAACGACCAGCGAAACTCAGCTATAAATTTCGGACTATTTCAGTGAGATTAGTAGAGAAACTACTCAAACAATTGATGTCCAGGCAAAGAATAAATAGGAATTATGAACCTTCCCTCTTGGTTTTGTTCGGTAGTGATATTATTATAAACGATTAGTGGCCCATTACTGGGCCCAGTAGCACCCCTGAGCTTTGACCATCAATCTCACGATGAACGACCAGGGAAACTGAGCTACAAATTTCGGACTATTTCAGTGAGATTAGTAGAGAAACTACTCAAACAATTGATGTCCAGGCAAAGAATAAATAGGAATTATGAACCTTCCCTCTTGGTTTTGTTCGGTAGTGATATTATTATTAACGATTAGTGGCCCATTACTGGGCCCAGTAGCACCCCTGAGCTTTGACCATCAATCTCACGATGAACGACCAGGGAAACTGAGCTACAAATTTCGGACTATTTCAGTGAGGTTAGTATAGAAACTACTCAAACCAGGCAACGTCCAGGCAAAGAATAAATAGGAATTATGAACCATCCCTCTCGGTTTTGTTCCCCAAATAACCGCAGGAAGGCCTGCCGGTAAGCTACTCCTAGATTACACAAAGGGAATGGATTATTCCATGATCCAGACTTGTAAATCTCGGGAATTCATTTCCATTTCCTGGCGTAATGTTAAACAGTTCCTTCGCTGTAACTGATTAAGCACCTCCTCATTTTTATTTTTTTAGAGCCTGTTAAGCCCTAATGCTTTGTTATCTCTGCTAATGTACTTTTCGGTTCTCATGGTGCCTCAGGCCTCTCAACCACTCCTCTCGAAAAGAGGATAAGTACGGGAATATATCTGACGTGAGTTCAATGATTTGTCGTTTTCTCACGACAAAGAAAAATAACCTTTAGGGATTTGGACTTTTTTTACTGCAGGTTATGTTATTGGATATGGTTTTGAGCTAGGGGTCAGTGAACATCAGGATAACGTGTTGAGTTCTTATCAAGTCCTGTAACTAGGAAGGAATTCGATGTAGAGCCTCAGCAGGGGTTCTGAGTAACAGTGACCCGGTTCGGTGATCCTTAATTAACTGAGTGAACTTGCAGAATCATAGTCCTTCTTGACCAGTCCAACGAGACTGGAATTTGCAATGGAGCCTATTTTGGACGACTGACTATCACCTTATCAACTAAGCCTAAACAATGATGGAATTCGAAGTAGAATTTACTGCAGAGTGCTTTGTTATAAATGATCAGGTGATGCAATTATGAAATTAGCCCTGAATATTGGACAAGATATTCCACCTCGGTGGGAAATGTCACCAAACATCCATTATTGAGGAAACTAGTTCAACACATCCTAAAAACATTGTTGTACTACTTTTATCCACTCCCCAACTGGATGATCTCAGGTCAGCCACGTCTTGTTTTCGAAGCTGATGCTTTTTAAGTGATATTTATATTTACCTAGTTTAAAGTTATGTGAGTGTTTATTGTGGTTAACTTCATTTTTCAGGCCGCGGGGGTGATGGAGGTTGGCAGGGCGGTGAACACGGGGGACCTGCGGGAGACATGGTCGGGAAAAGTGGACTTCCTCCTGTCCGTCATCGGCTTCGCTGTCGATCTCGCCAACGTCTGGAGGTTCCCGTATCTCTGTTACAAGAATGGAGGAGGTGAGTGATTACTAATATGCTCTTAAAAATACTTGACGAAGGGAAAGTTGGTGGATCTTGCGAATGGTGATCATTTATCCCATAAATGAGGCATGTAAGGGATACATCGAGCTCTTCAGAATTAGGTGTAGCACGACAGTCGACTGGTGTAGGATAAATCATCACAGCTTGCGAGACTGAACTTCAAGATGTTCTGTGGGACTTCTAAGTAACAACTCAGTAACTAAGTAACTTTAAGTAATTAAGTAACTAAGTAACTTTACCACCCCGTTCTTAGAAAGAAGAACGGGGTGGTAAAGTGACTCTATGATACTAGGTCCCAATTTCTGGAGGTCTCCCCCAATGACTTATTATTCTCATTTCACCTTGATGCAGTGCTTCGAATGGTTTTCACCCAGTATCTCATTGTTTGTAATAGATGGGGAACAGAGCAAACTGCCATTCCTGGCGTCGCGGACGTCATCAGCTGTCTTCCAAAGGGAAGATCAGAATTTGTTCTGATGATTTCGCTCATGGCTTCCCCTTGCCTCACCGCCCTATTCCAATTCACTAAACGCACCAGTCGCTAACTTGCCAACCTGTTGCTAATTGAAGTGACATGGATATTATAAACTCAACGTTATTTCTAATTCATTTTACGAGAGATTATTACTTACCATTAAAATTTACCAATTATGACAAATGAACACTTTTTGGAAACGGCAGAGAGGGGGGAGTAGATTTAAGAATTACGTATATTCGTTCCCCCCTCCATAAACAACGAAAATTCTAATTTATAATATAAATCTGATCAAAAAATGTAATTCTACCAAAATGTGAATCTCGTGATCACCCCGTTTCCAAAAAGTACCCACACGATTTTTAATGTTGAGGATTTGGTTCTAGCCTACCAAACATTCTGTATGTTTAGGGTGGGGGTAAAAAATATAGTATTGTTGTGATCAGCGACCTCTTTGCATTTCTGTCCATTCGCTTCCTTAGCTCAGTGGTAACGAGCTCCGACTCAGAAGTGTAAATATAGTTTAGTCGGACGATAGGAGATCGATCCCCGGTCGAGGGAAGTTAATTTTTGATGATCCAACATTTTGGCGCAGTCATACCAGACACGAATTGTCTCCTTAACATTTCTCAGAGAAACATTAATTCATTAAAAGATTGGGTCATCAAAACAACTCCCTCTCAAGACACGAGTCGAGCCACCGCCTATTTGGACAAATGTTGAGGTCAGCAGATCCCACGCCCCGTCAATAAGGAAGAATAACAAAAAAACTCCGAAGCCAGTAAAAAATAGCGCGTTCTCACTGGGTTGGAAAACGCCGGCCAAAGCTGCCCTCACCTCCCTGACTAGGTAACGGAGTACCTAAGATTTCCTAATGGGGGGGGGGGGGGAGATGTTGTGATCAGCGACCTCTTCGCATTTCTCTCCATTCGCTTCCTTAGCTCAGTGGTAACGAGCTCTGACTCAGAAGTGTAAATATAGTTTAGTCGGACGATAGGAGATCGATCCCCGGTCGAGGGAAGTTAATTTTTGATGATTCAACAGTATCTCTAAATACAGAAAAACTGTCCCGCATATAATACGTAAATGTTAACAAGAAAAAAAGTAAAATATTCGAAAACTGGAAGATTTTGATTAACATCTTGGTTGATAAACTGAAACCACTTGCTTGATGAATGAAGCGACTGCTCCAGACCAGTCGCTAAGAAAAGTGGCTTCGAAACCACTGAGTTACTTCAATTATAATTGCGATATCATAATAGCTCGCTATTATAATATCCATATCGCTAACTCCGAAAATTAGCCACCCAGTGGCTTCGAGAAACCACTCAGTTGCTTCGCGAAGCCACTGCGGGCGCGTTTAGTGAATTGGAATAGGGCCCCTGGGTCAGTACGAGGCGGGGCTGAGCCAGGCTTGCACGAAAATACGCCGCCGCGGCG
>CM019182.2:26416434-26448631 GCA_009739505.2 Apolygus lucorum | reverse complement strand
AGCACCTCCATTCAATAGGAGAAAAAATTGGCTTTGGAGCTCACTCAGTGATCAGCGATCTGAAGAGTGAAGAAGGATCATTCTCGAATGCTGGAGAAGCCTGGAAGAGCACTTCCATTTCATAGGAGTAAAAATTGGCTTTGGAGCTCCACTCAGCTGATCAGTGATCTGAAGAGTGAAGAAGATCTCCTCGAATGCTGGAGGACGCCTGGAAGAGCACTTCCATTCAATAGGAGTAAAATGGTTTTGGAGCCTCACTCAGGCTGATCAGGTGATCTGAAGAGTGAAGAAGATCTTGTCGAATGCTGGAGAAGCTGGAAGAAGGCACTTCCATTCAATAGAGGTAAAAATTGGCTTTGGAGCTCACCCTCAGCGGATCAGTGATCTGAAGATTGAAGAGATCTCCTCGAATGCTGGAGACGCCTGGAAGAGCACTTCCATTCAAAAGGATTGAAAATGGCTTCGGAGCTCACTCAGCTGATCAGTGATCTGAAGAGCCTTGAGCAATAATTTGCAGCTGTTTTTACCCACCAACATTTTTTTTACCTACCAACTTTTTTTTACCTACCAGCTAGGTACTACCTACCACACCATACTGGCTTCACACCTTCACAATCAAGTTTATTAGAAAGAACTAAACGCTTCACACTCGATTGGAATAATAGAAAGCTTCATATGGAAATTTGATTACTGGTTACGCAGAAGGCAAAACTGTAAACAAATCGAAGAAATGAACAGCGATCGCATTTTAGTCCGATAAAATTTGAATGGAGATTAGACCTCTTTGCGATTCACACTCATGATTCTGTTTTATCGAAGGAAAATCTTCAAGTACTCGTAGGGACCGAACGGTTTGTCCTACAGAGCTCCGGGTGGTCTCAAAAATTTTTTAAAATTCAATACTATTCAAAATTGGTGAAAAAACGATACCTTTATTTCGAGAGTTTTCGAGCTAGGGCACTCTTGAAAATTTCAACCCTTAATTTTCACCCCTTAGAAGTGACCGACATCAACCAAAAGCTTCGCGGCACAACTAGATCCCAAATGGAGCCCATATACCAAATTTGAACCAAATCGGTCCAGTGTTGCTAAGAAAAGTGCCGCGTACGGCGTACGGCGGACGGACGGAAATTTGTTCATTCGATTTTCGTATTCTACGTACCTTGAAACGTAAAACATCAAATTTTGAGGGGGGGTTAAAATTTTTTTTTTTCTTGCTCGATTCCAAAGGCTTATTATTGAAAATAATAAACCAAAAATTTCCGTCCGTCCGCCGTACGCCGTACGCGGCACTTTTCTTAGCAACACTGGACCGATTTGGTTCTAATTTGGTATATGGGCTCCATTTGGGGTCTAGTTGTGCCGCGAAGCTTTTGGTTGATGTAGGTCACTTCTAAGGGGTGAAAATTAAGGGTTGAAATTTTCATGAGTGCCCTAGCTCGAAACTCTCGAAATAAAGGTATCGTTTTTTCACCAATTTTAAATAGTATTGAATTTTTAAAAAATTTAAGACCACCCGGAGCTCTGTAGGACAAACCGTTCGGTCCCTACGAGTACTTGAAGGTTTTCCTTCGATAAAACAGAATCATGAGTGTGAATCGCAAAAGAGGTCTAATCGCCGTTCAAATTTTATCGCACAAAAATGCGATCGCTGTTCATTTTCTTCGATTTGTATACAGTTTTGGCTTCTGCGTAACCAGTAATCAAATTTCCATATGAAGCTTTCTATTTTTCGAATCGAGTGTGAAGCGTTTAGTTCTTTCTAATAAACTTGATTGTGAAGGTGTGAAGCCAGTATGGTGTGGTAGGTAGTACCTAGCTGGTAGGTAAAAAAAAGTTGGTAGGTAAAAAAAATGTTGGTGGGTAAAAAACGCTGCAAATCATTACTCAAAGGCTTCTTCACTCTTCAGATCACTGATCAGCTGAGTGAGCTCCAAAGCCATTTTCAATCCTATTGAACGCAGGAAGCTGAAATTTGAGAGGGAAGGTCAAGGGAGAATACAGATGGTGATAGGTGCTATTGATGGAGAACCAGTGATCTATACAGAAGGGTGATCTATACAGAAAATAATAAACCTTTGAGCAATGATTTGCAGCGTTTTTCAAATAAATTGAGGGTGAGACAAATGAAGTCCTGTGTTCTTTGTAACAGCTTTTATTGTAAAAGCTTTTTAAAAAAATTTGCTTTTTTGTAAGAAGCTGTTACAAAGAACACAGGACTTCATTTGTCTCACCCTCAATTTATTTGAAAACCAACACCTTTATATCAACATTTTTTGAGCTAGGCGTTTTTAAAATGTCAACCCTTAGAAGTGACCCACATCAACCAAAAGCTTAGGGGCACAACTAGACCCCGAATGGAGCCTACGCCAAATTTCATCAAAATCGGTCAATGCTAAGTGGCAAAAGTGCCGCCTACGGCGGACGGACGGTCAAAATTTTTATTCGATTTTTGGATTCTACGTACTTTGAAACGTAAACCAACAAATTTTGAGGTGGGGTTAAAAAAAAAATTTTCTTGGTCGATTCCAAAGGTTCATTATTGAAAATAATATAACAAAAGCAATAGGTAAGTACATATTATTCAAATAACGTATTATTTCGATATTATCTCTTCAAAATTCTGTTTATTCGTTGAAAAAGTAATAGGTAGGTACATATTTTGTGTGTATTTTATTTCATCATTTTAATGTTCAAAATACACCTGCAATAATGGACATATCCATAATTTATTGTTTTTCCCTCTAAGAGAGAAATGTCTTCTTATTTATTTGCTCAATTTCAATCGTCCATTATTTTAAATAATAAACCAAAAGCATTAAAACTCAAAATGCAAGAAAAAATCCTAATTTTGGACAACCCAAATTTTGATCTCCGGCTGCATGAATACATACAGGTTCTCATCCTTCCAGTGAGGAAGGTATTATGGGAGTTGTGGGTGGGGACTTCGGGATGGTTTCCATTCAGAAAAAATACGGTTCTATTTTTAATACAACTACAAAGAATGGGTAGATCCTGAATTTTTTTTGAAGTGAACTGTTCATTTCAGTTTTATTTTTTATTTTTCAGAATCGTAGGGAAAAGGTCAGGCACGTCGGGATATAGTGGGCATTGGCGGGAGGTGTTGGTGATGGTTGGGGGGGGGGGAGCTATTCGTGGTCCCAGGTTTGCTGGGAGGTGACAAGGGACAGCTTCGCCCTTGTCATTTAGACATCATTTACAGGCGTCATCTCTCAAACCACTACCAGTCATTTGCAGGAGGGGATAAAGAGAGACAAGGGGTGGGGGGTGACAATAATACGTGTCAAATATCCCACACGCCTCCTCACAACGCGATTTCCACAGCCACCCCCGCTCTCCCGCACCTAAACAGCGTTGGGGTCCCCCCTTTCTGGCACAATTGTCCCACCTGCGAGATCCACTTCATCTCTAATTAGTCGACCCTCTCCTTTTCCTCCGCGTGTTTTGATTGGCTCTGATGGTGAAAGGGATGGGTGGAAAGGTGAAAAGAATCAGACGTGACTGGATTTTCGAGCTCTGTCAGGAGCTAACTATACTCGACGTCCTTCAGCCTTCAACCTCCATCAGAACAGAGATTTGATCAAATTGTCGTACCTACTATTTAGGAGTGGTTCTGTGAGCTTGACCCGAGAGAGATTAACCTTAGCTGGCGTGAGTGGCCACAGCCAAAGCACATCACACGTGGCACATCCACTGGCTGCTGGGACTGCACAGTAGGACTATGCTGAGTGTAGTACTCACCATTACATCTCCACAATTCAACATCTCTAATATTAGGTACAAGGTATAAACAGTTTGTGGAGTAAAATCTTCATTTTTGGTTTGGGGAATCCGTCGTAACCAGCAAGTCGAGTACAGGAGGGGAGCGCTTTCGATGTAAGGTCATCATCTTCAGGCCGTCGAGAAAGTACTAAAGTTAGTCAGTCCGTTGACGTATTTATATAGGCGACCAAGGATCTCATAATTTCAAACAATAAATAATAAGTAATCAACTAACCATAAATTTTATTTAAAAAAGGATACTTAGTATCTAAGTTAGAAGTAGATAAAAGTAAATAATTTAGCATAAGTATATTGGTTTATTATTTCTAATAATAAGCCTATGTGATCGAATCGCAAAAAATTTTATAACCCCCCCTCAAACTTTGTCACTTTACGTTTCAAGGTTGTTTTAGAATCCAAATTTGCAATGTCCGTCCGCCGTCCGCCGTCCGCGGCACTTTTCTTAGCAACACTGGACCGATTTGGTTCAAATTTGGTATATGGGCTCCATTTGGGGTCTAGTTGTGCCGCGAAGCTTTTGGTTGATGTAGGTCACTTCTAAAGGGTGAAAATTAAGGGTTGAAATTTTCAAGAGTGCCCTAGCTCGAAAACTCTCGAAATAAAGGTATCGTTTTTACACCAATTTTAAATAGTACTGAATTTTTAAAAATTTTTGAGACCACCCGGAGCTCTGTAGGACAAACCGTTCGGTCCCTACGAGTACTTGAAGGTTTTCCTTCGATAAAACAGAATCATGAGTGTGAATCGCAAAAGAGGTCTAATCTCCATTCTAATTTAATCGGACTAAAATGCGATCGCGGTTCATTTCTTCGATTTGTATACAGTTTTGCCTTCTGCGTAACCAGTAATCAAATTTCCATATGAAGCTTTCTATTTTTCCAATCGAGTGTGAAGCGTTTAGTTCTTTCTAATAAACTTGATTGTGAAGGTGTGAAGCCAGTATGGTGTGGTAGGTAGTACCTAGCTGGTAGGTAAAAAAAATGTTGGTGGGTAAAAAACGCTGCAAATCATTGCTCAAAAGCTTCTTCATTCTTCAGATCACTGATCAGCTGAGTGAGCTCCGAAGCCATTTTCAATCCTATTGAACGGAAGTGCTCTTCCAGGCGTCTCCAGCATTCGAGGAGAATCTCCTCAGGAGAAGAAGAAGATCTCCTCAGGAGATCTTCTTCACTCCTCAGATCACTGATCATCTGAGTGAGCTCCGAAGCCATTTTCAATCCTATTGAACGCAGGAAGCTGAAATTTGAGAGGGAAGGTCAAGGGAGAATACAGATGGTGGTAGGTGCTATTGATGGAGAACCAGTGATCTATACAGAAGGGTGATCTATACAGAAAATAATAAACCTTTGAGCAATGATTTGCAGCGTTTTTTACATTAACAATAGGAATTGTTGCTGTAACTATCATAAGTTAGTTATGTAAGCTAGTTTATAATGTATTCATAGTTTAGAATAGAAGACCACGTGGTCACCATGTGGTTACCATGTGGTGCATGTACAATTAGCTAATAGGATTAGTTTCATCTCTCCCTTTCACTTGACATGGCAAAAAAAACCTTTCACTCTCTCCTTTCCTTTCCGATCCTTTCACCTCCCTTTTACCCAGACTTTTACAAACCTTTTACAAATAGAACGACGAACTGATAAACTTTAGTACTCTCTCGACGGCCTGAAGATGATGTCCTTACATCGAAAGCGCTCGCTTCCTGTACTCGACTTGCTGGTTACGACGGATTCTCCAATACGGTACGTGGATAATAATTGTTGGGTTACGTTTCAAGGTACGTATAATCCAAAAATCGAATAAATATTTGGCACTCCGTCAGCCGTACGCGGCACTATCCTTAGTTCCCATGGACCGATTTTGATGAAATTTGGTATATGGGCTCCATTTGGGGTCTAGTTGTGCCCCGGAGCTTTTGGTAAATGTCGGTCACTTTTAGCTAACCAAAATGCGATGGCTGTAGGTACATGGTGGGTAGGTAGTATCTATGGTTGGTGGGTGGAGACAATGGCAAAGCCATCTTCTTTGCAGTCGAGTGATCTATACAGGGTGTCTACACATAAGATGGGCATAACTTCAGGGTTCGATTCTACAAGGTATTTCCAACAAAAAATGTCTCTTGGCAATTTTCTTTTAACCCACTCAAAATTCCTTTTTTTTTCACATCCGCGACGCCAGGAGTGGCAGTGGGACAAAAATTCAACCTGAAATGAAAGGATACTCTACTTTACTACTACTAATTGATTTTTTCAAGGAGAAATCAACGTACAAATGGCCCAAGAAAAAGGAATAGAAGTAGCTTGTCAATGAATCCGATTAGAACTCAGTTTTATCGCTTACTCAGTGCTAACCAAGCACTGTTTTTCCAATGGTCAGGTCAATGCCATCGCCAAAGTCCGCCAGAGGCCCCAGTATAAGCAGCTTGTCCAGGAAGCTATCCAGGCAAATGGCAGTGGGGCCTGTCCTGCAGCAGCAGCCTGCCGTTTAGTATCCCTCCCCCAGGACCTCTGGTCTTCTTGCCAATCTGAAGACCGAAGTCTTGAGGATCAGGGGGCAGGTAGGCTGTATTGAAGACTACAAAAGCACCTACCAGTGCTAACTAAGCAGTGCTAACTAAGCACTGAGTGTGTACTAAATTTCGGCGTTTTGAGATGAGCAGGAGTTGTAGTGAACTCAATCAACTGATCTGAACTCAAAAAGTTACTTCAGCAGGTGAAACTCTCTAATCTAGGAAAAGCAAAAGATCAAAGAATCCTCATCTCAGTACTAAACTTCCGTCTCTTGCTTTGAGTATCAATGTTTTGGCATCGCGAGACTGCTAATGTAATCTATATTTACTTTATTACTTATTGCTTTATAATTTGATGTTCGACGATCTAGAGTGACTTTAGGTCGTTTGGAAAAGCTGGGTTAGTCAATCATTCAAAAAATGAAGGTGTCACAAAAGTACCAGGATGGATACAGACAGACCAAACTTTTTTGACAGGCTTCAACAGCGCCGAAAGGCGCCCGACGGAAGAGGTCTTTCATAACGCATTTTTACACGGAGATTTTTTCAGGGGGGAATTATGGTACTTTCCACGATACGCGATTCAATTGGTGAGAAGAAATTCAATTACCAACGGAATCGGTGGACCATTTAACGAGCTTCAATTTAATACACAATCGATAACGCATCCGTTGAAGGGATGAGACGACTTAGGCCGGAAGTTGAACAAAGCGGATGCTCCAAGGAGCAACAAGTGTCCTTAACTCGTTTCCCCGGGAATTATCAAGAGGAAGTACAACTAATTAAGGGAACAATCCAGCCTGAGGTAAAGGAACAGTTGGGTCGTAGTTGGGAGTGGAACAAGAAGCTTTTGAGGTCCGGATTGTTTGATGTGAGTAAAGTTGGAGATGAGTTGTTGTGCGATGCGGTTGTGCGAAGTTTACTCGCTTTATCAGCCTCTTCCGATGATTTTCAAGAGTGGAGTAGTGGAGGGGCATAACTCGGAATTGTCGGGAGTCGCATTATTTTAGGCCTTTCTAAGTAGCGCCGAATAGTGATGGCAAATGAGTTTATGCGCTAGAGCGGTTCACTTTGGAGAGCGATTCATCCCAAAATACTTTTATTATTTTCTGTAAAACTGTTGTATCGTCCAAAGCACCTCCTCCAGAGTTGTATGTTGAAAACATGGCTATATAAATATGTTATTAAGTGAATATCTCCTTATTCTAAAGGTACCACCCTGTGAAGACCCCCCCCCCCCCCACACACACTACATATCCATCACCCTCAATAATATCTCCACCATTTAAATTATCCTCTACCCTATACATATGAGGTGATAAGATGTCCAAACACTAGGAGGGGTTTGTGCACCTCAAATGCAACAAAAAATTTCCTCTTGACCCAAGTACGATTCTCAAGTACATAGGTATAAGAAAGAAATAGCAAAATTTGTATTATTTTGGGAAAACGGAATTCACCTAAAATTAACCACGTCCCTTCAATTATTGGTCCTACAGCAAATCCAAAAGCCATCGAAAAGCTCATCAAATTTCCTTAAGGAAACAAAACTTCCCATGATTCCCATTCAATTTCTGTAACCACAAAAAATGCTAGCTTTAGAAAATTTGCCTAGGAAGCAAGCAAATTTATTTTTCCACTTTAAACTATGTGGATTTCAAGATCTGTATAGATTTATTTTGTTTTTAAAAGAACTGAATGGGAATCTTGGAAAGTTATGTTTCATCAAGGAAATTTAATGAACTTTCCAATGTTTTTTTTTTTTTGTTTGCTGTAGAACAAATATTGAGGAGATATTATGGTTAATTTTAGGTAAAAACGCTGCAAATCATTGCTCAAAGGTTTATTATTTTCTGTATAGATCACCCTTCTGTATAGATCACTGATTCTCCATCAATAGCACCTACCACCATCTGTATTCTCCCTTGACCTTCCCTCTCAAATTTCAGCTTCCTGCGTTCAATAGGATAGAAAATGGCTTCGGAGCTCACTCAGCTGATCAGTGATCTGAAGAATGAAGAAGCTTTTGAGCAATGATTTGCAGCGTTTTTTACCCACCAACATTTTTTTTACCTACCAACTTTTTTTTACCTACCAGCTAGGTACTACCTACCACACCATACTGGCTTCACACCTTCACAATCAAGTTTATTAGAAAGAACTAAACGCTTCACACTCGATTGGAAAAATAGAAAGCATCATATTGAAATTTGATTACTGGTTACGCAGAAGGCAAAACTGTATACAAATCGAAGAAATGAACAGCGATCGCATTTTAGTCCGATAAAATTTGAATGGAGATTAGACCTCTTTTGCGATTCACACTCATGATTCTGTTTTATCGAAGGAAAACCTTCAAGTACTCGTAGGGACCGAACAGTTTGTCCTACAGAGCTCCGGGTGGTCTCAAAAATTTTTTAAAATTCAATACTATTTAAAATTGGTGAAAAAACGATACCTTTATTTCGAGAGTTTTCGAGCTAGGGCACTCTTGAAAATTTCAACCCTTAATTTTCACCCCTTAGAAGTGACCTACATCAACCAAAAGCTTCGCGGCACAACTAGACCCCAAATGGAGCCCATATACCAAATTTGAACCAAATCGGTCCAGTGTTGCTAAGAAAAGTGCCACGGACGGCGGACGGGGGACGGCGGACGGCGGACGGGGGACGGCGGACGGACATTGCAAATTTGGATTCTACGCACCTTGAAACGTAAAGTGACAAAGTTTGAGGGGGGGTTATAAAAATTTTTTGCGATACGATCACATAGGCTTATTATTAGAAATAATAAACCAAAATCGCGATTTCCCCCAAAATACACAAATTTTGCCAAACAAACTTTTTTTTGTAGCAATGGGGGTGCGCCTGATTTTGATTGATTATTTTCAATAATTAACCTTTGGAATCGACCAAGAATTTTTTTTTTTTTAACCCACCTCAAAATTTGTTGGTTTACGTTTCAAGGTACGTAGAACCCAAAAATCGAATAAAAATGTGGTCGTCCGTCCGCCGTACGCGGCACTTAGCATTGATCGATTTTGATGAAATTTGGTATGTAGGCTCCGAAGTTGTGCCCCAAGATTTTGGATGATGTAGGTACTACTTCTAAGGGTTGAAAAATAAGGTTTGAAATTTTGAAAACGCCCTAACTCAAAAAATTTTGACATAAAGGTATTGTTTTTCCATCAATTTAAGATAGTATAGAATTTTTTGAGACCACGTGGAGCTCTGTAGGACTCACCGTTCGTTCCCTACGAGAATTTAATGGTTGGACTCACGCTAAATCAGAAACACGAGTGTGAATCGCAAAAGAGGCCTAATCTCCGTTAAAATGTTAGCTGACCGAAATGCGATCGATGTTTTTCTTCAAGTTGGTTGGTAGTAACAATAGCCAAGCCGTGTTCTTTGCAGACGAATGATCTATATCGAAAAATAATAAACCTTTGTGTAATAATTTGCAGGGTTTATTTTTAATTTTTAATTTAAAGTATACCTCATTTTAAGAATTTTGACAGCAGTCATTCTCTTTTTGGAATAGTAGATCTTTTTCTATGATTTTTCAAAGTTTCGAATTCCCCATTTCGCCTGGGAGGGACCCCCCAGCCCACTGTGACTTCATAAAATGAGGCCTTTCTCATAAAACATTCGAAACTTTGAAAAATCGTAGAAAAAGGTCTTCTCACGCTAGAAGGTCGCGGTTAGTGTCAAAATTCTCAGAATGAGGTCTAGTTTCGATTAAAAATAACAATGAACAGTTTTTCCGACTCATGCGCACACCCCATTGAGGTGCACAAACACTTCCTAGCGTTTGGACATCTTATCATCAGTCACCCTGAATATATACGAGTATATTGAAATTCCGTATATATTCCGTGAATATATATATACATATATATGTATATATTCCGTGAATATATATATATATTCATATATATTTCGTATATTGAAATTCCCTATAAGAATAGTCAACCAAACATAGAAAAATGTTTTAGTTGAAGATCGGACAACTTCTAAGGTGTCTAATTATCAAAGAAATAGTTCAAAATCATGTTTTTCAAGTATTTTAGGAAAATGTTATTTTGAATTAACAATCAATTTCGGAAGCAACGTGATATTTCCTATATTAATTTCATTGTTTAAAAATGGCTGGAAATCAGTTTAAATGTTTTGATGAAAATTCGCTCATTCATTCGTGTTGCACGAATGGCACCTTTTTTACTACATGAGCATCTTAACTTCCCCATTTAGGTTGACCCAACTTCCTTTGGTGAGTTAGACTCCTTTTCATTTTATGAGCCCCCAACTTCAATATCTAGCTTTATAGACCTAGATCCACTACTTCTCTTTATGAGACTGGTCCCCAATTTCCCTTTATGAGCTGGTTCGTTCCCTAAATGAGCTACCCCAACTTCCATTTCTACTCCAGGTACCCAATTTCCTCATGTGAATGATAGATTCCCAACTTCCATTTCAGCCTATACCCCTCCACAATCCATAAAGGGTTATTAGTTTTTATTGTTACGTTTTTTTTATTGAAGACTTCGCTAGAATTTACGTAAGATGCCTCCTGTGAGCCGACGACTTCAATACTCGTCAATGAGAGGCACAGATAACTTCGAGGCTATAGGTTTTTCATGGTTAGGTTGGAGTAGGTGCTCTTCCAATTCTACCTCAACATGATTATTGATGATTGATTATTCATACATTTCCATGAAAATTGAGCACTTGCCCTTACATAATAAAATAAACTATTACTGAATCATTATTCTTTGAAATTGTATGAGAGTACAACATGTTAATATTGATGTACAACGTACAGGGGACTTCGGTTCTCTTAAATGTACGTACATTCAAATATTTCTAGACGACTAATTCCAAGTCAGGCATTAATATTTCGCTCAAAAATTGGAAGAGCGAGGTGGCAGAAGAGAAACGAACGTCTGTAGAAGTGGAGCTGTCAGCTAAGTGAGCCCAATGATTCGTTTAGGCGCATTGAGGCGGACAAGTGGCAGTCGACTTCGACAAAAGAGCTGTTGCCTCTCGCGGCTCTTTCATCGTCTTTATCCTCCTTCAGACTTCCAGGCGATATCCCTGAAGAGTCCTCTTTGACCCTACAGTAATCAAGTTAGAATACCACGCGATGTGGTAGTACAACATAACCGTACAGTACTTGAACGACAAATCTCTTAACATCATCCACCTTCTGGCTCCTACCTGTTTTGTGAGCTTCACCCCAACTTCAATATCTAGCTTTATAGACCTAGACCCACTACTTCTCTTTATGAGACTGGTCCCCAACTTCCCTTTATGAGCTGGTTCGTTCCCAGTGTGATTTCTTCGTTTATTCTTAGAGAGTTTTGAAAACGGATTTTCTGAGTAGTCTGGCACCAAATCGCATTTTGCTCATTAACCAGAAAAACCCGGAGCGACCTTCCTTTCAATGTCGATCCCAGATTGACGCTGAATGGAGGATGAGGCGAAAACATTCAGACTACTTTTCTACCCACTCAGCTTTTCAACGAATGGTGAACAAATTCTGTCCTTTTAAAACTGAAGACGTTTCATTTTCCTAGCAACGACTCGGTAGTAAACGGAAATCATCACAAAACCAACCGTAACGCTTTTTGTTAACGCTTTTTTCGTTTATGTGTCAAAGTAAATACATAAAATGTCAAAAGTCGGGTTAAGTACCCCAAACCCCATTTTAAACATAGGACTAAAACGCTGCAAATTATTACACAATGGTTTATTATTTGTCTATATAGATCACTCGACTGCAAAGCCCCAACCATCCAACATGAAGAAAAACATTGATCGCATTTCGGTCAGCTAAAATTTGGACGGAGATTAGACCTGTTTTGCAATTCACACTCGTGTTTCTGATTTATCGTACGTCCAACCCTTAAATTCTCGTAGGGAGCGAACGGTTAGCAGTACAGAGCTCCACGTGGTCTCAAAAAATTCTAAAAATTCTACAGAATCTTAAATTGATGGAAAAACAATACCTTTATATCAAAATTTTTTGAGTAAGTCGTTTTCAAAATTCAATTTTGGACCCTTAGAAGTGACCTGCATCAACCAAAATCTCCGGGGCACAACTAGACTCTAAATGGAGCCTACATACCAAATTTAATCAAAATCGGTCAATGCTAAGTGGGGAAAGTGCCGCGTAGGGCGGTCAGACGGCCAAACTTTCATTCGATTTTTGGATTCTACGTACCTTCAAACGTAAACCAACAAATTTTGAGGGGGGTGTTAAAAAAAAAAATTCTTGGTCGATTCCAAAAGTTCATTATTGAAAATAATAAAGCAAAATGTATGTTTTAGAACTTAAATTTTTTTCTCTAGCGGAATTTTAGGCCACTTCTCCTTTTTCTTTTCGAAAGATTTTCATGAAACTTGGAACCTTCATAGAATAAGAAATTTGAAGAGCTGATGTGCCTTTTTGAGGTTTCGATCAGTTGCGAAAGCTGTAAGAGTCTCACCATGTCAACAACTTCTCCTGTTCAATCTAGAGCTTATAAATTCAGAACCCAGACTCTGAAGAACGCTGGAACGGACCGAGAAAAAAGTCAGTAGGTAGCTGAGCCAAAAAGCTGATATCTTCTTTTTGACGACTACCTCTTCACTTCATCCTAGAGCGCTAAAACTTGGTACACAGCCTCTAAGAGAATACTGGAGTTGGTAGGCAGGATCTTAAAGGAAATACTGATCAGCTGTGTGATTTTTGCTTCCGAGTCTACCAAGGTAGCGGAAGCTTTGTTTTCACTTTTCAAGGACGAAAAAGTTCTCCAAAATCAAAATTTTCACTCGCGTTTTCCTTTTTAGACCTTTCTGAACAATTTTGGTTCCGTGTCTGTCTGTCTGTGTGTCTGTCTGTCTGTCTGTGTGTCTGTCATGAATTCTTTGTAACGCGCATAACTATACGAAGTTATTGTCCGATTTCAATGAAATTTTCAGGGATTGTGCGGGTTGGTGTGTAGACGGTCCCCTATGAAAATCATCATCCTCGGACTGATAGAAGCGACTGCGCATGCGCAAACGTGAATTCCTTGTAACAGCCATAACTTCTACATTTTCCATCCGATTTCAATGAAATTTTCAGGGATGTTACAGGTTAGTATTTAGATGGTCCCCTATGAAAATCATCACCCCCGGACTGATAGAAGCCGCTGCGCATGCGCAAACGTGAATTCCTTGTAACGGCCATAACTTCCACATTTTCTAATCGATTTCGATGAAATTTTCAGGGATTATGCGGATTAGGTTGTAGATGGTCCCCTATGAAAATCACCACCTTCGGACTGTTTTTTGTGATTTTCTAAAATTCAGAAAAATGCATTGGCTAATGGGGAGACGGTCGAAGTTGTCAATCCAGAACAAGCTTACATTGTACAACCAAGTCCTTAAACCAGTCTGGACATATGGAGCTCAGCTTTGGGGCGTTACGGCTCAGTCAAATCGAGACATCATCCAAAGATTCCAGAACATTCTGCTAAGAACGGTGGTCAATGCACCGTGGTACTTTCGAAACGAACGCCTCCATCATGAGCTTCGGATCGAAACAGCGACAAGCTGTGAGACACCTACAGCGGCTAAGATGTCACATCAACGAGGAAGCTGTCCAACTCCTTGATTCAAGTGATATCATCAGAAGATTGAAGCGTACCAAACCACCTACCTAGCTTAATTGTGAAGCAGTGAAGTGAAACATCCACCATAATCAACAAAACTCAGTGATGTAGGTATCTAAGTTTTGAATATATGTCCATATTTTCAAAATAATATTGTTAATAAGTTATACTTGATGCTATAAAGAATATTGAAAAAAAAAGCTGTGTGATCTTACTTCTTTCCAGTTCTTCCTAGAACGATGAAATTTGGTTAATAGCCATTCGGTAACCTCTAGAGGTGATTGCGAGGAAGTAAGACATCGGCTGGTTGGACATTGGAGCATCCCATCTCCCCGCATACCGTCACAAAATGAAGTCACCCCTCCCTCCCCCCCAGAAAAAAACACACTTATTTAAAAGAGAAGCAAATTTTGTTGCGGATCTTCAAATTTCAACCAAGTTCGGTTCCAGTTTTTGAGATCGCTTTGGCAGGATCATTAAATGTGGGATGACATTATAGTCCCGTGTGAGTTGTGTCAACTCAACACAGACATACTACGGTGTAAGAACTTCGCGTCATATCTGACATCTTGAAGAGTTACTACGTCAAGTTTGTATGTGGGAAGCTGAAAATGCTTTAGAAGGTTCAAGCTGAATGGACAAAGATACCACCACATTCCCGTTTGTCAGTCCAACTTCCCCCTAATGAATAGCGTATAACAAAACCTAGCCCTCTTTCAAAGTAAACGTTATGCGTTTACGTTTTAACTTCATTTTATATGGTTTATTGATGCGGAAGTGAAATGGTAATCTCAATTGATAACGTCTAAAACTAAGTAGGTACTCACTACTGCTTTGAGCGTTAAATTTCATGTAATAATCATAATGAATAATTTATCAAAAAATCATATGAGACCCTTCTAATCGTCTGAGTATATTAATGATAATTGCACAAGAAATAATATGTACAGTGTACACTCAAATACAGTTTGTTCAAAAAGAATTGAATACAAGATGTCCCGGATGTATACGAGTAGAGTCCGGAATCGATTTTTAGTGTAATTTTTGCTTCCGAGTCTACCAAGGTAGCGGAAGCTTTGTTTTCACTTTTCAAGGACGAAAAAAAAAAGTTCTCCAAAATCAAAATTTTCACTCGCGTTTTGCGTTTTAGAGCTTTCTGAACAATTTTGGTTCCGTGTCTGTGTGTCTGTGTGTCTGTCTGTCTGTCTGTCTGTCTGTCCGTCTGTCTGTCTGTCTGTCTGTCTGTGTCATGAATTCCTTGTAACGCGCATAACTATACGAAGTTATTGTCCGATTTCGATGAAATTTTCAGGGATTGTGCGGGTTGGTGTGTAGACGGTCCCCTATGAAAATCATCATCCTCGGACTGATGGAAGCGACTGCGCATGCGCAAACGTGAATTCCTTGTAACGGCCATAACTTCCACATTTTCCATCAGATTTCGATGAAATTTTCAGGGATGTTACAGATTAGTATTTAAATGGTCTCCTATAAAAATCATCACCTTCCGACTGATAGTAGCCACTGCGCATGCGCAAACGTGAATTTCCTTGTAACGGCCATAACTCCCACATTTTCTACCCGATTCCGATGAAATTTTCAGGAATTATGCGGATTAGGTTGCAGATGGTCCCCAATGAAGATCATCACCCCCGGACTTATAGTAGCCGCTGCGCATGCGTAAACGTGAATTCCTTGTTACGGCCATAACTTCTACATTTTCCATCCGATTGCAATGAAAATTTCAGGGATGTTACAGATTGGTATTTAGATGGTCCCCTATGAAAATCACCACCTTCGGACTGATAGTAGCCACTGCGCATGCGTATACGTAAAATCCTTGTATCAGCCATAACATTTACATTTATCATCCGAATTTGATGAAATTTTCTAGGATTGTCCAGATTAGCGTGTAGATGGTCCCCTATGAGGGTAGTGAAAGGTACTTAGAGATTGATGCTTTGAGATTAACTACTATGCATCGGATCATCTATATAATCGGGTTATGGATACGAGGAAGCTATGTGCCACACCCACTTGGCAGACGTTTTTTTTAGTGTAATTTCCCTACACAACTGGCCATTTCGCATACTTTCTACAGTTCAAAGACTTGATTTGGTGCTGTTGATAGGCGCATTAAACGTCTTTCATAATATGCTGATTTGAAGAATTGTTGAGTCGTTTGAACTCCCAGGAACATCTGACTGAAAACCAACTTTCTGCGAGTTTGAAAAAACACGAAAAACTTCAAGGCGCCCGCTACATCTCATTAAATTTTACTCGTGGATGAAAAGAAGAACTTCTTCAAGATCTCAACTCTCCAATGAGGTACTGTTTCTTAATTCTAGTCCAGCTACAAATTAAGGGAGAGAATTGAGTTTACAAGGTAAAAAACGTTTGTTTCTTGAATGAAGTCAATGTTTCTGAGATGTAATTAAAGACCCGACCTGACGGTGACTAAGGTAGTTGTGCATCATTCTTCATGTAATTTTTCTTCATGCAACTCTGACTGATGACAATTTTTTTTTTTTGCAAAAATTATGGCATTCTTGGACATTTTAAATGTATTACTTACTCACTTTTACGTTACTTCTAAAATTTTCCGAAGCGGATTCATCAATAATTATTTATACGGCTAAGCACCGAGAAAATGCAACATTTTTCCTTGAAATAGTTTGTATACTTGTACAACGTTCAGAATTCATCAGGACACCAATCGATTCAAGGTGATAAATTAAGGGGATCTCAGTCGGTCGCCGTCCGTTCTTAGTATTTCGCGAAATTGAAGGGGCAAAAACTTGAAAAATTGTACCTAAATTTGAAATTTTAAAGGATTTTAGAAATTTGTTAGTGCAAGGCCCTAGGGAATTGAATAACTGAAATATTGCCGCTGGAATCATCAAAATCGAACAATAATTGCCAAAGGAAAATGGGAAAAACTACCGAATAAACGGTTTTGCCCGCGTTTTTCCCTTATACCAGTCGGCGTAGAAATGATCAAGTGGTAACGTTCACCAAGTCCAACCGTCAAGTTAAAAGTGATCAGCTCCATACTCAGGTTGTCAACTGACTGTTGTTTCTTATTGGTTCAGTAGGAGTAGGCAACTGGTCGAGCCGAAGCCACCATTTGCTTCGCTTTTGATTCCCAGTTCCCGATCTCGCACTTTTAAAAACTTGAAAAATGTTTTTCCTCAGAATTATTCTTTCTTGTAGAACTTGGAGTAAAAATACGAATAAGTACGCAGGTACCTACCGATCACCAGTAGGGTTTCCTTGACGATAAAAATGATGCCTCGAAGACACTTCAATTACTAATAGTAGCGAATAACAATTTTTCCATCCGTCCGTGCGGCCCAGTTCCCATGGACCAATTTTGATGAAATTTGGTATATCGGTCCCATTTGGGGTTGTGCCCCGAAGCTTTTGGTTATTGTAAATCACTTCTAAGGGGAAAAAGTGAGGATTGAAATTTCAAAATTTCCTAGCTCAAAAACTTTCGGTATTAAGGTACCTATTGTTTTTACAGCAATTTGAAATGGAATTGAATTTTTAGAATAGAATGAGGACCGCCCAGGGCTCTGTAGGTCCAACCGTTGACTCAGTATGGGGACTTGATGTTGCGAAAAATAATAAACCGTTGGGTAATAATTTGCAGCGTTTTTATGACTGAATATAATTATTGATTCAACTATTTTGTCCATATTTTCAAAATAATATTGTTAAGAAGTTATACTTGGTGCAATAAAGAATATTGGAAAAAAAATCTATTTTGATCCTTTCTCAAATCTACCTTTATAATGGTCCCTAAAACCTTTTTTCCATGAAGCAAGCCTAAGCAGTCACTTATTTTTTATAAATTAAAATGTATTGCTCTTAACTTAGAAAAAAAAATAGTTACAAAGGAGGTAAAAGGAAGGGAGGTGGGGAGGGGGGAATGGGAGAATGGGAGGTGCCCATTCTGCACTTGATCATTTTTTTTCTGTTAAAATTTAATTACTCCGACAAATTCATACCTACTGGAAAAAGTTATCAAGTCCCACAAAATCAGTAAAAAACGAACTTGATCGTTTTTTTTTCAGCCAACGTGGCTTTTGACGGGTTGAAATACTTTGAACCGCTCTGGCGTAAAATTTAGGTATCCCTCAGAAGTCACGTTGGCTCGAGTAGATAATCGAGTCCGTTTTTACTGATTTTCTACGACTTAATAACTTTTCCAGATAATTTGTCGAAGACATTTAACAGAAAAAAATTCATGTACAGAATCGGCATTACCATTCTTTCTACAACTACTGTAACCAAGTTAATTAATGTATTAATTAGTCAATTTTAATTTGTCGAAAAATAAGTGAACGCTTAAGCTTGTTTTATATGGAAAACAAGATTTAAAGAAAAACTATTATGAAAATAATATTATGAAATAATATTATTTAAATTTTAATAAAATTAAAAAAAAATTAATTTATAATGGAATAATATTATGGAACTCTTTGAGAAGGGGTCCTAAAAATAGGTGAAGGAATATTATTCAGTCATAATAAAATAAAAGGGGCTATGAAGTAATTTTATGACATTTGAATGAATCACAATCCACCGTGAAATTTTCAAGCGTAACATTATTATTCAGAATTGATATTGTTGGAATGTGGGGGGAAAAGTCAAATCAAAAGAACAAAAAATAAAAATACATAGTATGAAATTAATAATTAATTTCATATTATGTACCTATTTTTATTTTTTGTTTTTTTGATTTGACTTTTCTCCCACATTCCAACAATATCAATTCTGAATAATAATGTTATTTTTTTATAATGTTTTCTGAATATTCTTTTCAATTCTGAATAATAATGTTTATTTTTCTGAATAATAATAATAATTTTTCCTACTTCCTCAGACGTGGTTAGAGAACCGTGATTCTCGAGCTCTTTTAGATGTCCGTAAAAATGATTTTTACCACTAAATCATTTCTACGCCGATTGGTATACTGCCGTGGTAAGCCAGAAAGTCGTAACGTGAAAATCTGACCAAAATGAGTTATAGGTACCCGGGGGTTTTGGGGGGCGATTTCTATCGATTTTCGGAATTTTTTTGAGTCGTATCTCTATAAAAATGCCTCAAACAAGCCTCCCCACTTTCGCTTTTTTTTTTAACTAGTCGTATCAGAGCGATTCAGAAGAAGGAAACTCGTATCTTGACACTAATGCGGGAATCTGCCTATTTCGACGATACGACTTCTTGCATTAAATCGGCATGATACGACTTTTTAGGACGTCCCACAGTAAGACTTGGGCGTCCTTATGCGATCGATCTGGGGTGAAGGAGGACAACACTCAACAGAAAAAAAAAATAACCACACAGTAATCCGTTTTAGACCATTCTGAATCCAAATCCGCGAAAAAAACCATAGGTGTATGTCTGTGTGTGTGTGTGTATGTGTGTATGTGTGTGTGTATGTGTGTGTGTAACAAAATCTTGTGTACTCTGCCCAGGCCTTAGTTCTCAACCGATTTTCCTGGTTCTTTTTTTGTTCGACGCGGAAAACTATCTAGTTGTGCACTACGTCGCCGGAATTTCGAATTTTGCCTTTTAAGGAGGGGAAGGGGGGGTTAATGCTCAAAAAACGTGTGTTTTTGGGCATAATCTTGTGTACTCTGCCCAGGCCTTAGTTCTCAACCGATTTTCGTGGTTCTTTTTTTCTTCGACGCGGAAAACTATCTAGTTGTGCACTACGGCGCCGGAATTTCGAATTTCGCTTTTTAAGGGGGGGAGAGGGGGGGTTAATGCTTAAAAAACGTACGTTTGCGGGCATAATCTTATAAACTCTGCTCAGGCCTCAATTTCCAACCGATTTGTGTGTTTCTTTTTTGTTTGACTAAATAACTTCCGAGTTGTACATGATTTCACCAGAGTACCAAAATTTGCAAGAGGAGGGGATGGGTGGGGGGATAATATTCACAAAATATCCAATTTTCCAATATTTTGGTTCCTTTACTGCTTACTAATTGTATCCAAGCTTTGAAATTGAGGAAAAATTCTCATTATACCTTAGGATTTGGATGAATTACTTTCTGTACCACCATGGAAATTGAAGTGGTGCCACCATGGTGCCAGGGCACCATAAACCTCATATTTCTTGGGTTTTTTGGTGTTCCACCTTGAATACGGATGTGACATGCGACGGACTGCCTACTAAACCTAATAGATGAAAGTTCAATGTTACGACGATTTCCGCTTTGGTGCCAGACTGGCACCATTGTCGGTGGTGGAGATGGGGGGGGGGTGAACTCGAATTCGCATGTTGGGTGTCGTAGATCATGGATTTTAAAATGCTCTTCAGGTTCGAGGCTATCATGCCGCTAGAAATGTAAAGGTGGATAATGATGGGGGGGGGGGGGGTCACTATTTCTTGCCTTAAGTAATAAATAAATTACATCGAGAGAAACAGTCTTATCGCTTAACAACTGGTTAAACTGATCCAATACTTATCCAACGGGACGTCCCCTGGAATGCATGCATTACTAAACAATATGTTTGCCTCTGAAAACTCAACATTTAGTGGTGACTTTACGTTTATACTCTAAGAGAATAAACGATTATTTTTATTGATTCAGCAGTTTTTTCTTACACTCTGAAAAGAGATATGAAATACGATTGACTTTGAGCCAAGTAGGATGACAAAATAATCAATGTGAAATGGTTTCTAGAATTAAAATGTTAATTCAAATGAATGAATGTTTCAAGAATTAAAATGAACAGAATAGTCGTAACTTCTTATCATCGTTTTTTGACAATTTACATTCAAAAATGTTTAATTTTGACTCCAGAAATCGATTTGGCTACTAATTTCTTTTAAGAAAAACCTATACTTGTGGTTAAAAGAGGAAAAATAATCCCGCGAAAGAATTATTTCGCCACGAAACCTAATAGGTCGTTTCCCCGAAAGTTGGGTGAAGTCAAGATACGACTTTGTGGCTTAGCACAGCAGTATACTGGTAGTTCTTGATTACTTTTACCAAGGAAGTAGTGGAAAGGGGAGATTTTTACGTGTTCCCTAGGGATTTAGGGCCCTTATTAATATCGTTTTACAAGAGTTAACTGTAATATCATATAGGTTAATTCTAGACGAGTCCATTGATTGAACTCAATTACTCAAAAAAGTGGACTTATCACTTTTTCCTGATAATCGACGATATACATTTTGTATACTCTATTTACTTTATGTACCTACATATCGATACATTAAAGCACAAAGGCGCTAAGTCCATCCATCAAATGTTTTACTTTTATTTTATTTTTTTTTAATTTCAGAAAAACTCAAATTTAACAAAACTGTATTGACCTTCTTGAATAGTATAGCTTGAAAATTTATTGAAGAAATTAAAGAGTTTAGTGTAGGTCATTATTTTAGGAATTTTGCAAAGGTGACAACTTCTTTTGCGTTTTTTTCAAAACTCTGTTATTGGACATAGCGCCTTTGTACTTTAAGGTATCGATATAATATATCGATTTTTGGGGAAATATGTATATTTTTGGGGGCGAGGGAGTTCGTGCGAAACGTTACCTGCTGACTGGGCGGCTCATTGCGGAGGGAGGTTGGTGTTCCGAGTGTGGCAGCTGAAGATGTGAGGCGCGGGGCCAGTTCGCACTCGCGCATGTCAGCTCGGGGAGCCGCAAGTCTTCGGCGGTCTCAAGAAGTCGGGGGTGGCGAAGAGGGAAATCTCCCGTACTCCGGAGAGCCGCGAGGCGTACGAGGGGTCGTAAGCCGTAAGCCGCGGGATATACGTCTTCCTGACGGATGACGCCGGGGAACAGCCGTCCGCAACTCCATCTTTGAGGAACAAGTGCAGAAATGTGATGGTCACAGGGAGCCTCAGGCTATTTATGTGGCACTCAATTGTGATTCTCAAACTACTGTCAACATTAGCTTACATCAATTTTGAAAAAAATCGGTCGTTAAAAAGAAGAAAAAAAAGTATGCAAATTTTCGGCCGCCGTATCGAGATAATTCCAGTAGAATGAATGAATGACTGAAAAAACATGTATCACACTTGGGGTCTACCTTCATCTCAATTTTGGCACAATCCAGGGGTTGCGCAAGTTTGCGCGCTCACTGGACGGGTTGTGCGCAACCAAAAAGATCGGTAGAGGGGTCTAAAATTCACGAAATTTTGCGCACAATCCCAATCTGCAATAAAAAATTGGGGTCTCGTTTGAAAAAAGCCTGCCAAGTGGGTGTGGCACATGGTTTCTTCGTATCCATAACCCGATTATGCTGATCCGATGCATAATAGTTAATCTCAAAACACCAACCTCTAAGTACCTTTCACCACCCTCATAGGGGACCATCTACACGCTAATCTGGACAATCCTAGAAAATTTCATCAAATTCGGATGAAAAATGTAAGTGAGATGTGATTGGATCAAAAGATTTCTTAGTTTGGCTGGGAGTCGAACCTGGGACTTCTGGGTGGAAGTCCTATGCGCTACCTCTGAACTACTGGGGCCTGGTGATGGAATGTATAGGATTTGAGATTTTCACGCCACTCATCTTAAATTACGCGGGGAAAGAATTGGAAAGTCGACAAATGAACGGCTGTTACAAGGATTTTACGTTTGCGCATGCGCAGAGGCTACTGTAAATTTTATGACCTTGATTTTCATTGGGGACCATCTACGACCTAATCCGCGTAACCCCTGAAAATATCATCGAAATCGGGTAGAAATGTGGAAGTTACGGCTGATACAAGGAGTTCACGTTCGCGCATGCGTGGTCTCTAAAAATTCTAAAAATTCGACACTATTTTAAATTGATGGAAAAAAACCTTTATTTCAAAATTTTTTGAGTTAAGGCGTTTTCAAAATTTCAAACATTATTTTTCAACCCTTAGAAGTGACCTATCAACCAAAATCATTGGGGCACAACTACATATGGAGCCTGTATACCAAATTTCATCAAAGTCGGACCACGGTAACTAAGGAAAGGCGCGTTACGGCGAACGGACGGCCAAGTTTTGACATTTCATGTCTTTGCTATGGCACACAACCAAATTTTCGTTATGTCACGTTACGTTACGTGACGAAATATGCTCAATGATTATTATGATTCGTAGAAGTGAGGTAGGTAGGTACCTATATGATTATAGCTGAAATTTGGCTACATGATTATTATGATTTGGCTGGTAGACTCCTTAGGACGTGAACAATAAGGTGCACAGGGTTTTGATCAGCTGAGTGGCTCCTGAAGCTAACTTCTTTCCTATCAACCCTAGGAAGCTGAAATTTGGCTGGTAGCCTCCAATTGGTGCTAAAAACCGTGAACAATATGGTGCAAAGGGTTTTGATCAGCTGAGTGGCTCTTGAAGCTAACTTCTTTCCTAACAACCGTAGGAAACTGAAATTTGGCTGGTAGCCTCCTTAGGACGTGAACAATAAGGTGCAGAGGGTTTTGATCAACTGAGTGGCTCCTGAAGCTAACTTCTTTCCTATCAACTGTGGAAAGCTGAAATTTGGCTGGTAGCCTCCTTAGGACATGAACAATAAGGTGCAGAGGGTCTTGATCAGCAGAGTGGCTCCTGAAGCTAACTTCTTCCCTATCAACCGTAGGAAGCTGAAATTTGGCTGGTAGCCTCCTTAGGACGTGAACAATAAGTCGTACAGGGTCTTGATCAGCTGAGTGGCTACTGAAGCTAACTTCTTTCCTATCAACCGTAGGAAGCTGAAAGTTGTCTCGTTAGGACATGAACAACAACGCTACTGGTGTAGGTGATGTAGTCTGGCTCGAATACACAGAAGAAAATGTCCCAATGTGTTGCAGACTCGTATGCAAGCATTTATGATTTAGATTCTTTTTCGTAGCCATTGTGGAACACCGAAATCTTGAAGTATAATATACTTCAAGATTTCGGTGTTCCACAATGGCTACGAATTTGGATGCATGAGTGAATACTTCCATATTATGGAAGTATTCACTCATGCATCCAAATTTGAAAACAGTTGAGTGTTACCTAGGTAATCAATGCTACCCAAGCATCAAAATATGAAAATAGTTGATTGTTGTCTACGCAATCAATGGTTAGTGGGGTTAATGTACTGTCATGTAGAACATATAACATATAACATACCGTTCTTTTACTACCCACGACGATATATGTATGGATGTAAATAATAAATAAAAATATGAGTTTAGTTTTTGTTTTCTTTATATTGAAAAAAATGTAATTCACAGAGGAAGACAAGATTGCTAGAAGATGGAAGGGAAGAAGGAGGGAGGGGAAATACATGAAATGTCCTAATGCGTTGCAGACTTGTATGCAAGCGTTATTGTGGGTTTGTTGCATAGTTTTTTTTTTATCGTGATTTTTATTAAATTTCTGGATTCAGATTTTTGGATTGGAAAAAAATTTTCTTGGTCGATTCCAAAGGTTCAATATTGAGAACAATAAACCCAAACCAAGTGGGTGTGGCTTCAAGTTTCAACAAGCCGATTGTATAGATGATCCGATGCATTGAAGCTAATTTCAAAACCCCAATCTCTAAGTACCTACCAGGACGATGATTTTCAGTGGGGACCATTTACACCCCGATCCGCATGATACTTATAAATTTCATCGAAATATAGCATAGGAACTGTAGAAGTGGCTACTATCAGTCAGAGGGTGATTATTTTCATCGGGAATCAACTACAGCACAATTCTCCCTGAATATTTCACCGAAATCGAAGAATGACTTCGAATAGTTTTGCCCTTTACAAGGATTTGATGACGACACAACACAGACTTCGATTCTTGGATAAAGACTAGAATTAACGTTAATTACATCAAAACATGTTAGTTTCCTAAGAAGAAACGACTAGGTACTTCAAAGGCAAGACCACTTCAAAGGCTTGCTTTCACCTTCGATTGTTTGAAAGAGTCGAGAATGGACGTTGAAATCATCGAAACTTGTTGGTTTGCTCGTGAGAAACGACCTCTTCAAAGGCTTGTTTTCACCTTCGATTGTTTGAAAAAGTCGAGAATGAACGTATTGTAAAAACAATGCAATAAAAGCATTGGTTTTCCACCAATGTTAAATAGTATTGAATTTTTAGAATTTTTTGAAAATATCCAGAGCTCTATAGGACTCACCGTTCGCCTGCGAGTAGGGTCGGACTTACGATAAATGAGAAACACGAGTGTGAATCGCAAAGAAACCTAATCTCCGTTCAAATTTTAGCTGACCAAAATGCGATCGTTGTTCGTTTTTTGGTTTATTATTTTCAATAATAGGAATCTAAGCCTTTGGAATCGAGCAAGAAAAAAAAAATTTTAACCCTCCCTCAAAATTTGATGTTTTACGTTTCAAGGTACGTAGAATACGAAAATCGAATAAAAAAATTTCCGTCCGTCCGCCGTACGCCGTACGCGGCACTTTTCTTAGCAACACTGGACCGATTTGGTTCAAATTTGGTATATGGGCTCCATTTGGGGTCTAGTTGTGCCGCGAAGCTTTTGGTTGATGTAGGTCACTTCTAAGGGGTGAAAATTAAGGGTTGAAAATTTCAAGAGTGCCCTAGCTCGAAAACTCTCGAAATAAAGGTATTGTTTTTTCACCAATTTTAAATAGTATTGAATTTTTAAAAATTTTTGAGACCACCCGGAGCTCTGTAGGACAAACCGTTCGGTCCCTACGAGTACTTGAAGGTTTTCCTTCGATAAAACAGAATCATGAGTGTGAATCGCAAAAGAGGTCTAATCTCCATTCAAATTTTATCTGACTAAAATGCGGTCGCTGTTCATTTCTTCGATTTGTATACAGTTTTGCCTTTTGCGTAACCAGTAATCAAATTTCCGTATGAAGGTTTCTATTTTTCCAATCGAGTGTGAAGCGTTTAGTTCTTTCTAATAAACGTGATTGTGAAGGTGTGAAGCCAGTATGGTGTGGTAGGTAGTACCTAGCTGGTAGGTAAAAAAAAGTTGGTACCTAGGTAAAAAAAATGTTGGTGGGTAAAAAACGCTGCAAATCATTGCTCAAAGGCTTCTTCACTCTTCAGATCACTGATCAGCTGAGTGAGCTCCGAAGCCATTTTTAATCCTTTTGAATGGAAGTGCTCTTCCAGGCGTCTCCAGCATTCGAGGAGATCTTCTTCACTCCTCAGATCATTGATCAGCTGAGTGAGCTCCAAAGCCATTTTCAATCCTATTGAATGGAAGTGCTCATCCAGGCCTCTCCAGCATTCGAGGAAGTCTTCTTCACTCTTCAGATCACAGATCAGCTGAGTGAGCTCCAAAGCCATTTTCAATCCTATTGAATGGAAGTGCTCTTCCATGCCTCTCCAGCATTCGAGGAAGTCTTCTTCACTCTTCAGATCACTGATCAGCTGAGTGAGCTCCGAAGCCATTTTCAATCCTATTGAACGCAGGAAGCTGAAATTTGAGAGGGAAGGTCAAGGGAGAATACAGATGGTGGTAGGTGTTATTGATGGAGAACCAGTGATCTATACAGAAGGGTGATCTATACAGAAAATAATAAACCTTTGAGCAATGATTTGCAGCGTTTTTCGAGTTGTACTCAGTTCTGCGTCCTTTGCAACCAGTAATCGAATTTTCTAATAATTAGGGTAATATTGATTTTTAACAATCCCTGTTTCTTCGAAATGAGTGTGAAGCTGTTATTTCTTCCAAATAAACTTGATTTTTAAGTAGGTATGTGGTAGGTAGATAGTATCTATGGTTGGTATTTGTGGTTTCTATATAGAAAATTGATAAACCTTTGTGTAATAATTTGCAGCGTTTATTTTCAACCATGGACGAACACTACGGTATAACGTGGGGGACGACCTAAACCTAACGAACGAGGGAGACCCGGGTTAGATTGCAGGCCGTGACATCAACTTTTTTGTAATTTGATAAATTATGTGTTTATAATCTGTAATTTTGTTGTTGACATTCTGTCACGGTATACCTATTACTGTTTTATTTTCACAGTTCTACGATTTGTTTTTGCCCGCTTTTAGCGGGCTTTTCAGCTAGTGTAATTATAATCCGTCACGTTTGCAGTATCCAAATAAATTCGAAAAGAGTCCCAGCTTCGGCTTTTGATGGTCCCTTTTGAATATTTTGAATAGTTAACAATTATACTTGGTTACTTTTGTCTGGTATTGGTGACCCGAACATAAACGGGTGATCTTTACAGAAAAATAATAAACCGTTGTGTAAAAGTTAGAAGCGTTTTATGAATTTGAGGCCTCTAAAATTTTAATTTTCGAGCTTTTTGGACCATGTTTCGTATTTATCTGTTCAAGTCTATTTTTGCGCATTTTGCTTTTCTATGCTTTCAGAAATGTTCAAAGACTTATGTTGGTATTGTATATTGAAATAGGAAGAAATTCGAAGTATTAATGAAGTAGGTACCTATCCTCTTATCCCCTATAGTTACAAGTACACCCTATAGTTACAGTTTTTACACATTCGAAAACTTCAAGAAACTTTCGCTTTTTTCGCTACCTACCTGTAAACCTCAATTTTATGTCTTTAGTTCCCAAGTAACAACTAAGCGGCATTGTTTAATACATCCGTTATCTAATAACATTAATAAATATGTTAATCACCACATAAGTATCAAGAACAAGTACGAAAGAAATGCGTGATAGATCAAGAGCTTTCCTACGAATGGTCAACGAATTTTGTGGGATGAAAAACGACGAAGTAAGTACCGTTTCCCTAGCAACGACTCGGTTGTAAGCGAAAATCAACATAAAACCAAACTTGACGCTTTTTCTTTAGGGTAAAAGCCCCAGTGGCTGACACTGCACCAATGCCGGACACTTGAAAAATAATGTGTTATAATAAGAATATGAGTTGAGTTTTGCCATTGATTCCTTCTTATTATGGAAGCTATAAGACTTACAACTAAATGGAAGTGAATAGAACGAAGTTGGTGTCAAATTGGTGTAGCAGTTTTAAAAAAATAACGACAGTCCACGTTTTTGGCCTTTTGGTCCTTATTCCTAGTGAAAAATGACAAGAGAACGACTGTGAATGCTATTTTCCGGTTTCCAACACAACTGCAACTATTTTTGTGATTGTTACAACTTCAATACATTTAACTTATACATATTTCAAATAATTCGCCTGATTTTAATATTACAGAATCCTAATTTATGCATGTCCTCAAATAGTACACGCAAAATACAGCCTGTACTAGTGTAGGCCACACTGTCCGCCATTGGTAAAACCAATTTTTAAATGTGGAACTAAAGGACAGGCTTTTAGTATACCTGTCCTTCAGTGGAGTTTAATAGTGTCCTTCTCTAGTTCACTATTTTATCCATTTTCCCAGCCTTCCTAGTTTCATTAGTTGTTAGGTAGTTTTTGTCTTTTGTTGTTTTGGGCAAAACAACAAGAAATCTCTTAGAATGAAGAAGAAGGGTGTTCTAATCTAAGCAGGATGTTCAGGGGGGGGGGGGGAGACCAACTGCTCAAGTAGCGAGGGAGTTTGATATCCCCCACAAACTATAGCACCTGCCTCTGTCAGTTATTGCACTTTTGGCAATTTCGTTGGGGATGCATCGTACTTTAAAAGCCACAAGCGGAGGAGCTAACTGCCCTCCAGCATTAGCGGTCACCAAAGCAGTGACACACTCTCGTCTCATCTTGTTGATAAACTACGCTGTCACTTTTTGGAGCCAAAACAGCCAGACCTTTTGGGTTAAAAAAAACGCAGTTTCATCAGAATCAAAGACTCTAGATGAGTCTGGTAGCATTATATTCTTGATTGGACTGATCCTAATTTGGGACAGCTGAAGCCCAATGGCTCAGATCTTTAGAGGTCACTGTATTTCATGAAGTACGAGTATTAAGATTTAGGGCAATCCTAGTTGACACTTCAGGATTTCTACTCCTGAAGGATTTTTACCAAGATCGGCCTGGTCGGTTAATGGTGAGATTATTTTCCCACTCAAGGTCTTACAAAAGTCATTGGACACGGTCCATTAAGTCAGCTTTGGTGATAGGAAACCCAGCAAGCGAACAAGATATGATCCAATTCACAATAGTGTTCTCCTGCTTCTTCAGAACAAATTCAGGGCTAATTTTCCTTTCAATTTAACTCTAATTGCATACCTAAATGAACTAACTAGTTTTGAATGAATACAAACGAAGACTACAGGGAAAGAACGTACCATGTCCCATTTTGTAAACTTTTCAGGAAATCATTTTTTCCGGCAAAAACCCAATATTAGTTCGAATTTGGTCGATACAATTTTTAAAAAAATGGAATTTGTATCTCAGCGTACTGTAGAATGCGGTGGTACAATCAAAACTACTGCAAAAGTATTTTAAAACTCCATATTGCTATCCAAAGTTGCAAAGGTCCATCTGTACAGGGGAAGAACGCACCATGAACGTGTATTGCTGGTTTTATTCATAGTATCCTACCATAAGATTTCTTTCTTTATCAGGGCATAAGTAACGGTTTCGTGACATTTTAATAATATATACCTATAATGATTTGGTATTTTCAAAAGTTCACTCACGAAGAAGTTTTGCAAAATATTTTAATAGAATAAAATCCAGGAAATTCATTTTTGTTTCATCACCGTTTTCAAGAAAACAAACACTAGTCTCATATAACTTATTGGTATGAAGAAAATAATAATGATCGCCGCTAACAATCGAAAATAATACTGTGAAACCCAGGAAACCGCATGAATGCGTGAATCACAGAGATCCATCAGGTAGGGGAATACGACCTGGGGGAGGGAGCCCGAGAGTTGGCACGTTCTTCCCCGGTTGCGCTCGGCTTGGTGCGTTCTTCCCCTGTACGGTGTTTCGTTTCTCGCATTTTTCTCCTATATTGGCTCGTTTTTGCCCATTTGGTTGTCACCATCGAGTCCGCCGTGAAAAAATCTATAAGAAACCGTCATAACCTATTTTTCGCAAAAAATCGACTTGGTGCGTTCTTCCCCTGTGGTCTTCAAACGCTTTCATGCAAATACATTGACTTTCTGAAACTTGTCCTCCACTGGTGTCCCAAAAGTGTCCGCCACTTCAACAATGAAAAAATCTGGGTGTCCGCACCGGTACATTTCATATTCACTTCAAAAATAGCATTTTGTGGACAATAATGTGATTAAAACTACTTTTCGCATTGATAACTCGTTCATAAATGTCTAAGGTACATGTTAAACACAAGAAAAGTCGGAGGAAAAATTTTAAATGTCCGCCATTGGGCTTTTACCCTACACCTTTTCGTTTATGTGCCAAAGAATGTCAAAATAATCATCGGATTACCTCATTTGCGATTAAGCACTCCCTTGATTCCCTGTGTTCCTGTTTAATAGTGAATCGGATCAATTACAGTGAGTAGAATGGTGTAGACATTGATTTGTAGCTTAATAAACTAGGGTAAATGCTCCTGTTTCCGACAGTGAACCAGTATTCGACAGTCACGAACTTAATTTGGAAAAAATAAGCGTTTGGTGCTATTTACCCATTTAAACTTGGCGTCTTCAACAGCTTTGAACATTTCTAAGCCGAATCCCACCAATTCGAAGGAGTTACTTGGGAGGTTCACTGTGCGAAAACGTGTTAAAGTTAGTGTGTTTCCAGACTTCCACCTGTGCTATTGTTTCTCGTAAGGAGGTAAGTGAACATTTTGCTGTCTCTCTCCTGTATTCCAGAAAATATCATTGTTTTCTAATGTTATTCTAGTTAGTTATACTTGAAGGAATGTGTTCCTTTCTTTGCATGCTTTAAAATGGGTTTTATAGAGCGAAATATGGGGTGTCGAAAACTGGGTACTCAAAAATCGTTGTTTACCAGTTATCGACGCAAGTGTCGAATACTGGGGTTCAGAGTAATTTTTAGTTTTGATTGCAGCGTGAACCGTTGATGAACGGTGATTCCAATGGTGTTTGAGATTATACTTTATAATAACTGGATCCAGTGTTCGACAGGGGGTGTCGGAAACTGGTTTATCTGATGTCGAAAACTGAGAAATGAATTATCCAGTAATCGACACCTTGATGATCCAGTGACCGACAGGCTTCATGAATTTACTTTAGAATGACACTTTTGTTTGTTCCAGTGATCTTATTAAGAATGGCAGTCAAGCGAAGGAGCGAGGCTTTAGGAAACTGCAAGGCGAAAAAGAAGAAACCTACGGAAATTTCCATATTATGGAAATCTTAAGATTTCTGACAAAATTGGCAAAATGTTATCATCTAGAGGTTTCAAAGTAGGGTTTAAAAATAAAAATAATCTTAAAGCTTCGTTGGGTTCTATTAAAGATAAAATTAGCGTTCAAGATAAAAGTGGGGTTTATAAGCTGAAATGTTCTTGTGGGCTTGAGTATTGTGGTCAAACTGGTGGGAAATTTAGGGAAAGAATAAAAGAGCATGAAAAGGATTTCAGGGATGACAAAGGGGATTCTGCTTTTGCGAATCACCTAAGAGAATCCAATCATAACTTTAGTTTTGATCTAACAAACGGACAGTGCATAGAATTTCCTCATTTTTGCCCGAAGGGAGGTATGTTGGATGTGCTTGAAATGTTCGAGATTCTTAAGAGTGATAGGTCTGGTAAATGTCTGAATGAGGTGGTCCCTCAACATGTTTCACCGTTGATGGGTTCCTTCCTACAATAGCTTGGTCTCCCCTTCACAATGTTACCCTCACCAATGTTTGAGCTCCCTTTCACTTTGTCTGCCTTGATTGGCATTTGATTATCCTCCCAGGTCCCTTCACTTCTCTGAGCCAATAGGATTCTCCTTTCACTTATCTGATTGGGTATGACTTTCACTTTCTCGACCAATGGCACTTGTAACTATATAGTCACAAGTGCCATTGGTCGAGAAAGTGAAAGTCATACCCAATCAGATAAGTGAAAGGAGAATCCTATTGGCTCAGAGAAGTGAAGGGACCTGGGAGCTATGCTCTCTGTGATGTATCCTCAGTTATTGTTTGTTACTGATGATGACCTAACCGTTGAAATCGATTTAACTTGTAACACATTATTTTTGTGGAAATAGACAACGTTCTATTCAACTCCGTTTTGATTAAAATGGTTTTCCACAATCTCATCGCGAGTGATTTTATTCACACAAATTTCTAGTCTGATTCTAAGACTAATGCGTAATACTTGAAAGGACTGTTAGCCGATATATTATGTATGGGTTTTAAAACAAATCTATGAAAATGAGGATGTCTTTTATGTGAGTAGTTTTAAGTTCAATATTTCCATTCTGAAAAAATGATCTCTAATAGTGTAATT
>CM019182.2:26382823-26416334 GCA_009739505.2 Apolygus lucorum | reverse complement strand
TACCTAAATTTGAAATTTTAAAGGATTTTAGGGATTTATTAGTGCACGTTCCTAGGGAATTGAATAAATGAAATATTGCCGCTGGAATCATCAAAATCGAACAATAATTGCCAAAGGAAAATGGGAAAAACTACCGAATAAACGGTTTTGCCCGCGTTTTTCCCTATACCATTCGGCGTAGAAATGATCCCAAGTCCAACCGTCAAGTTAAAAGTGATCAGCTCCATACTCAGGTTGTCAACTGACTGTTGTTTCTTATTGGTTCAGTAGGAGTAGGCAACTGGTCGAGCCGAAGCCACCATTTGCTTCGCTTTTGATTCCCAGTTCCAGATCTCGCACTTTTAAAAACTTGAAAAATGTTTTTCCTCAGAATTATTCTTTCTCGTAGAACTTGGAGTAAAAATACGAATAAGTACCCAGGTACCTACCGATCACCAGTAGGGTTTCCTTGACGATAAAAATGATGCCTCGAAGACACTTCAATTACTAATAGTAGCGAATAACAATTTTTCCATCCGTCCGTGCGGCCCAGTTCCCATGGACCAATTTTGATAAAATTTGGTATATCGGTCCCATTTTGGTTGTGCCCCGAAACTTTTGGTTATTGGAAATCACTTCTAAGGAGAAAAAGTGAGGATTGAAATTTCAAAATACCCTAGCTCAAAAACGTTCTGTATTAAGGTATTGCTTTTACAGCAATTTGAAATGGAATTGAATTTTTAGAATAGAATGAGGACCGCCCAGAGCTCAGTATGGGGACTTGATGTTGCGAAAAATAATAAACAGGTGGGTAATAGTTTGCAGCGTTTTTATGACTGAATAATAAGTTATACTTGGTGCAATAACAAATATTGAAAAAAAAAATCTATTTTGATCCTTTCTCAAATCTACCTCTATAATTGTTCTTCAAATATTTTTTCCATGAAGCAAGCCTAAGTAGTCACTTATTTTTTTACAAATTAAAATATATCGCTCTTAACTTACAAAAAATTTATAGTTACATAGGAGGTAAAAGGAAGTGTCCATTCCGCACTTGATCATTTTTTTCGATTTTTTTCTTGATTTTTTTTCTTGATCATTTTGGAGTACAGAACAACAAAAAAAAATTCTGTTAAATTGTAATTACTCCGACAAATTCATACCTACTGGAAAAAGTTATCAAGTCCCACAATATCAGTAAAAAACAGACTTGATCGTTTTTTTTCAGCCAACGTGGCTTTTGACGGGTTGAAATACTTTGAACCGCCCTGGCGTAAAATTTGGGTTTTGTGACTTAGCCACTTTTTCCTATCAACTAGATTTACGCCCGAGCAAGGCAAAATTTTTCAAACCCTCAGAAGTCACGTTGGCTGGAGTAGATAATCGAGTCCGTTTTTACTGATTTTCTACGACTTGATAACTTTTTCCAGTACGAATTTGTCGAAGAAATTTAACAGAAAAAAATTCATGTACAGAAACGGCATTACCCTTCTTTCTACAACTACTGTAACCAAGTTAATTAAATTAATTACTTAATTTTAATTTGTCGAAATATAAGTGAATGCTCAAGCTTGTTTCATATGGAAAACAAGATTTAAAGAAAAACTATTATGAAAAAATTATTATGAAATAATATTATTTAAATTTTAATGAAATTTAAAAAATTAATTCATAATAATATTATGAAAAGGAGTTCTTTTAGAAGGGGTCCTAAAAATAGATGAAGAAATAATATTCAGTCATAATAAAATAAAAGGGGCTATAAAGTAATTTTATGACATTTGAATGAATCACAATCCAAACTGAAATTTTCAAGCGTAACATTATTATTCAGAATTGATATTGTTGGAATGTGGGGGGAAAAGTCAAATCAAAAGAACAAAAAATAAAAATACATAATATGAAATTAATAATTAATTTCATATTATGTACCTATTTTTATTTTTTGTTTTTTTGATTTGACTTTTCTCCCACATTCCAACAATATCAATTCTGAATAATAATGTTATTTTTTTATAATGTTTTCTGAATATTCTTTTCAATTCTGAATAATAATGTTTATTTTCATAATAATAATAATTATTTTTCCTACTTCCTCAGACGTGGTTAGAGAACCGTGATTCTCGAGCTCTTTTAGATGTCCGTAAAAATGATTTTTACCACTAAATCATTTCTACGCCGATTGGTATACTGCCGTGGTAAGCCAGAAAGTCGTAACGTGAAAATCTGACCAAAATGAGTTATAGGTACCCGGGGGTTTTGGGGGGCGATTTCTATCGATTTTCGGAGTTTTAGAGTCGTATCTCTATTAGAAATTCCTCAAACAAGCCTCCCCACTTTCGAGTTAAGGCGTGTTAACTTGATTTTGCTAAGGAACTAGTCGTATCAGAGCGATTCAGAAGAAGGAAACTCGTATCTTGACACTAATGCGGGAATCTGCCTATTTCGACGATACGACTTCTTGCATTAAATCGGCATGATACGACATGATACGGCATGATACGACTTTTGCCTCTGAAAACTCAACATTTAGTGGTGACTTTACGTTTATACTCTAAGAGAATAAACGATTATTTTTATTGATTCAGCAGTTTTTTCTTACACTCTGATATGAAATACGATTGACTTTGAGCCAAGTAGGATGACAAAATAATCAATGTGGAATGGTTTCTTGAATTAAAGTGTTAATTCAAATGAATTAATGTTTCAAGAATTGAAATGAACAGAATAGTCGTAACTTCGGGTTTACGAGAGCGTATCTCGTATCATCGTTTTTTGACAATTTACATTCAAAAATGTTTAATTTTGACTCCAGAAATCGATTTGGCTACTAATTTCTTTTAAGAAAAACCTATACTTGTGGTTAAAAGAGGAAAAATAATCCCGCGAAAGAATTATTTCGCCACGAAACCTAATAGGTCGTTTCCCCGAAAGTTGGGTGAAGTCAAGATACGACTTTGTGGCTTAGCACAGCAGTATACTGGTAGTTCTTGATTACTTTTACCAAGGAAGTAGTGGAAAGGGGAGATTTTTACGTGTTCCCTAGGGATTTAGGGCCCTTATTAATATCGTTTTACAAGAGTTAACTGTAATATCATATAGGTTAATTCTAGACGAGTCCATTGATTGAACTCAATTACTCAAAAAAGTGGACTTATCACTTTTTCCTGATAATCGACGATATACATTTTGTATACTCTATTTACTTTATGTACCTACATATCGATACATTAAAGCACAAAGGCGCTAAGTCCATCCATCAAATGTTTTACTTTTATTTATTTTTTTTAATTTCAGAAAACTCAAATTTAACAAAACTGTATTGACCTTCTTGAAGAGTACAGCTTGAAAATTTATTGAAGAAATTAAAGAGTTTAGTGTAGGTCATTATTTTAGGAATTTTGCAAAGGTGACAACTTCTTTTGCGTTTTTTTCAAAACTCTGTTATTGGACATAGCGCCTTTGTACTTTAAGGTATCGATATAATATATCGATTTTTGGGGAAATATGTATATTTTTGGGGGCGAGGGAGTTCGTGCGAAACGTTACCTGCTGACTGGGCGGCTCATTGCGGAGGGAGGTTGGTGTTCCGAGTGTGGCAGCTGAAGATGTGAGGCGCGGGGCCAGTTCGCACTCGCGCATGTCAGCTCGGGGAGCCGCAAGTCTTCGGCGGTCTCAAGAAGTCGGGGGTGGCGAAGAGGGAAATCTCCCGTACTCCGGAGAGCCGCGAGGCGTACGAGGGGTCGTAAGCCGTAAGCCGCGGGATATACGTCTTCCTGACGGATGACGCCGGGGAACAGCCGTCCGCAACTCCATCTTTGAGGAACAAGTGCAGAAATGTGATGGTCACAGGGAGCCTCAGGCTATTTATGTGGCACTCAATTGTGATTCTCAAACTACTGTCAACATTAGCTTACATCAATTTTGAAAAAAATCGGTCGTTAAAAAGAAAAAAAAAGTATGCCAAGTGGGTGTGGCACATGGTTTCCTCGTATCCATAACCCGATTATGCTGATCCGATGCATAGTAGTTAATCTCAAAACACCAACCTCTAAGTACCTTTCACCACCCTCATAGGGGACCATCTACACGCTAATCTGGACAATCCTAGAAAATTTCATCAAATTCGGATGAAAATGTAAGTGAGATGTGATTGGATCAAAAGATTTCTTAGTTTGGCTGGGAGTCGAACCTGGGACTCCTGGGTGGAAGTCCTATGCGCTACCTCTGAACTACTGGGGCCTGGTGATGGAATGTATAGGATTTGAGATTTTCACGCCACTCATCTGAAATTACGCGGGGAAAGAATTGGGAAGGCGACAAATGAACGGCTGTTACAAGAATTTTACGTTTGCGCATGCGCAGAGGCTACTGTAAATTTTTTGACCTTGATTTTCATTGGGGACCATCTACGACCTAATCCGCGTAACCCCTGAAAATATCATCGAAATCGGGTAGAAATGTGGAAGTTACGGCTGATACAAGGAGTTCACGTTCGCGCATGCGTGGTCTCTAAAAATTCTAAAAATTCGACACTATTTTAAATTGATGGAAAAAAACCTTTATTTCAAATTTTTTGAGTTAAGGCGTTTTCAAAATTTCAAACTTTATTTTTCAACCCTTAGAAGTGACCTATCAATCAAAATATTTGGGACGAAACTACTTATGGAATCTGTATACCAAATTTCATCAAAGTCGGACCACGGTAACTTAGGAAAGGGCTCGTACGGCGGACGGACGGCCAAGTTTTTATTAAATTTTTGGATTCAGATTTTTGGATAGGAAAAAAATTTTCTTGGTCGATTCCAAAGGTTCAATATTGAGAACAATAAACCCAAACCAAGTGGGTGTGGCTTCAAGTTTCAACAAGCCGATTGTATAGATGATCCGATGCATTGAAGCTAATTTCAAAACCCCAATCTCTAAGTACCTACCAGGACGATGATTTTCAGTGGGGACCATTTACACCCCGATCCGCATGATACTTATAAATTTCATCGAAATATAGCATAGGAACTGTAGAAGTGGCTACTATCAGTCAGAGGGTGATTATTTTCATCGGGAATCAACTACAGCACAATTCTCCCTGAATATTTCACCGAAATCGAAGAATGACTTCGAATAGTTTTGCCCTTTACAAGGATTTGATGACGACACAACACAGACTTCGATTCTTGGATAAAGACTAGAATTAACGTTAATTACATCAAAACATGTTAGTTTCCTAAGAAGAAACGACTAGGTACTTCAAAGGCAAGACCACTTCAAAGGCTTGCTTTCACCTTCGATTGTTTGAAAGAGTCGAGAATGAACGTATTGTAAAAACAATGCAATAAAAGCATTGGTTTTCCACCAATGTTAAATAGTATTGAATTTTTAGAATTTTTTGAAAATATCCAGAGCTCTATAGGACTCACCGTTCGCCTGCGAGTAGGGTCGGACTTACGATAAATGAGAAACACGAGTGTGAATCGCAAAGAAACCTAATCTTCGTTCAAATTTAGCTGACCAAAATGCGATCGTTGTTCGTTTTTTTCGAGTTGTACTCAGTTCTGCGTCCTTTGCAACCAGTGATCGAATTTTCTAATAATTAGGGTAATATAGATTTTTAACAATCCCTGTTTCTTCGAAATGAGTGTGAAGCTGTTTATTTCTTCCAAATAAACTTGATTTTCAAGTAGGTATGTGGTAGGTAGATAGTATCTATGGTTGGTATTTGTGGTTTCTATATAGAAAGTTGATAAACCTTTGTGTAATAATTTGCAGCGTTTTTGGTCTAATTTGTCAGGACGAACACAACGGTATAACGTGCGAGACGACTTAAACCTAACGAACGTGGGAGACCCGGGTTCGATTCCAGGCCGTGACATCAACTTTTTAGTAATTTGAAAAATTAGGTGTGTATAACATGTAATTTTGTTGTTGACATTTTGTCACGGTACCTATTACTGTTTTATTTTCACACTTCTACAATTTGTTTTTGCCTGCTTTCAGCAGGCTTTTCAGCTAGTTTAATTATAATCCATCACGTAGTCCCAGCTTAGACTTTTGATGGTCCCTTTTGAATATTTTGAATAGTTAAGTAACATAATTACACTTGGTTACTTTTGTCTGGTATTGGTGACCCGAACCCAAACATGAACGAGTGATCTTTACAGAAAAATAATAAACCGTTGTGTAAAAGTTAGAAGCGTTTTATGAATTTGAGGCCTCTAAAATTTTAATTTTCGAGCTTTTTGGACCATGTTTCGTATTTATCTGTTCAAGTCTATTTTTGCGCATTTTGCTTTTCTATGCTTTCAGAAATGAACGAAGATTTATGTTGGTGTTGTATATTGAAATAGGAAGAAATTCGAAGTATTAATGAAGTAGGTACCTATCCTCTTATCCCCTATAGTTACAAGTACACCCTATAGTTACAGTTTTACACATTCGAAAACTTCAAGAAACTTTCGCTTTTTTCGCTACCTACCTGTAAACCTCAATTTTATGTCTTTAGTTCCCAAGTAACAACTAAGCGGCATTGTTTAATACATCCGTTATCTAATAACATTAATAAATATGTTAATCACGACATAAGTATCAAGAACTAGTACGAAAGATGTGCGTGATAAATCAAGAGCTTTCCAACGAATGGTCAACGAATTTTGTGGGATGAAAAACGACGAAGTACCGTTTCCCCAGCAACGACTCGGTTGTAAGCGAAAATCAACATAAAACCAAACTTGACGCTTTTTCTTTAGGGTAAAAGCCCCAGTGGCGGACACTGCTCCAATGCCGGACACTTGAAAAATAATTTGTTATAATAAGAATATGAGTAGAGTTTTGCCATTGATTTCTTTTTATTATGGAAGCTATAAGACTTACAACTAAATGGAAGTGAATAGAACGAAGTTGGTGCCAAAATTGGTCTAGCAGTTTAAAAAAAATAACGACAGTCCACGTTTTTGGCCTTTCGGTCCTTATTCCTAGTGAAAACGCTGCAAATTATTACACAACGGTTTATTATTTTTATATAGATCACTCGTCTACAAAATCACCAACCATCCAATATGAAGAGAAAAAAAAATCAAAAAAAAATCAAAAAAAAAAAAATCAAATCACCAACCATTGATCGCATTTCGGTCAGCTCTAATTTGAACGGAGATTAGGCCTCTTTTGCGATTCACACTCGTGTTTGGATTTATATATATAATATTTCAATTTAAACCCTTAAATTTTCGTAGGGCGCGAACGGTTTGTCCTACAGAGCTCCGCGTGGTCTCAAAAAATTCTAAAAATTCTATAGAATCTTAATTTAAAGGAAAAACAATACCTTTATATCGAAATTTTTTGAGTTAGGGCGTTTTCAAAATTTCAAAATTGATTTTGGAACCCTTAGGAGTGACCTACATCAACCAAAAGCTTCGGGGCACAACTAGACCCCAAATTTACCCTACATACCAAATTTCATCAAAATCGGTCAATGCTAAGTGGCAAAAGTGCCGCGTACGGCGTACGGCGGACGGACGGCCAAATTTTTATTCGATTTTTGGATTTTACGTACCTTGAAACGTAAACCATCAAATTTTGAGGGGGTGTTAAAATTTTTTTTTTCTTGGTCGATTCCAAAGGTTCATTATTGAAAATAATAAACCAAAATTACAAGAGAACGACTGTGAATGTTAAGCTATTTTCCGGTTTCCAACACAACTGCAACTATTTTGGTTTATTATTTCAATAATAAGCCTTTGGAATCGAGCAAGAAAAAAAAAATTTTAACCCCCCCTCAAAATTTGATGTTTTACGTTTCAAGGTACGTAGAATACGAAAATCGAATAAAAAAATTTCCGTCCGTCCGCCGTACGCCGTACGCCGTACGCGGCACTTTTCTTAGCAACACTGGACCGATTTGGTTCAAATTTGGTATATGGGCTCCATTTGGGGTCTAGTTGTGCCGCGAAGCTTTTGGTTGATGTAGGTCACTTCTAAGGGGTGAAAATTAAGGGTTGAAATTTTCAAGAGTGCCCTAGCTCGAAAACTCTCGAAATAAAGGTATCGTTTTTTCAACCAATTTTAAATAGTATCGAATTTTTAAAAATTTTTGAGACCACCCGGAGCTCTGTAGGACAAACCGTTCGGTCCCTACGAGTACTTGAAGGTTTTCCTTCGATAAAACAGAATCATGAGTGTGAATCGCAAAAGAGGTCTAATCTCCATTCAAATTTTATCGGACTAAAATGCGATCGCTGTTCATTTCTTCGATTTTGTTTACAGTTTTGCCTTCTGCGTAACCAGTAATCAAATTTCCATATTAAGCTTTCTATTTTTCCAATCGAGTGTGAAGCGTTTAGTTCTTTCTAATAAACTTGATTGTGAAGGTGTGAAGCCAGTATGGTGTAGTAGGTAGTACCTAGCTGGTAGGTAGAAAAAAGTTGGTAGGTAAAAAAAATGTTGGTGGGTAAAAAACGCTGCAAATTATTGCTCAAAGGCTTCTTCACTCTTCAGATCACTGATCAGCTGAGTGAGCTCCAAAGCCATTTTCAATCCTATTGAATGGAAGTGCTCTTCCAGGCGTCTCCAGCATTCGAGGAGATCTTCTTCACACCTCAGATCACTGTTCAGCTGAGTGAGCTCCAAAGCCATTTTCAATCCTATTGAATGGAAGTGCTCTTCCAGGCGTCTCCAGCATTCGAGGAGATCTTCTTCACTCTTCAGATCACTGATCAGCTGAGTGAGCTCCAAAGCCATTTTCAATCCTGTTGAATGGAAGTGCTCTTCCAGGCGTCTCCAGCATTCGAGGAGATCTTCTTCACACCTCAGATCACTGTTCAGCTGAGTGAGCTCCAAAGCCATTTTCAATCCTATTGAATGGAAGTGCTCTTCCAGGCGTCTCCAGCATTCGAGGAGATCTTCTTCACACCTCAGATCACTGTTCAGCTGAGTGAGCTCCAAAGCCATTTTCAATCCTATTGAATGGAAGTGCTCTTCCAGGCGTCTCCAGCATTCGAGGAGATCTTCTTCACACCTCAGATCACTGTTCAGCTGAGTGAGCTCCAAAGCCATTTTCAATCCTATTGAATGGAAGTGCTCTTCCAGGCGTCTCCAGCATTCGAGGAGATCTTCTTCACTCTTCAGATCACTGATCAGCTGAGTGAGCTCCGAAGCCATTTTCAATCCTATTGAACGCAGGAAGCTGAAATTTGAGAGGGAAGGTCAAGGGAGAATACAGATGGTGGTAGGTGCTATTGATGGAGAACCAGTGATCTATACAGAAGGGTGATCTATACAGAAAATAATAAACCTTTGAGCAATGATTTGCAGCGTTTTGTGATTGTTACAACTTCAATACTATTTAACTCGAGCATATTTCAAATAATTCACCTGATTTTAATATTACAGAACCCTAATTTAGGCATGCCCTCCACTGGTACACGCAAAATACAGCCTGTACTAGTGCAGGACACACTGACCGGCATTGGTAAAACCAATTTTTAAACGTGGAACTAAAGGAGGACAGGTTTTTAGTATACCTGTCCTTCAGTGGAGTTTAATAGTGTCCTTCTCTAATTCACTATTTTATCGATTTTCCCAGCCTTCCTAGTTTCATTTGTTGTTAGGTAGTTTTTGTCTTTTGTTGTTTTGGGCAAAACAACAAGAAATCTCCTAGAATGAAGAAGAAGACCAATGTAGGAAAAATACCAAACATATTAAATTATAGTGAAGAGGCGATGTTCTAATCCAAGTAGGATGTTCAGGGGGGGGGGGGGGGAGACCAACTGCTCAAGTAGCGAGGGAGTTTGGTATCCCCCACAAACAATAGCACATGCCTCTGTCAGTTATTGCACTTTTGGCAATTTCGTTGGGGATGCACTCGTACTTTAAAAGCCACAAGCGGAGGAGCTAACTGCCCTCCAGCATTAGCTGTCACCAAAGCAGTGACACACTCTCGTCTCATCTTGTTGATAAACTACTCTGTCACTTTTTGGAGCCAAAACAGCCAGACCTTTTGGGTTAAGAAAACACGCAGTTTCAATCAGCATCAAAGACTCTGGTAGCATTATATTCTTGATTGGACTGATCCTAATTTGGGACAGCTGAAGCCCAATGGCTTAGATCTTTAGAGGTCACTGTATTTCTTGAAGTACGAGTATTAAGATTTAGGGCAAACCTAGTTGACACTTCAGGATTTCTACTCCTGAAGGATTTTTACCACGATCGGCCTGGTCGGTTAATGGTGAGATTATTTTCCCACTTAAGGTTTCACAAAAGTCATTGGACACGGTCAGTGGCGCCTCCTCCAGGCAAACATAGCAAACACTGTTTGCCTTACTAAAAATAAGCAAAATAAATAAATTAATTGTTGTTGAGATTCTCCTATTATCCCATTTGTTGCAAGTAATATAATAGCCAATTTTGGAAAATTTTGATATAATTTAGGTACTTTTTCATTATTACTAAGTGAATTAGATGAAATAGGAGAATGGAATAAGAAAGTACGTATTTTGCCTTGGATACTAGCCCGCAACACACCAGAGACTTGGAGAGGTCGGTAATGTAGATGATTTCAGATGATAACCGAATGAGCGCGGGGCAAAGCGATGCAAGGCAAGCAGTTCAAAAAAATGAATTTTTCGGGACTGTTTAGAGTTAGAGGCGACGATCGGCGGGGGGTCTTCGCGGTGTCAAGTATTACCATACCCCCACTACCCCACTATCAGCTGTTTCAAACAATCGGAGAACTGTTTCGTGACCTTGAAAGCAGAGAAACTTGGAAGATGAGTCATGGATAGTAATTAACCCATGCATGGCAAGACATAACATATCCATCCAACCACATTATCTCAAGGAAGGAAAACTTTGTTTTTTTGCCACCGCAAATAGCGGCTGCCTGGCGTCCCGTTCCCGATTTTACTGTACCTAATCGTTTTTCTTGTTGATAGGTACCTACATGGAAATAATTGCATAATATTGAACCCCCCGATGGTTTACGTTTGAGGTAGGTAGCTACTACGTATATTTTGAAAATCGAATATAAAAAAAATCGCGGAACTTTCTTTAATTATCATGGACCGATTTTGATGAAATTTGGTATAAGAGCTCTATTTGGGGTCTACTTGTGCCCCGAAGGTTTTGTCAGTCACTTCTAAGCGGTGAAACATTAGGGCTGTAACGTCTTAAGGCCCCCTCTCTCGAAAACTCTCGTTATGAAGGTATTGTTTTTTCACCAAAATGAGATAGGTACCTACCATTGAATTTTTAGAATCCAATGAACCCACCCAGAGGATAAATTATAAGCTCTCCATGAGAACTTGAAGGTTGAACTTACGATAAATGAGAAACACGGGTGTGAATCGCAAAAGAGGTCTTATCACCTTAAAAATTTTAGCTGACCAAAATGCGATCGATGTTCGTTTCTTTGGGTTGTACATGTTTTGCTTCCTTAAGCAACCGGTAATCAAATTTCTAAACCAAGGAATTCTTTATTTCTTCAAATGGAGTGTGAAGGGTTTATTTCATCTAAATAAACAACATTTTGAAGCGAAAACATGGTAGGTAGTGACGAGGGTAAAGCTGACGCTTGATCTTCAGAAAAATAATAAACCTTTGTGTAATAATTTGCAGCGTTTTTCATTATTGTTTATTCCTCTGTGACTGGCCAAGCTGTTTGCCTCACGAGGATTCTCACCAGACGCCACTGGACACGGTCCATTAACACATTCAGTGCGGCTGTCCCGGATCCGGGACGGCAGCTACCCTCCAGCCATGCGTCTGTCCCGGATCCGAGTCACTTAGGCTACCTACCCTTTTGTTGTTATCGGCCAGTATAAGGTTCACGCTCTGCTTCAATCGATTTTGTTTTCATCTATAGGCGGGCTGGAGAGGCTCTGAAGTGTAAAATAACCTCAGTTTCAATGTTCACATTGAATCGCATTTTCCTACATCTACAATGCCAGAAAATGTGACTAAACGCAAAGAACTCAAATCAGGTTGGCTGGAAGTTCCCCGATCAATGGTCCGCAGTGAGTGTGTTAAGCTTTGGTGATAGGAAACCCAGCACGCGAACAAGATATGACCCAATTCACAATAGTGTTCTCCTGCTTCTTCAGAACAAATTAAGGGCTAATTTTCCTTTCAATTGAACTCTAATTGCATAAATAAACTAAGTAGTTTTGAATGAATACAAACGCTTTCATGCAAATTACATTGACTTTCTGAAACCTGTCCTCCACTGGCACACTTCAACTTCCTGTCCGCCACTTCAACAATGAAAAATCTGGGTGTCCGCCACCGGTACATTTGATATTCGCTTCAAAAATAGCATTTTGTGAACAATAATGTGATTAAAACTACTTTTTTGCATTGATAACTCGTTCATAAATGTCTAAGGTACACGTTAAACACAAGAAAAGTCGGAGGAAAAATTTAAAATGCAGAATGATAGGATTTTCCTTAACATGTCCGCCATTGGGGCTTTTACCCTACACTTCTTTCGTTTATGTGCCAAAGAATGTCAAAATAATCATCGGATTACCTCATTTGCGATTAAGCACTCCTTGATTCCCCGTGTTCCTGTTTAATAGTGAATCGGATCAATTAAAGTGAGTAGAATGGTGTAGACATTGATTTGTAGCTTAATAAACTAACTACTAGGTAGATACACTACAAAAAAAGGAATACATTTGTAACGTCCAGTGTTTACAGTCGTAGAAAACTTTTACAACAATCAACTAGTGCCACGACTCCCCAAACGCGAAAATCCCGCCACCTTTCCCGACGCTTCACTCTCATTGGTGGATTCCCAGCCAATAGCCATCATACAAGTTTGACCAACTTATCAGCTGTCGAGAAATAAATAAAGAAACCTCTGACGTAACCTAAACTGCAATCTGTTCGTTCACTTCATTTTGACAAGGTATCATAATTATTTTGCTGGCAGTTTGCATTTCGTTGTCGCAGTTTGTTCTCGTGGACATCTTCGCTTGAAGACGAAAAATTCTCCTTTGAAAACAGGTTGGTACGATACGTGATACCGTTCTGTCATTTGCGGATTCGTCGAAACGAATCTCTGTTGTTGTCACTCAGTTTTGACATTTTTCATTCAAGTTGGTTTGATATCGCACTTCCGTAGGGACGCATATCTTTACGGAAATTCCACGTTTCCTTCGAGAATATACCATGAATAAAAAATCTCAATAGTCGGTTATCCCAGTTTTCGGTTGGTGTCAAGATTAGCTCAGTTCAGGATCACTGCCGATGACCTAGAAACGGTTTGTACGGTTCTCACCTTCATTTTAGTACATTTCGCTCTTCAGTTGCAGTTTACCACTCGATCAAACATGTCTGACGAAGGAATGGATCTTTGCGGTGTGATTTGGAATCACGAAATGACGATGAGGCGATTGCTGTCACTGGTACGTTACTAAACTCAAATAAGTACTTGAAGTAGCCCCTACCTACTTTTTTCATTCCTTTAGAGAAAGTTTCAATACTTTTCATTTGTTAAAATATATATATTTTGTTTTCAGCTGCGACAATCTCAAACGACGTGTTCTGATACAGAATGCTACGCTCCAAGTAAGTTAGTTCTACCTCAAAATGTCACGTCATTCAACTCCTCACATCTTCATAATTAGGAGAACCTCCTACCTACTCGTAGGAGTTCAATTTGACCTAGATCGTTCAATTTTGTGACTGAAAGGTTTAATATCTAATACACAGACTCATCTACGCAGTTCATGTAATTTTAGGTTTGTACCTAGGCTTTTAGGTTTGTACCTACTGCCCACTCAGCACATCACCTACTCATAGAAACATTAACATAAAACAGAAAGTAGGTGTCATTGATGAGAACTCATCGAGTAGGTTTACATCAGTTCATATTTTAAGAGCGACATATTTTGATGGGTTTTTCATGTCGAGTTGGTCAGAAACAAAGAGGTTTTTCTCTCCAAGGTCGTTGTAGTCGTGGGGCTCGCTCGCCGACCATTTCAAGGTAATGCGATCGTAGGCCGCCGATTGTGTTGCTTTGAAAACGAATTCGATGACCTCCCTGGTTGGTAACCTGAAAATGCAATGCGTGCGAATTTACGATGTGCCGTCAGAAAAACAATCAGGAACTCAATTTTTTTCTTTTGGGAGCGTTTATTTGTCAATATATCAACTAGGGTAAATGCGCCAGTAGTCGGACACCTAACTACATCGATGACTTTGACAGTTCATAAAAATTTAACCGTTCAGAAAAGCTACTTTCTTTTTTGCTCTACAACCTCATGACAGGGCTAAAGAATAAGAGCCATAAGTTAGAATCGTTAAAAATAAATTCAAAAAATGGTTTCAGTGAATTTTAGAAGAAAACCCCCAAACCCCAGTCGGCGGACACGTTTTTCCTATTGCCGGACATTTGGGAGCCAGTAGACGGACAGTTCACGAGGAATTCAGGTTTTGTGAAAAACAGTGTGGTCATTCAAAAGAAATGGGTGTAATTATTTTTTTTTTTAGTTCGTTTTTTAGTTCTTTTTCAGACTTTCTCTTTTGTTCTCATCTTTTCTATACTTATTTATGAATAGATATCTTCAATGGACACTGTAATTATCACCAATTTTTCTCTTCTTTTGCACTGGTTTTGGTTTATCAGTTTCAATAATGAACCTTTGAAATCGATCAAGAGAAAAAATTGTTTAACACCCCCTCAAAATTTGTTGGTTTACGTTTCAAGGTACGTAGAATCCAAAAATCGAATGAAAATTTGGCCGTCCGCGGCACTTTCCCCACTTAGCATTGACCGATTTTGATGAAATTTGGTATGTAGGCTCCATTCGGGGTCTAGTTGTGCCCCACAGATTTTGGTTGATGTAAGTCACTTCTAAGGGTCAAAAAATGAATTTTGAAATTTTGAAAACGCCCTAACTCAAAAAATTTTGATATAAAAGTATCGTTTTTCCTTCAATTTTAGATTCTAAAGCATTTTTATAATTTTTTGAGACGACGCGGAGCTCTGTAGAACAAACCATTCGCTCCCTACGATAATTTAAGGGTTGGACGTACGATAAATCAGAAACACGTTTATTTCAGAAAAAGACTGAACGTTACTAGGTCCATTACATAGGTAAATGAGGGTGTCCATTTACTGGATTTTTCAAGTTTTTGGTCCATACCCAGTAGACGGACACTTTGTCCGCCTACTGAAAGTTGGGTGTTTTGCAGCTCCAGTAGACGGACAAGGCCATTATCAAGTGATTATTTAAGAAATCGCCTGTTACACCGAATCCACGTCTTCAGGTGAATAACAACACACTAATGAAATGAGATTCATTGAATTGGAACGAAAAATGTGATTTTCATGCCTTATTTCCTCGGAGCACCTCCACAACCAAACAGATAACTCCATCAAGGGTTTTCAGTACAAGCATTGTTGCACCACTTTTGTCAATTTCTCAACATTAACAGCTACGCTTTTTGGAGGTTGGTAGACTTGTTAATAGCAAAGAGAAGGTTTTTGAAGGAAAAGGACATAGGCACAATCGCCCCAACAAACTCTGGACTTATTTACGAGGGGAAAACTGCACCAGTGTCCGTATACTGGGCCTGTCCGTTAATAGGCTCATCTACCCTAGTTACATTTGAGGTATTGTACATCAGGTAACTATCTAGATATTTACTTGACACAGAACTCCATTGATGATTGTTAGGGACGATACTTCTCGGAAAGTATGGCATTTACAAGTCAAATTCACCCTTTTACAAGTCAAATTCACCCTTTTACAAATCAATTTCACCCTCTTTGAGTAATGCGAGAAATGCGTTGAAGGGCAAAGAAATGGAACTGAATACAACAAAATAGGGGTTTATTATACATTATATATATTATTATAATATATTAACCCATTTTCCAAAAAAATTTGGAAAATTCAAAATTTTCTTATCCAGTTTTGTTTAACTAGGCCCTCTTGAGTTGAGAAAAATGTCAAAAAAATTGTATGGGTCCTAGGAGTGGGAGAATCTACTGTGACATATATGTCATAGTCGTCACCAGACATACATTTCAGTGAAGTTTTTCACAAGCAGTGAGAATCTTGGTAGATAAATTATTGATGTTTTACGGAACAAAGTATGACTATTATTCAAACACAATCAAACGAATTAGAGATCAATCAATTACAAATCTCAGATCAATAAAGTACAAATCAGAGATCAATCAGATACTGTAATTCAATTATTCAGCTAAATCAAGTAATGTTATGGAATCAGAATTTTCTAAATCAAATAAATTTTGAAATTTTTGCTGAAAATTAGAATAAATGAAGGCAATTGAAAGGAACATAATAAGTCAATAAAGCATTTTTTCAAATAAATGCCGAAAATTTAAAAAAAAAATCATATTAGAAGTTCGTAATGAGGAATTTCACCGATTTCCTTTTGCAGTTTTCCTGAATAGTTTAATGGTGTGGGATAGATGAAAATCGGGCTGATTTCGGAAAATAAGTCTCCTGTTATTTTTGGGAGACAATCAAAATTTTTGATTTCAAAACTAACCGGGAAAACAAACGTCCAGCGGGAACGCTCGCTGATTGGGCTGTTTGGATTGCCGTCTCCTCCCAGTGTTGCCCATTGGGACAACGAAATCGTGTTTTCTAAGAGAAAAGTAATCAAACAAAAACAGAGGAAACCTAATTTTCCCCATCTCGCTTTTTCTATTTTTTTCTTCAGTTTTTCGATTTCGAACTTTACTGAAATAAAACTAATTAAAATAATTAAAATTATTTAATTATTAATTTAAATTATTTAATTAATTAAAATTAATAAATTTCATGAAATTTTTCATCTGGGGACTATGGATTTCTCGATCTCAGCGCTTCAAGCGGCCATAAATGAACTATTCCAGCATGACGTCATTTTCCCGGTTTTTCTTAAGGGGGCGCGGGACTCGAAGCTCAGATCAGCGCCAACCGAGAGATGTCGCTGACTTTCGTGGTTGCTGAGGCTAGTTAATTTTTCGCACTTGTTATCCGCAAAAGCGCTAGCATCGCTCGGTCCTCTGGACGTTTTTCTCGTCCAGAATTTTGTTGTGTCTGTAACCTCCCCCTCCCGTGTCGGATAACGGAACCTGTTATCAAATCCAGGTTTTGATTTCGCGAAGGCGTTCTTGTGAAGTGCCTACCTACCTGGACTACCATCCCGTTTATGATCTCTCTCCGTGTTGTTCCGAGTTTGAATAGTTGATTTGTTGAGCAATGATCCAAGGAAGGACAGGAGTTCGAATGAATACACATGGACGGAAGTAGTTACTGGAGAACAAAACGCCCTTGGAAAGTAAAACGTTTGCAAGTAAGTATAATTATGTTATCTACTTCATCCTAGTACTTAGGTATCTTTTCGCTGCTAGGTACCTATTATTTGAGTAGTCATCAATAATATTCCATCGAAAACTTCTAGTTGTTGAACTTGAAACTGAAACTTTATTTTCGTACTGCTTCACATTTACGAGCTACGTACCTTTCATAGCCGTACTTATGAAATACGTAATTATAAGATTGCATAAAACAATGGTAGGTAGGCTAGTAAGTAGAAATAATTACCTAATTCGTCCTGCTTTTTGCAAGATTATTTTTTTTGAAGGGGCATGACCATTTCGCGGGATAGTCCCACAAAATTGTCATGTTCCCCAACAAACATTACGTTGTATATAATATTACATTGTATAAATGGCTCTAAATTAGTCATTTAACGGGTAACTTAGATTATGGATTTTTGAATCCTCTTCAAATTAGGACCTTTCATAATGCTAGGATTAATTTGGTGGCCCTGGGCAGAGATGGGCGAATTCTTATTCATGAATACGAATAGGTATAATCGTATTCACATTTTGAATAGGATTTCCCTCGTATTCGTATTTTGAATACGATTTTATGATTTTTTCTATGATTTCCCTAAAAATCGATTGTTTTAAACGATTTTCCCTGAAGATCATAATTTTTTTAAATGATTTTCTCCCGAACTCTGGGGATATTTTGTGCAAAAAAAAACCGTACGATTTTCATCGAAAATTTCGTCGAAATTTCTATCTGAATGGTTGTAGGGACTTGGGAGGGGTCTCATTCGATTCGTCGTGAAAAATCCTATAAGAATTGATGAGCGTTTCGAATTTTAACTGATTATTTTGACAATTTTATGGAATAAATACGAACAAAATTCCGGTGAAAATCATAGTTGTTTTTACTGATTTTCAGCGGAAATTACTCGTCGTAGTTTCTATACGGTTGGTTGTAGCGACTGGGGGGGTGGTCTCATTCGATTCTGCGTGAAAAATCCAATAAGAATTTGTCAGCATTTCGAATTTTGATTGATTACCTATTTTGACAATGTTAGGCCATAAATATGTCCAGAGTTCGAGAGAAAATCATTTAAAAAAAGTATGATGTTCAACCTATTAAAAAAGATTATACCTACTGGCTAAACATACCATACCAGATGAAATTGTACGTAGGGTGAAACAGATTTGTGTAGCAAACAATGTCTGTAGGTACTAAATATTCTCGAAACTATCACACTCCCTCCAAAAGTCATGACTGATGGAGTTGAATTTCTTTAAATTTTAATTATCAGGGACATGAGTATTCTTCTTTGACGTTAGTGTTGGATTGAATCCTGCAGCTGCCTACTTGACTAATAATATAGGAACATCGTTTTATTCTTAGTATTTCGAACTCGCTGATAAAAATCCTGATTATTCATAATTTTGTTGGTTTGTTGTTTGTATCTCTTCCTACATGTTTATAGTGAAATTATCAATAGAAACCTAAATTTGTTTTGTTTTTGTTTTTTGCAGGAGTGATTTTACTCAGGATTTTATTTGACTGGAGACTTTTCTGGAGCAAGTCAAGTCAAGAACCAGCACTCAGGACCGTTTGAAAGCAACTTGTCCATCACATTGATAAGACAGTGAAAAGCTGCTCTGTCAAGACAGCATCCTCACCTAAAGTTGTAAAATTAAATTGATTTTTTTAAAAATTCAAATGGTTGGTAATAATCAAGATTTATTGTTTTTGAAGTTTGAGGCTACCTACCTAATGGTCAATAAATCATTTATACTACAAATCGATAATGTTTCTATCATACTTCCTATGCACTTTACTAAGGTAGGTAGTTACCGTGGATTTAATAGTCCGATAATTGGTGATTTAGTATAGCAATAAATAATGGCGTATTATTTAATTTTGAAATTCCCAAAATTACTCATTTTAAGTTCACCTAACACTTTGTATGGTATGGAAGAGTAAAAAATTGAACTTTCATCTATTAGTTTTGCTTGGCAATCCGTCGAAGTTCGCAATATGAACTATGTATGAATAGGTATGTCATACCTATTCAAAGTGAAACACAAAAAAAAAAAAAACGAAATAAGCGGTATAATATACCATATTATGGTGTCCTGGCTCCATGGTGGCACCACTATTAGTTCCATGGTGGTACAGAGAATAATTCATGAAAATCCGGAGGTATAATGAGAGTTTTCCCTCAATTTCAAAGCATGGATACAATTAATAAGCTATAAAGGAACCAAAATTTGGAAAAATCGGATATTTTGTCAATATTATCCCCGTTGCTAATTTTCTCTGGTGAAATTCCGGCGACGTAGTGCACAACTAGATATTTTTCCACGTCGAACAAAAAAAAAAAACTCGAAAATCAGTTGAGAACTTGAGACTTACACCTATGGTTTTCTTGCTCGCGGATTTGGATTCAGAATGGTCTAAAACGGATTAGTGGGTGGTTATTTTTCAATTCTGTTGAGTGTTGTCCTCCTTCAACCCAGATCAATCGCATAAGGACGCCCAAGTCTTACTGTGGTGTCCTAAAAAGGATTTACCAACTAAATTAAACAAAATTAAATTACATATTTTGAATCACTACTTCGCTCTCTCCAAAAAGTGTAGGTAGGTTGAAATTATGTTGTTTTCAGCATTCCTACTGACGTACTGTAAGGTAAATAATTTACCTTTGCATAATTATTATGCAATAGTAACAGAATATGAATGTCCACAACGCCCTGATTCCGAAAAGTACACACCCTGATGTAGGTCGAGGTTAAATTTTAGGCATACCAACTGAAGGTATAGTCATTGTGGGGGGTTAAATAAATCGATACCTTAGAAGCACAAAAACGCTATGTCGATCCATCTTCCAATTTTTTTTATTTTTATTTTTTTTAATTTCAGAAAAACTCAAATTCAAAATTTGTTAAAGAGTTTAGTGTACCTAGTAAGCCATTATTAAAAGAATTGTGCACTGGTGAAAACTTCTTTTGCGTTTTTCTGAAAACTCCGTTTTTGGTCATAACTCCTTTCTGCTTTAAGGTATCGAAATCATAGTACCAGTTTATGAATTTCTACATCGCCCTGATCCCGAAAATTACTAATTATTTGACATTGTATTGGTACATTTTTAATTTAATTTTTTTTGTACACATACTGATCTTTTAATTATATCAAAATAATAGAAAGGTACCTATATATACCATAAATTTTACATAAAAATAAAAAAATTTTAATTTAAAAAAATCATTCTTTTGGTGGTTAAGGTTGAATTGTTGAGATAGATATTTGAAGGTTGAAACTTTAATCAAGTACTACGCACAGTATCATCCTTACAATGTTTTTATGAATTCGATAAAGCTATGTGCTGCACCCTCACGGGAGACGCGATTCAGGGGACAAGCACATCAGTGAGGTCGTACGGTATGACGTTGCCAGATCCACGCTAATGTTTGCATGGCGATGGGTGGTGAAAGGGGTGGAGGCCCGGTCCAGGGATACAGGGTCCAGGAGTCCATGAATGTTTACTACGATATTGAGATTGAAGGGGTAGAAAAATAACCGCCTTCTTGGTCACCCGTTTCCCGGTGGGTCAGAGGTGCACTGTAGTTCTCCTTACGCCTGCAGGTAGCGCATGAAACCAGGGCCTCTTTTAACGCACTTCTTTCAAAATCACGGAACTTTGTCTTCACGTAATCTCCGTGATTTTACAAGTTAGAATTGTCCTCTTTGAATTTTCAGAGGTTTTAGTCTCCCAAAATCTTCCCTACGAAGAGTTTTTATAAAAAACAAATTTTAATTAAAAAATAAATTTTCTATTTTTTCAAATTTCAATTTTTTGGACATTTTGGCCCGTATGTATGAAGTATTAATTATTTAATGAATTTAGAAATTTTTTTTGAGAGGAAAAAATGAACACTCACAGAGAAAACGTGAAGATAAGGGAAACCACTGAGTCCCGCGCCCCCTTAAACATTCGTATTTTCTACACTGTTTTGTTTATTCGTAAATTAGGAAGTTCGGGCTGAAAGTTTGCCTTAGGGGGTTTTTAGAGGTGCTGAATCCGATTTTGGGGTCAAAAATAGGAAATTCCGACATGGTGAAATTCCTCATTCAATTTTCATATAAATTCAAATCAAATATAAGTAACATGATAAGTATCACATTATTTCATTATCACTCAGAATAATTGTAGGTAACAGAAATGCTCTTCTAGTTATTGATCACTGCATGAATTCGCCCACTATTTAGTATGTTACGATTAAAAACATTTCCCATCTGATTTCGATGAAATTTTCAGAGATTGTGTGGAATGGGGAAAATCATCCCTTTGAAAATTATCGCCCCGGAACTGATAGTGCTCATGAGCAAACGTGAATTCCTCGTGACAACCATAACTTCTACATTTCACATCTGATTTCGATGAAATTTCCAGTTATTATGCGGATCCCAGGTGTAGACCTGGATGGAAATCATTTTGTAGCCAAGTGAATAACGGCTACAATATGAGTAGTTGCACGTCGTTACTGAAAAATGGAAAAGATTGTGAGTGAACTTGAGTTTTAACTGAGTAGATTTTGATGAAAATGATTGAAAACTGAAATGCAAACAACTACCTGACAAATAATAACGGAGGGAAAAAAATTGGGATGCATGGTATGAAGTTCACATTTTTGAACTTCGTATGACGACTGTGACATATTTGTCACACTACTATTTCTAGTAGTACCAGAAAGCAACATTGCCATAAAACTGAGGTTAGCAAACTCGAATCATCTTTTATAAACCTAAGGAAGGAATTACTACCAACAATGGTACAAAATAACCAACAACAATGGATGTAGACTTTCAACATGGCGGGGTCTCGAAATTCTCTTCGTTGCGCACTTGGTCAAATCAAACGCTTGTAAACGCTGCAAAATTGACGCGGGGACTAAAATTTCGGTGAAAATCCTTAGTAAGGCACTTCTCCTTGATAACTAAGCGTAATTCAAACGACTCGGAAAATTAGGGTAGCTGTAAACCGAACTGCAAGAAGCCTCTTACTGTGTTACATATATGTCACAGTCGGCGGAAATGGGTTAATATGATATATAATATCAAACATTTCCAACAACAAAAAGCAGGTAGGAAAAAAAACAACAAAAAAAGGTCCAGAAAACCAAAACAATCGAAAATTTATTAAACCAAACCTTGCTACATCTGCTACTGAACGATTCTGACTGACTCATATCTAATTATTATGATACTGAACCAAAATAATATTCACTTCCACAACTGAGAAACGTCGACAAAGGTTATCGTCAACACACAGAAGGAATACTACACAGAGAGAAGGAATACTAGGGTAGGTATATTCACGAAAAAGGAATGCCACAAATCCTATTTATTTGCCACCGCCGCATTTCTCGAAGAGGGTGGATTTGATTTGTAAAAGGGTGGATTTGATTTGTTAAAGGGTGAATTTGATTTGTAAAAGGGTGAATTTGATTTGTAAAAGGGGGAATTTGACTTGTAAATGCTATATGGATACTCGATATCTTTTCAGTAGGCGATATTACAAAGATATTCTAAAGTTCCTATGCACTTCAGTTTGTTTCAGCAAATAAAAATCTCCAATAATGAGGAATTTCACCATGTCGGAATTTCCTATTTTTGACCCCAAAATTGGATTCAGCACCTCGAAAAACCTCCTACGGCAAACTTTCAGCCCGAACTTCCTAATAAACAAAACAGTGTAGAAAATACGAACGTTTAAAAAAAACCGGGAAAATGACGTCATCCTGGAATAGTTCATTTACAGCCGCTTGAAGCACTGAGATCGAGAAATCTATAGTCCCCAGATGCAAAATTTCACGAAACAGTAAAGTTTGAAATCGAAAAACTGAAGAAAGATGGGGAAAATTAGGTTTCCCCTTTTTTTGTTTGATAACTTTCCTCTTAGAAAACACGATTTCGTCGTCCCAATGGGCAACACTGGGAGGAGACGGCGATCTGAACAGCCCAATCAGCGAGCGTTCCCGCTTCACATCCGTTTTTCCGGAAATTATTGAAATCATAAATTTTGATTGTCTCCCAAAAATAACAGGAGACAGCCCGATTTTCATCTATCCCACACCATTAACTATTCAGGAAAAATGCAAACAGAATTCTGTGAAATTCCTCATTAAGAAATATAAAATAGGTAAATATTTGGTAATAAAAGTTTATAGTTTAAAATGTAATAAAATAAATAATCATTCCATTTTATAGTTATCCCAATATTTATCTTGATATTGTAAGAAATATCTGATGAATGGAATGATTTTTCCTTCTTTTACAAATTGAAGGGATCAAGTAATAAATCAATTATAGGTATTTCAACTATGTATTTTAAAATTATGAAAATTCTCAATAACTTCTGGAACTTTGAGTCCCCCAGCCTTCGAAAAAAAGCCGTTGGCAAGGGATTGAAGCAAAAACCAATAACAATAAACATCGAATTGTTTTTTTTTTTTTTGTTCATTCAGTTTACATCTCAAATGGGACATTCTGCCAAAGATGCTTTCCTTGCAGAATTTTATTTCATTGAGGCAAATCACTTGAAATTATAGATGAAGCAATATGTATTGCTTCATCTATAATTTCAAGTGATAAAGTGTTTTGTTTCTACCTACCACGCACATACAGACTTTCACAAACAGGGAAGTAGTACAGATCAATCCTACTAGGATTTATACACGAACTTATTGACGCAACAACTGAATGCAGATACCCATAATGAACCAAATCATTGTGAGGAAAGAAGGTATTTTTCAAAGGTAAACTTCATAACTATTGTAACTTCTTTCCTTGAAACCCTAAATGGTACCTACTTACGTGAGCTGACTCCCATCGTCTGTTTATTGTAGATCTGTAGTTAGGTGTGTTGATATAATGGAATAATGCACAACATTCAATGAAAAACACGGAATTTATTCAGAAATTTCATTGTACATTGAAACAATATACAATTCGCACAGAATTAACAATAGGTAGTACCTACACCAAGAACTTGATGTGAAGATTACAGAATTTTCGTGATGAGCAGTTGGTTTAGAGAGGTGAACAACATGATATTTCCCGAGGAAACAAACAAATCCCTAGCTGATGAAAAAGAAAACAAACAAATACCTAGCTGATGAAAAAGAAAACTTGTACAAATGAAAGCTGAAATTGAGAACTACAACTCGGGATACGAGATTCGAACGACAGCACAAAACACAAGTGGTTATAAAAGTGTCAGTTCATCGAAAATCATGGCTGTCAGGAACGCTGGGAAACAGCGACGCCAAAAGGCTGATATTCTTGTTTTTTTCGGAAAGTTCTCTTGTCTTTCCTCACTGTTTCTAATCACTGTTGGCAAACCAATAAATTAAATACCGCTTCCGGGACGAGAAGAGCAACTAATAACCGCACAGATTGGCATAATGAAAAACCTTCCATACAATCTATGTTTACAACGGTGCGAACATGGCCGCCTTTCAGCGAGATTCGAATAACCGTTCTGTGTGACGTCATACGGATAAAAGCAATACAATCAGGTTATGGATACGAGGAAGCTGTGGGACACACCCTTGGCAGACTATCTTTAGCCAACCTAATTATCGAAATTGTGGTGTCACATGCTCATCCATTCGCATCCAAAAAATGAGAGATACTGGGGCGCTTCCTGCTTATCATTTTTGTTTTTGTTCTTCATTGTTCCCTTCTGTCTGTAGTCATTATAATATACTTTTTTTATTAACGATTAGCTTTTTTTTTCAAAAGTACTCTTTTATCCACTTACTCCTTCACTTTGGGTGTGAGTAAACAGTCTATAACACTATTAGTAATCCATTGATAGTCATTAGTCAGTAACTCAATCAGTCCTTGGCTCAAGCTCATCAAGTAGGGAACATATTATGTTCCCTACTTGATGAGCTTGAGCCAAGGACTGATTGAGTTACTGACTAATGACTATCAATGGATTACTAATAGTGTTATAGACTGTTTACTCACACCCAAAGTGAAGGAGTAAGTGGATAAAAGAGTACTTTTGAAAAAAGCTAATCGTCAATAAAAAATAAAAAATAAAAAAAGTGGAACAAGAGAAACGATTGGACACAAAGGTGTCTATAGTTTAGAATAGAATATCGTGGGCGCCATGAAAGTTGAATTTGAAGAAATACACTATGTGGAAGTGTATCCCATTGAATAATTTTCATTTTTTTGTTCAGTTCAAACCAACTCTGGGAATGACGGGTTCATGATGATGACGCTGTGCTGGATGGCTGTCGCTTTCCTCCTTTACATAATGCGTCCGTCTTCAATCCGTAACCGTGAGAACAACATGAAGCCAGCTCGCGGGAATGGTGACAATGTAAGTATTAAGGAAAACAACCCAATCTTTCGTTTTTACTGAAAAGGAACTCACCTCACACTCTCCTTCGATACCTAAAAAACTTGATATACTAGAAGGGTCCCGACAAACTCATCGAAAGGACACTCATCGAAAACGTGAGCTCGAAGCTTTTTGAGGAGTATCCTCATAGGGTGGGACACTAGTCGAAAACTGGAGGATGGGAAAGTCGTCGAAAATATCTAATCGGACATTGGAGATATGAATTGAATGATAAAACTTGTTGATAATTATTTTCGATGAGTTTCTCGTTCCCTGTGGACACTCGTCGAAAATACTCCTAAGGGATAGTCATCGAAAGGAAAGTCCTCAAACTAGACCTCTGAAGGGTTTACTACCTATACCGTACCGCTCGCTGTCAGGTACATGGGCCAGGGCCTCCAAGGAGGTTAGGCCACACCACTCCTCAGTTGATTCGTTATTGTAAGCCCCCGCTTACCAGTGGTTATGCATTTCAAGACCCTTTTCCGCTTGCATGTTGCACCTTTTTGGAAAGCTCTCACTGAGATCCATCATTCGGAAATATTCACACAAAAAAACCATGCGCACACCCCATTTGCTGTCAAACATGCAAGAAACTGGCTTTTTCTGGCCGTTTGTTAACTAGAGCCCTAATAAAGAGGATAACTATTCGAAAGATAAAAAAGCTTTGTATTCGTGCAGCGAGTCAAAAAAATTTAGGTCCTCCAAAATCAAATTTTTTTGCATTTTGCATTTCACAGCTTTTTGAACAACTTTGGTTCCGTGTCTGTCGGTCTGTCTGCCTGTGGTCAATCCCTTGCTCCCCCCCCCCCCCCAAGGGTATGAAGGGATGGTTCAATTTTGATGAAATTTTCAGGGTGTGTGCGGGTTGGCTCCTTGACGGAGAGTTCATCGTGATCGTGAAACTTCGGGATTAGTCCAAGGAGGATTGCTGATTGAGTCAGATCAGCAGAAGCCGACGAGAGTAACGAGTTTGGGGGAACCCTGAGTGTGTTTTGAGCGATGACTTTTGACGACGTTTTTGAGAACGACAAAAAAAGCGGGGGGAAACGTCAACATAATCGCAAACTACTTCACAGTCGTTTGGCGCTATTTTCCTCTTACTTTTCTTTCTCAGAGTTTCATAGAACTCTGTAGCAAGGTTATAGGTGAACTGCCTTCTAGGAGCCAAGACCAGCTGTATGAGCTATGAAGCTCCTAACATAGTGTTCTTCTCTCCAGTTTATCCTATAGCACTAAACTGTGGTACGCACCCTATAGGAGACCACTGGAAGTGATTGGTAGGATCTCAGGAATGTCGGATCAGCTGGGTAAGCAATAGAGCTGAATTCTCCCTTAATCATCCTAGAGCGCTGGAATTTCGTGCACAGCCTCTTAGAAACCACTGGAAGTGGTAGGAAGGATTTCAGAAATTTCAGATCAGATGTGTGAACAACAGTATTCCATTAGCAGAATATTTCATTTACATGTGTAATGTGCAAATTCTATATGTCCTTGTGATTCTATGTGAGGAAGCTTTAGTGCCTGTCCACTTGGCTGTGAATTGTTTTATTATTTTAAATAATAAACCTTTAGAATCAAACATGAAAAAATAAATAACCCCCTCTCCCCCTCAAAATTGTATGCTGGTTTAGTAGGTAGGTACGTGGAATCCGAAAATCGAGTTAAAACAAATCGTTTTCATAACAAATTTTACGTCCGCGGAAACTTGAGCAAATACGTACAAAATTTGAACGATTTGGGGTCACCCGATCACAACAACGCAAAACGTTAGTGCAATGTTTTGAATTAAATAGTTATAACTGAAAAAAAAATAAACGAAGATATTTGCTATCATGTGTATGACTGGGTGTTACCATTCAAATCACTCATCTTTCATATGGTTGCGAGAGTCAATCGTTCCAACACACGATCATGGTAATTGTGAACATAATTTATAATCTCATAATTTGTGTGTAATTAGACAAACTACAGCCTCACTGAAGGTAGTGAAGCCCTAACAAAGGAGGTAGGGCTACGTCAGAGCTATAGAAGGTGAGGGTTTTGGCCTGGTGTTCAAGGTGGCCTTGGGCTGTTATAATAGCAGGTAGTTCAGGGTTGACCCGAAGGTAACGAATATCCTGTCAATCAGATTTTTCGATGAGTATCCCGAGCTTCTACTTTCGATGAGTGTCCCGAAGCTATTTTTCGAGGAGTGTCTCGACAGTGCTGGACTTAAGTCGAATCAAAAAATTATTCGATCAAATAACTGAATTAATCTATTAAATTGAGTGGACTCTACTTTTCGATGAGTTTCTCAAACGTCACTTTTCGATGAGTGTCCACTCTGGATTGGAAACCTATCGAAAACGCCATTCCATGATTTTTCGATGAGTGTCCTTTCGATGAGTTTCCTAGTTCCCATACTAGAAGTACAAGTCAATCTTCAACTTCAAAGGTATTTTCAGAGACTGGTATTTTCTTGGCATCAATCAACTATGGTAAGATTGAGTCTTATCTAAAGTTCAACATCAAGGAAAGAATAGGAATTACTGGGTCATCCTGAGCATGAGCTGTTCTGGGATTTGAGAGAAAACCAACAGAAATTCTTTAATTATTTCCATATAACACCCACCTCTTTTGACGAGCTCCACTGTACCTATGGGACGCCATGACACCTGTCTCAGGGAAGAATGTATTTTCACCCGATGCAGACCCTGGCTGAGTTGCGAAACTGAACTGAAAAAGAACTGGGCAAGTGAGGAGGCTCCATTGCCTTTGGGAACCCTGGACTCAACTGGGACGAACAGATTCAAACAGATTCCAAGTGCCATTTTCTTACTTCACATATATCAGTTCGAAACTGAATCGAAATGCTGAACTAAGTGTGGAACAGGCCTAAGTGGAGGGGTGACTACCCAGGCTGGAAGGTGGGAGGCCTCGACGTTCAGCGTACAAGTTGATCCTCCCACCACCTCCCTGACAACCTCGACTCAGTCTTACTCTGAAGAGCGCTCTGTCGGCAATGTAATGAAGTAAAAACATCGATCTGTTACATCCTACCGACAATCGATTGTAAAATCGTTTCGCTTGTTGTTGTTGAGTTTCGAGTCTGATCGTTTCTGTTTTCTTGCCAATTTTGTCATTCATAATAGGTGTTACTTTGTCACTGCCTGAGGCCACTACTCTTCATTAACCCACCAACACCTAGAAAGCCTAAAATCAATTTTTTTTTCCAGTTGCCCTTTACTTTCAACCTTCTCAAGGTCCAAATAAGCCAAAAATACAGTCACCTTGAAAATTTTGCAATTCAGGTACATTCTAGAGGGGTGTAGGTGTAGGCATTACATCAACATCATTGTTTACCTCGGGAATGAGAACTAAAGAAACCACACTGGTTGAGAACTAAAACGTTTGTATTAAACAGAACTGATATTCGATCTGAACAATAATTATAGAGCGCAGAGCCAACTTGAAAGGTGGTACGATGGAGGTATCGCTGAGGCATCGGACCACGGAGGAGTATCTTTGCCTCAGCCGTCTTGCTCTGCCCCGTGCATTCATGTTCTATGTTGATCTTAATTATGATCGTCCTTGCTCTACTAGTTCATCAACTCCTAGAGATCTAATATTGGCCTATTAGTCCTGAATGCAACAACCCATTGAATGTATGAGATGATCTAATTTTTGTTCAGTCTTAGGGAACTACTTTGTTGGTAAAAGGGACTACTTTCTCTTTGGACCAACTGCCCATTTTGGGCGGGAAGGTCCAAACAATCATGTTGAACTGGTTTCAAATATTTTAATTTCCAAAGTTTCACAGGTTTTTCACATAAAAACCACATTATCCCAAAACTTACATTAGAATGCCCAAAATTAAAATAGATATCAGAATGGAATTTCAATTGAATCAAATGTTCAAAATTTTCTATGAAAAGTGTACCAGCAATACCTACAAAAAGGAACTTCGCATTTTTTGCACGTTTTTGTGCGGAGTGTTTCTCCACTTCTTCAGTGAGCAGGGGAGTGGCGTATGTTGTGCTGATAATTTGGTCGTATTGTCATTTCAAGCCACGGAGTTCAATTCGTATTCAATCATCTTCATCAATTTCATCAAACCGATCAAGGCCCGCCCATGCATGAATTTTAGTTGGAAACCATTCAAGGATATTCTACAAGAATCTCGGCTAAATCTATTCTAATTGGAATCTTGGCGAAAAGTATGCAAAATAGTCGTAAAAAACCCCGAAAAACCACGTTTTAAAAGCCCTTCTTCAAATTCATCCATCCGGTTGCTTGAAGCGATATTTGTGCAAAATATTTGAGTAGAGTGCCGGCAGTGATCAGTTTTACGCTTTTAGGCGCTGAAATTTCAGAAAACTGGCCAGAGTGGACCTCCTACAGAACTCTGATCATTTGGGTTGGCATCACTGTAATTCGAGAAAACGCGCTACAATTGATATAAGAACAGTACTTAACTCAATTCGACCATCCTGTTCCACACATTGATGCCGTTGGGAAGAGTGGGAGGATCAACTTGTATGTCGATGAATGTCGATTGGTGGGAGGGCCTACTGCAACCATAAAGGTAGAAGGTGAAGAGGAAACGCCTTTGTACGACTGGTCCTCCAGTGAAAGGGAAAGTAAACCCCCTCTCGTCCGGGCTGAAAAATAGGAGGTACACTTACCCTCTAATTCTATGTTAAGTGATTAAAACATGTGAAAGAGCATTAAAAAATCTATACAGTCATGAGCTACATGGAGCTACATTGGAATATGATGGCATTACAGGGGCTGGAAGTAAAAACGGATTTTGTGCAGCACAATATTTTGCCTTGCTGGAATTCAACATTTCATTTTCAAATAAAGCATGGCACCATGTATCAAAATAAGCTTCTAATTACGTCCATTAGCGTGTGCTTCTATTGGAAAAAATGCAGTTTATCAATAATTGATAAACTGCATTTTTTCCAATAAAATAATTTTTTCAAAAATTATTTTTGAACAGGTTGCTCTACTCTAAACATGAATGACCTCTAATACCACAAAGCACACGCTAATGGACGTAATTAGAAGCTTCTTTTGATACATGATGTCATGCTTTATTTGAAAATGAAATGTTGAATTCCAACTAGGCAAAATATTGTACTGCACAAAATCCGTTTTTACTTCCATCCCTTGTAATTGTTGTGGACGGATAACACTGTCACTCTTACAGGGCGGGGGTCTCAGAAAGGGACGTCACCTAGCTGCTGACGAGGAAGAAATGGAAAGTGGAACATGGGAAAGGAGGGGGGCGGCCCTGTGACGGGAACTGTAGACCCGTGGTGTTCTTGATAGTGACCTGATTAACCCTTTCCCCCCGACGGACGGGCCTCCTGCCGCAAGGTCACCTTCCCGGCGCTTGAGCCAACTGCCTGTCAACCCTGTACCGAAGGAATTTTCCAGGCCGCCCCCCGCTGACTCCCGTTTGTCTTCCTCTTTTATTTTCGCCCACTTTCACTCAACATTATTTCTCAACTGAATGATTTTTGTGTTTGATACATGTTACCCTATTGTTCATGTATTATTATGAAGATTTTTTCATGACTGAGTAAGATTTATATACTTTATTGTATAGAAATATATTGCATTCCCACTATACCAGGATAATTTTGATACCAGATTTTGTAATAAGTAGGCTGTAATCCCTAAAGATAAAAATGATCATAAAACTCCAACTGGACCGAACACATTCCAGAAACGTGTACCTACGTGATAAAATAAATCCTCCTTGAATGGTTAGTAAAAGGCTCTTACCGAGAGGTCAACTTTGTCTCACTTTCTCTCGCCCAACACAATATCGCTACTGCCCTGAAATCTGTTGAGGACGGTGAAAATGAAAGGTACAATGTTACCATAATGGAATGGAAGTGATTAGTTCAGAAATATGCCCACAGATCGCATCAGAAGCACGAAAAAGTACGAAACGGCGAAAGGCGTCCGTAGGGACGGGGGAAACATTGGGAGGCAGACGCCAAAAGCCGTCCAATAGGGACCTCAAAACGTTTTCTCCCCAGACGCCTTTAGGCGTCCGTCGGGGGGAAAGGGTTAAAGGTGAAAATTTTCCCTTGCTATTTCTGTGAGAAATATAGTTTCCCTCAGTCCCTAAATGCGATATTTTTGACTGGCTTCGGAGTTTTTTGTTATTGTTCCTTATTGACAGGGCAGGGGATCTGCTGACCTCAACATTTGTCCGAATAGGCGGTGGCTCGACTTGTGTCTTGGGAGGGAGTTGTTTTGATGACCCAATCCTAATGAATTATTGTTTCTCTGATAAATGCTGAGGAGACCATTCGGGTCTAGTACGACTGCGCCATACTGTTGAATCATCAAAAATTAACTTCCCTCGACAGGGGATCGATCTCCTATCATTCCGATTCTGAATCAGAGCTCCTACCGCATGAGCTAAGGAAGCGAATGGACAGAAATGCGAAGAGGTCGCTGATCACAACATAATGCCATCATATTCCAATGTAGCTCCATGATATGCACATGACTGTATAGATTTTTTAATGCTCTTTCACGTTTATTTCGGCGTGTTTTTCGATTGGAGGCCCCTGTTCCGACCTATTTCAAAAACATTCCCCAAATCTTTCAACACAGAATTAGAGGGTAAGTTTACCTCCTATTCTTCTGTCTGGGAGAGAGGGGGTAAACTTTCACTTTCATTTCCCGACCAAACCCCAAGGTAGGCGGGTATAGGCCTTTTCCTCTCTATCTTCTAACCTCTATGACTGCAACCATCCACTCAGTCATGGAGTTGGTGTGTTGGCTAGCGATCGATGCTGACTGGGGGATGCTTTATGATGTTGTACCTGTGGTTTTCCTCTTCTTCATCCCTCAATACTCTCTTGTGACTCAATACGGCCCTGTGAGCTATGAAAGCTCACATTTACTTGTAGCTAGGAACTCCCAACAAATCAGTTTTATGCGTTGGATATTTGATGCTTGTCTTTTCATAGTCTCACCTGGTCAAATGTAAAATATTAATGGCTGATAACTTTTCTCGTTGCAGGAGGACGGTGGCAATCCTCCAGCCTCACCAGCAATCTAAGCTATCAAAAGCCTGATTTTATTTCGGCTTTTGAAATGTCACCAGAGAATAAATTTTAAATACGTATGTATCATTATGCTCTGTCCCCGTTTACACCACGTTTCATATGTTTGCTTTCTTACTTTTTGTGGAGATCGGTACGTGGTTTCGGCAAGTTATTCCAACCTATTTTTCGATAATCTCCACACGTCTTTCAAATCGACTCTGTGATCATGGGTTCATTCCTAAAGTTATTCAACGGGATTTTTCCTCATCCCCTTCTACGTAATACATTCCTGTCCGATTGTTATGTCTTTATTATTAGTTAAAGCAACAGATCTGTAGTTTTTTAGATAGTTAATGTGTCGTGTTGTGAGCGTTTAGGTGTCAACCGGAACGCCCGATTATCCACTTGAACGTACCTTCGTCAGTACGTTATAATTCTTATTTTACACTTCAATATAATGTTTAACGTCCATGACTGCCGTGATTACTGCAAATTTATAATCGTTTGTAAGAACAGGGCCTAATACTTGAGCGCTATCTATCTCAAAAGATGCGATCAATGTGGATGTGTCTCGAAATAAGGGCATCGTGCAATGCATCCCTCGTCCACATTCAAGAGGGTACCTAGGTTTTCTATGAAAATCGTTTGAACCTGCGAATTTTATAAATTAGGTAGGTAAGGTCTTATCTAATAATAACAGACGTGAAACCGCAGGGAGGTAGCTACTGTTATGTACGTCAAAAAACATAAATATATCCCACATTCAATGGTAGCTT
>CM019182.2:26270226-26382723 GCA_009739505.2 Apolygus lucorum | reverse complement strand
CCAGGAAAACCGCATGACATGCGTGAATCACAGAGATCCATCAGGTAGGGGAATACGACCTGGGGGAGGGAGCCCGAGAGTTGGCACGTTCTTCCCCGGTTGCGCTCGGCTTGGTGCGTTCTTCCCCCTGTACGGTGTTTCGTTTCTCGCATTTTTCTCCTATATTGGCTCGTTTTTGCCCATTTTGGTTGTCACCATCGAGTCCGCCGTGAAAAAATCTATAAGAAACCGTCATAACCTATTTTTCCGCCAAAAAATCGACTTGGTGCGTTCTTCCCCTGTGGTCTTCAAACGCTTTCATGCAAATTACATTGACTTTCTGAAACTTGTCCTCCACTGGCACACTAAGTGTCCGCCACTTCAACAATGAAAAAATCTGGGTGTCCGCACCGGTACATTTCAATTCACTTCAAAAATAGCATTTTGTGGACAATAATGCGATTAAAACTACTTTTCGCATTGATAACTCGTTCATAAATGTCTAAGGTACATGTTAAACACAAGAAAAGTCGGAGGAAAAATTTCAAATGCAGAATGATAGGATTTTCCTTAACATGTCCGCCATTGGGCTTTTACCCTACACCTTTTTCATTTATGTGCCAAAGAATGTCAAAATAATCATCGGATTACCTCATTTGCGATTAAGCACTCCCTTGATTCCCCGTGTTCCTGTTTAATAGTGAATCGGATCAATTACAGTGAGTAGAATGGTGTAGACATTGATTTGTAGCTTAATAAACTAACTACTAAGTAGATACTCTACAAAAAAAAAAGCAATACATTTGTAACGTCCAGTGTACAGTCGTAGAAAACTTTTACAACAATCAACTAGTGCCACGACTCCCCAAACGCGAAAATCCCGCCACCTTTCCCGACGCTTCACTCTCATTGGTGGATTCCCAGCCAATAGCCATCATACAAGTTTGACCAACTTATCAGCTGTCGAGAAATAAATAAAGAAACCTCTGACGTAACCTAAACTGCAATCTGTTCGTTCGCTTCATTTTGACAAGATATCATAATTATTTTGCTGGCAGTTTGCATTTCGTTGTCGCAGTTTGTTCTCGTGGACATCTTCGCTTGAAGACGAAAAATTCTCCTTTGAAAACAGGTTAGTACGATACGTGATACCGCTCTGTCATTTGCGGTTTCGTCGAAACGAATCTCTGTTGTTGTCACTCAGTTTTGACATTTTTCATTCAAGTTGGTTTGATATCGCACTTCCGTAGGGACGCATATTTTTCCGGAAATTCGTCGTTTCCTTCGAGGAATATACCATGAATAAAAAATCTCAATAGTCGGTTATCCCAGTTTTCGGTTGGTGTCAAGATTAGCTCAGTTCAGGATCACTGCCGATGACCTAGAAACGGTTTGTACGGTTCTCACCTTCATTTTAGTACATTTCGCTCTTCAGTTGCAGTTTACCACTCGATCAAACATGTCTGACGAAGGAATGGATCTTTGCGGTGTGATTTGGAATCACGAAATGACTATGAGGCGATTGCTGTCACTGGTACGTTACTAAACTCAAATACTTGAAGTAGACCCTACGTTCTTTTTTCATTCCTTTAGAGAAAGTTTCAATACTTTTCATTTGTTAAAATATATTTTTTTGTTTTCAGCTGCGACAATCTCAAACGACGTGTTCTGATACAGAATGCTACGCTCCAAGTAAGTTAGTTCTACCTCAAAATGTCACGTCATTCAACTCCTCACACCTTCATTATGAGGAGAACCTTCTACCTACTCGTAGGAGTTCTATTTGACCTAGATCGTTCAATTTTGTGACTGCAAGGTTTAATATCTAATACACAGACTCATCTACGCAGTTCATGTAATTTTAGGTTGGCACCTACTGCCCACTCAGCACATCACCTACTCAGAAACATCAACATAAAACAGAAAGTAGGCAAAGTAGGTGTCATTGATGAGAACTCATCGAGTAGGTTTACATCAGTTCATATTTTAAGAGCGACATATTTTGATGGGTTTTTCATGTCGAGTTGGTCAGAAACAAAGAGGTTTTTCTCTCCAAGGTCGTTGTAGTCGTGGGGCTCGCTCGCCGACCATTTCAAGGTAATGCGATCGTAGGCCGCCGATTGTGTTGCTTTGAAAACGAATTCGATGACCTCCCTGGTTGGTAACCTGAAAATGCAATGCGTGCGAATTTACGATGTGCCGTCAGAAAAACAATCAGGAACTCAATTTTTTTCTTTTGGGAGCGTTTATTTGTCAATATATCAACTAGTTACATTTGAGGTATTGTACATCAGGTAACTATCTAGATATTTACTTGACACAGAACTCCATTGATGATTGTTAGGGACGATACTTCTCGGAAAGTATAGCATTTACAAGTCAAATTCACCCTTTTACAAATCAAATCCACCCTTTTACAAATCAATTTCATCCTCTTTGAGTAATGCGAGAAATGCGTCTGAATACAACAAAATAGGGGTTTATTATACATAATATATATTATTATAATATATTAATATTATGATATATAATATCAAAAATTTTCAACAACAAAAAAGGTCCAGAAAACCAAAACAATCGAAAATTTGTTAAACCAAACCTTGCTACATCTGCTACTGAACGATTCTGACTGACTCATATCTAATTATTATGATACTGAACCAAAATAATATTCACTTCCACAACTGAGAAACGTCGACAAAGGTTATCGTCAACACACAGAAGGAATACTACACAGAGAAGGAATACTAGGGTAGGTATATTCACGAAAAAGGAATGCCACAAATCCTATTTATTTGCCACCTCCGCATTTCTCGCATTACTCAAAGAGGGTGGATTTGATTTGTAAAAGGTGGAATTTGACTTGTAAATGCTATATGGATACTCGATATCTTTTCAGTAGGCGATATTACAAAGATATTCTAAAGTTCCTCTGCACTTCAGTTTGTTTCAGCAAATAAAAATCTCCAATAATTAAGAAATAAAAAATAGGTAAATATTTGGTAATAAAAGTTTATAGTTTAAAATGTAATAAAATAAATAATCATTCCATTTTATAGTTATCCCAATATTTATCTTGATATTGTAAGAAATATCTGATGAATGGAATGATTTTTTCTCCTTTTACAAATGGAAGGGATCAAGTAATAAATCAATTATAGGTATTTCAACTATGTATTTAAAAAATTATGAAAATTCTCAATAACTTCTGGAACTTTGAGTCCCCCAGCCTTCGAAAAAAAGCCGTTGGCAAGGGATTGAAGCAAAAACCAATAACAATAAACATCGAATTGTTTTTTTTTTTTTTTTTTTTTGGACATTCTGCCAAAGATGCTTTCCTTGCAGAATTTTATTTCACTGAGGCAAATCACTTGAAATTATAGATGAAGCAATATGTATTGCTTCATCTATAATTTCAAGTGATAAAGTGTTTTGTTTCTACCTACCACGCACATACAGACTTTCACAAACAGGGAAGTAGTACAGATCAATCCTACTAGGATTTATACACGAACTTATTGACGCAACAACTGAATGCAGATACCCATAATGAACCAAATCATTGTGAGGAAAGAAGGTATTTTTCAAAGGTAAACTTCATAACTATTGTAACTTCTTTCCTTGAAACCCTAAATGGTACCTACTTACGTGAGCTGACTCCCATCGTCTGTTTATTGTAGATCTGTTGTTAAATGTGTTGATAGATAATGGAATAATGCACAACATTCAATGAAAAACACGGAATCTACTCAGAAATTTCATTGTACATTGAAACAATATACAATGCGCACAGAATTAACAATAGGTAGTACCTACACCATGAACTTGATGTGAAGATTACAGAATTTTCGTGATGAGCAGTTGGTTTAGAGAGGTGAACAACATGATATTTCCCGAGGAAACAAACAAATCCCTAGCTGATGAAAAAGAAAACTTGTACAAATGAAAGCTGAAATTGAGAACTACAACTCGGGATACGAGAGTCGAACGACAGCACAATACACAAGTGGTTATAAAAGTGTCAGTTCATCGAAAATCATGGCTGTCAGGAACGCTGGGAAGCAGCGACGCCAAAAGGCTGATATTCTTCTTTTTTCGGAAAGTTCTCTTGTCTTTCCACACTGTTTCTAATCACTTTTGGCCAGCAAATAATTAAATACCGCTTCCGGGACGAGAAGAGCAACTAATAACCGCACAGATTGGCATAATGAAAAACCTTCCATACAATCTTTGTTTACAACGGTGGGAACATGGCCGCCTTTCAGAGAGATTCGAATAACCGTTCTGTGTGGCGTCACACGGATAAAATACAATCAGGTTATGGATACGAGGAAGCTGTGGGACACACCCTTGGCAGACTATCTTTAGCCAACCTAATTATCGAAATTGTGGTGTCACATGCTCATCCATTCGCATCCAAAAAATGAGAGATACTGGGGCGCTTCCTGCTTATCATTTTCTTCCCTTCTGTCTGTAGTCATTATATGTTCCGTACTTGATGAGCTATGATCTTGAGCCAATGACTGATTGAGTTATTGACTAATGACTATCAATGGATTACGAATAGTGTTATAGACTGTTTACTCACACCCAAAGTGAAGGAGTGAGTGGATAAAAGAGTACTTTTGAAAAAAAAGCTAATCGTTAATTAAAATAAAAAAAGTGAAACAAGAGAACCGACTGGACACAAAGGTGTCTATAGTTTAGAATAGAATATCGTGGGCGCCATGAAAGTTGAATTTGAAGAAATATACTGTGTGGAAGTAAGGACTTCCCATTCAATAATATTCATTTTTTTGTTCAGTTCAAACCAACTCTGGGAATGACGGGTTCATGATGATGACGCTGTGCTGGATGGCTGTCGCTTTCCTCCTTTACATAATGCGTCCGTCTTCAATCCGTAACCGTGAGAACAACATGAAGCCAGCTCGCGGAAATGGTGACAATGTAAGTATAACCCAATCGTTTGTTTTTACTGAAAAGGAACTCACCTCACACTCACCTTCGATACCTAAGAAAATTGATAAACTAGAAGTACAAGTCAATCTTCAACTTCAAAGGTATTTTCACGGTCTGGTATTTTCTTGGCATCAATCGATTATGGTAAGATCGTGTCTTATCTGAAGTTCAACATCAAGGAAAGAATAGGAATTACTGGGTCATCCTGAGCATGAGCTGTTCTGGGATTTGAGAGAAAACCAACAGAAATTCTTTAATTATTTCCATATAACACCCACCTCTTTTGACGAGCTCCACTGTACCTATGGTATGGGACGCCATGACACCTGTCTCGAGGAAGAATGTATTTTCACCTGATGCAGAACCTGGCTGAGTTGCGAAACCGAACTGAAACTGAACTGTGCAAGTGAGGAGGCTCCATTGCCTTTGGGAACCCTGGACTCAAATGACCACGGTTTTAAAACTGGGAGGAACGGATTCAAACAGATTCCAACATATCAGTTCGGAACTGAATCGAAAAGCTATACTAAGTATGGAACAGGCCTAAGTCAGGTGATGGAGGGGTGACTACCCAGGCTGGAAGGTGGGAGGCCTCGACGTTCAGCGTACAAGTTGATCCTCCCACCACCTCCCTGACAACCTCGACTCAGTCTTAATCTGAAGAGCGCTCTGTCGGCAATGTAATGAAGTAAAAACACCGATCTGTTACATCCTACCAACAATCGATTGTAAAATCATTTCGCTTGTTGTTGTTGAGTTTCGAGTCTGATCGTTTCTGTTTTCTTGCCAATTTTTTCATTCATAATAGGTGTTACTTCGTCACTGCCTGAGGCCACTACTCTTCATTAACCCACCAACACCTAGAAAGCCTAAAATCAATTTTTTTTTCCAGTTGCCCTTTACTGTCAACCTTCTCAAGGTCCAAATAACCCAAAAATACAGTCACCTTGAAAATTTTGCAATTCAGGTACATTCTAGAGGGGTGTAGGTGTAGGCATTACATCAACATCATTGTTTACCTCGGGAATGAGAACTAAAGAAACCACACTGGTTGAGAACTAAAACGTTTGTATTAAACAGAACTGATATTCGATCTGAACAATAATTATAGAGCGCAGAGCCAACTTGGTAGGTAGTACGATGGAGGTATGGCCGAGGCATCGGACCACGGAGGAGTATCTTTGCCTCAGCCGTCTTGATCTGCCCCGTGCATTCATGTTCTATGTTGATCTTAATTATGATCGTCCTTGCTCTACTAGTTCATCAACTCCTAGAGATCTAATACTGGCCTATTAGTCCTGAATGCAACAACCCATTGAATGTATGAGATGATCTAATTTTTGTTCATTCTTAGGGAACTACTTTGTTGGTAAAAGGGACTACTTTCTCTTTGGACCAACTGCCCATTTTGGGCGGGAAGGTCCAAACAATCATGTTGAACTGGTTTCAAATATTTTAATTTCCAAAGTTTCACAGGTTTTTCACATAAAAACCACATTATCCCAAAACTTACATTAGAATGCCCAAAATTAAAATAGATATCAGAATGGAATTTCAATTGAATCAAATGTTCAAAATTTTCTATGAAAAGTGTACCAGCAATACCTACAAAATGGAACTTCGCGTTTTTTTGCACGTTTTTTTGCGGAGTGTTTCTCCACTTCTTCATTGAGCAGGGGAGTGGCGTATGTTGAGCTGATAATTTGGTCGTATTGTCATTTCAAGCCACGGAGTTCAATTCGTATTCAATCAACTTCATCAATTTCATCAAACCGATCAAGGCCGCCCATGCATGAATTTTAGTTGGAAACCATTCAAGGATATTCTACAAGAATCTCGGCTAAATCTATTCTAATTGGAATCTTGGCAAAAAGTATGCAAAATAGTCGTAAAAAACCCCGAAAAACCACGTTTTAAAAGCCCTTCTTCAAATTCATCCATCCGGTTGCTTGAAGCGATATTTGTGCAAAATATTTGAGTAGAGTGCCGGCAGTGATCAGTTTTACGCTTTTAGGCGCTGAAATTTCAGAAAACTGGCCAGAGTGGACCTCCTACAGAACTCTGATCATTTGGGTTGGCATCACTGTAATTCGAGAAAACGCGCTACAATTGATAATATCACGCAAGGGCGTTTTCTCGAATTACAGTGATGCCAACCCAAATGATAAGAGTTCTGTAGGAGGTCCACTTTGGCCACAGTTTACTGTAAAAATGTCAGCGCCTAAAAGCATAAAACTGATCACTGCCGGCACTCTACTCAAATACTTTGCACAAATATCGCTTCAAGCAACCGGATGGATGAGTTTGAAGATGGGCTTTTAAATGTGGTTTTTCTTATATTATAAGAACAGTACTTAACTCAAATCGATCATCCCGTTCCATACATTGATGCCGTTGGGAAGAGTGGGAGGATCAACTTGTACGACGAATGTCGAGTGGTGGGAGGGCCTACTGCAACCATAAAGGTAGAAGGTGAAGAGGAAACGCCTTTGTACGACTCTGGTCCTCCAGTGAAAGGGAAAGTAAACCCCCTCTCGTCCGGACTGAAAAATAGGTGGTACACTTTCCCTCCAATTCTGTGTTAAGTGATAGGAGAAATGTTTTTGAAATAAGTCGGAACGGGGGCCTCCAATCGCAAAACACGCCGAAATAAACGTGAAAGAGCATTAAAAAATATATACAGTCATGAGCACACCATGGAGCTACATTGGAATATGATGGCATTACAGGGGCTGGAAGTAAAAACGGATTTTGTGCAGCACAATATTTTGCCTTGCTGGAATTCAACATTTCATTTTCAAATAAAGCATGGCACCATGTATCAAAAGAAGCTTCTAATTACGTCCATTAGCGTGTTCTTCTATTGGAAAAAATGCAGTTTATTAATTTTTGAACAGGTTACTCCACTCTAAACATGAATGTCCTCAAATACCACAAAGCACACGCTAATGGACGTAATTAGAAGCTTCTTTTGATACATGATGTCATGCTTTATTTGAAAATGAAATGTTGAATTCCAGCAAGGAAAATATTGTGCTGCACAAAATCCGTTTTTACTTCCATCCCTTGTAATTGTTGTGGACGGATAACACTGTCACTCTTACAGGGCGGGAGTCTGGGAAAGGGACGTCACCTAGCTGCTGATGAGGAAGAAAAGGAAAGTGGAACATGGGAGAGGAGAGGGGCGGCCCTGTGAAGGGAACTGTAGGCCCGTGGTGGTCTCACTCGTGTTCTTGATAGTGACCTGATTAAAGGTGCAATTTTTCCCTTGCTATTTCTGTGAGATATATAGTTTCCCTCAGTCCCTAAATGCGCTATTTTTGACTGGCTTCGGAGATTTTTGTTACTGTTCCTTACTGATGGGGCGGGGAATCTGCTGACCTCAACATTTGTCCGAATAGGCAGTGGCTCGACTCGTGTCTTGGGAGGGAGTTGTTTTGATGACCCAATCTTAACACCTTGAACGCGGAGGAAAAAACGTGTTGGTCCACTGACGCGGAGACATTTTTTTCGTGAAGCGCGCAAAGCTAAGGTGTCACTTTGACAACTGCTCATGACCTTCAACATCGACCGATTCATCTCCAGATTGAACCGTTCGTCTCATAAATAGTTCATCTATCACGGAAAACAGCTAGAAAAGAGCAGAAACGGCGAACAAAAGAATAGGAGCAGATATTCTTGAACCCTTTGAGAAAGGCGTTTGCGTGACATAGACGCGGCCAGCCACAGGGACCCCGGAATTTGCGTGACATAGACGCGATCCGCGTGCAACGTGTTAATGAATGATTGTTTCTCTGATAAATGCTGAGGAGACCATTTGGGTCTGGTACAACTGCGCCATACTGTTGAATCATCAAAAATTAACTTCCTTCGACCAGGGATCGATCTCCTATCATTCCGATTCTGTATCGGAGCTCCTACCACATGAGCTAAGGAAGCGAATGGACAGAAATGCGAAGAGGTCGCTGATCACAACATAATGCCATCATATTCCAATGTAGCTCCATGATATGCACATGACTGTATCGATTTTTTAATGCTCTTTCACGTTTATTTCGGCGTGTTTTTCGATTGGAGGCCCCTGTTCCGACCTATTTCAAAAACATTTCTCCTATCACTTAACATAGAATTAGAGGGTAAGTTTACCTCCTATTTTTCGGTCGGGGCGAGAGGGGGTAAACTTTCACTTTCATTTCCCGACCAAACCCCAACGTAGGCGTTCTAACCTCTATGACTGCAACCATCCACTCAGTCATGGAGTTGGTGTGTTGGCTAGCGATCGATGCTGACTGGGGGATGCTTTATGATGTTGTACCTGTGGTTTTCCTCTTCTTCATCCCTCAATACTCTCTTGTGACTCAATACGGCCCTGTGAGCTATGAAAGCTCACATTTACTTGTAGCTAGGAACTCCCAACAAATCAGTTTTATGCGTTGGATATTTGATGCTTGTCTTTTCATAGTCTCACCTGGTCAAATGTAAAATATTAATGGCTGATAACTTTTCTCGTTGCAGGAGGACGGTGGCAATCCTCCAGCCTCACCAGCAATCTAAGCTATCAAAAGCCTGATTTTATTTCGGCTTTTGAAAATGTCACCAGAGAATAAATTTTAAATACGTATGTATCATTATGCTCTGTCCCCGTTTACACCACGTTTCATATGTTTGCTTTCTTACTTTTTGTGGAGATCGGTACGTGGTTTCGGCAAGTTATTCCAACCTATTTTTCGATAATCTCCACACGTCTTTCAAATCGACTCTGTGATCATGGGTTCATTCCTAACGTTATTCAACGGGATTTTTCCTCATCCCCTTCTACGTAATACATTCCTGTCCGATTGTTTATGTCTTTATTTATTAGTTAAAGCAACAGATCTGTAGTTTTTAGATAGTTAATGTGTCGTGTTGTGAGCGTTCAGGTGTCAACCGGAACGCCCGATTTATCCACTTGAACGTACCTTCGTCAGTACGTTTGTAATTCTTATTTTACACTTCAATATAATGTTTAACGTCATGACTTGCCGTGATTACTGCCAAATTTATAATCGTTTGTAAGAACAGGGCCTAATACTTGAGCGCTATCTATCTCAACAAGATGCGATCAATTGTGATGTGTCTCGAAATAAGGGCATCGTGCAATGCATCCCTCGTCCACATTCAAGAGGTACCTAGGTTTTCTATGAAAATCGTTTCAACCTGCGAATTTTATAAATTAGGTAGGCAAGGTCTTATCTAACTAATAACAGACGTGAAACCGCAGGTAGGTAGCCTAACTGTTATGTACGTCCAAAAACATAAATATATCCCACATTCAATGGTAGCTTTAAGCTCCAAATCCAAATTTTGAATGTAGAGTGTTGTGAGAAATGACAAAAAAAAAAAAAAAATACTCCATGTAAAAAAGTACAATATTTATTCAAAAATATCAAACTTGATTTGCACTTTTATTTTTTCAATGTAACTATCAAATAGTGTATAGGACTAGATTATCATGTATTCTTAGGTTAAGGACATGAGTATATTTACATTATTATGAACATTTATATTATTATATCCATCATTGAATTCCAAAAAATACATGTTTTCTAAATAGCAAACATGTACAGTGTTTTGTGTAAACCACTTTTTGGATGTCTTGTTTATGGGATTACACTGTGTGTATCTTGTTCGTTGTTATTGTGTTCACACACTAAACAATCTCAGCTACATCGGTTCTGTTGATAAGCCGTTGAGTCTTCCTCCCCTAGTTTAATTTGCTGATAGAGAATTTTTTTTTGTGACTTTGGAGAAATGCGCCCATGCTGAAGGTGCGTCAGGAGGTGTCGTTTGCTCGTGAACTCTATCCTTATGCAGGCCTGGCTTTTCAGTTTTGAGTATGAATTACCTGGATTGGTGTTAGACCAGCTGTTGCATCAATCTCTATTGGCCCCCTCAGTGAGGCACATTAGGAGAGTCTAGCCACCAGAAATTGTTGTCCGGTTTCAGCGCTACCTACCGCCACTTCAGTGAACTACCATCCTTATCAGCTCAATGAGAGCGTGGTCAAGCGACATTTCTGGAAAGTAGGCTTACCGCTCATTTCTAAGTTTGGCGGCTCTACTTCCCTGCCTTTTTAAATTGCGAGGAAAAGGAACTTGTTATTGCATTTTTGTGTTTTGGAGTGACGAATCAAGCAGAATGCATTATTATAGTGGGGATAACTGCAAGTTAGAGGAGCGACGGTAATGCGGTCGCGAGCGTGATCACCTGATAAGATATCAGAAATGGTAGTTCGTTGAAGTGGCGGTAGGTAGCGTTGAAACCCGACAACACTTTCTGGGGGCTAGACTCTCCTAGGCACATTGCTTGCCCGAAAACCACAATGGTTGTTGCTTCTAATCTCCTTGGGTCCTCTTTGGGAAACGAGAGCGTGAAATTGGGAGACCCGCCCTTTGGAGAGATAAGTGAAAGCCCTCTCGAAATATATTTTGTACTCTAAGCTGTTCGGCCTCTGTGCACTACAGTATCTTGAAATGCTCGCTCTGGCAAAAGTGCTTGGACACCCTTCAATGAGTAACTTCTGGGCCCAAAATCTATTATTAGTATACATTCTTGGGGCAATAGCTCTTAAAGAAGCGCAGAAACTTGCAGAGTCTCACCACGTTGAAGGATCTCCTCGATGGCGAGTATCATCATGGCAGGGCTGTAGTGAGCTAAAATCAACTACTTACATAATATTTGTTCCTCAGGGTTGAGAAGTCACAACCCTTCTATTCCACCTTGAGTGATTTGGTATCCACAAGATCCAGTGGGGACATCAGGCGATGATACAACTAGGAACTGACGTCCGTTTGGATTGGCGATTTTTACTTGGAGTTTAGTTGTCACCATGTTAGCCCATACTAGCCCTAGAGCTGGTAAAGTTTGGTTTGTGTCCAATGAATCCGTGACCTGGAATAGACGAGGTATTCAAAGTTATTTGTTGGTTGGGAGGGGGGGGAGGGTCAGGAGTGAACGTATTGAAAAGACCTTATCTTCAAAATGACCTTGTCAGAACTGAACGGGTTATAAAAATGAACACGGTCATTCGTTCATCAACCCACCAATCGAGTTTTCCAGTTAAATTACGAGAACAACGGCAGAAGGCCAACAAAATAAATTGATTGCCCGCAATATGGATGTATAGTGTATATTTATATACATGCATGTTTGTACATGGATCATTCATGTGTGAAAATGACAAAGAAGTATCAACAGAAAGAAGTAGATGGAAGTGGTTTTCTAAGCAAAACCTTCCATCATCCAAGTGAAGAATTACGTTCGAATGAACTGAGGACTAAAAAGACAAAACACACTCAAAGACTGTTTTTGTCTTTTAGCTCAATCGATTCATTCAAATCGCCTACTCATTGTAACCTATTCCAACTCGTTCGGTTTTTCGACTCAGCGTTTTTTCGAGTCACGACCTGGATCCCAACGTTTCGACTCGTTCGGTTTACAGCCTCGCTCGTTTTTGTGACTTCTGACCGGTTGATTATTTGTCTTGTGATTGAACGGGTGAACGGATTCAAAAGACCTGGTCTCTGTAATGAGTGACCGTTTGGGATTCGAATCCGCCAAATGACCTTGTCTTATACATCCCTACATCGTAGGTCTGGTCAGAACAGGAGAGCTCCAAACATGCACCAACTGGGCTAAAAAATGTGAGTGCTCTATACTGGAGGACTCGAAATGGTGATGAATTGAGGTGAAGTTTGCCATATATTGCCACAAACAGTCCAACTTCCTGACTCCAAGTCAGGGAAAACCAAATTGGCCAGCTGGTTTTCAGTTCAACTTGGTTTTCAGCATCCCCCGCCACAAACTTTGGTCTCTTCAGCGTTCACTCCTTATAAAAAAAAAATCAATAACATTTCTAAAACAATACAATTTTTACGAAATCGTCTTGTACGTGCAATGCTAACCTGGTTGACGCATACGACCGCCATGTTGTTAGTAGAAGACAATTTATGCAGCAAAGATCCAACGGTTCTCAAATCCTTAGCTCGCTGAACCATCTGTCTATTTGTGTAGTCGGATCTGAAGAGTGCCGCTATTGAGTCTAATATGATCAATCCAATTTTATGATTTCTCAGCAATACTGGTAACCGTTTGCTTAAACATTCGTTTAAACTTTCCTGAAATACGTATTGGTACTTGTTGTATTGGTATTGTTGTGGGTGTGAAGCTCAATAAAAGTACTTGGGAAGATTTACACCTACCACGTCAGGTATGTGATCCACGAATATTCTATCAGCTGCTTTCTCCAATTTTTTGGGGTCAAAAATGCGATTTCTAGGGAATAGAGGAAGAAGTTGTTGGAGCCTCTTGGTTGGAAATCTGTCTTCTGTACAGATGTAGACACAGCCTGATGCCAGCCCACCGTGCTCTTCAGGGTACTGCACTGTTATTGCGAGTTGCAAACAGATTTGAGTCTTGCCAGCACCGCTCGATCCATACAGCTCGGTAATCCCTCTCGAAGGTATTCCTCCTCCTGTAGTTGGTTAAATCCAAGGAAGGCGATTAGTTGAAAAGGATTTGTTCAAAAAGTAAGATCACAATGAGGATGTACTGATATGCTCACACTGCTTATCATAATCAAAATATTGATCTGGTGGGGTAGGGCAGTAGAGGGTATTTTTATCTCCTCAGGCAGCCCAGACACCTCTGGAATGAATATCAGGTCCCCCTAATGGACCCCTCTTGATGTTACAGGAGTAAGGAATGACCCTGCAGACCCTGACCCTGTTTTAGTTGCATCTTAATGGACAACAAACCGCCAGAGCCTCATAGCCCCCATCAGCCCTTTGGGAATGCAGGGTTACAGGGGCGTCCCAGGCAGGAGCATTGGCATCCCTTCCCTCATCTGCCAACATGGTACCCTCCGCGAACGGGCATTTAGCTCTAAACCTGGCCTTGGATTCCATGTCAGAGAGTCGGGTAGTGATCAATGAAGCCGTTGCTGTAAAATGCGTGTGGCCAAAATTATAGGATTCGAGGTGGTTGGCAGCGGAGAGGCAAAGGCTGGGCACAGTGGGGTACGTAAAATTAAAGTACATTGTAAATATAAGATAACGTTTTCCCACGAGCACTCTTTCTGCCATCCAATCTTTTCTACTGAGTCTACACTATAAAAAGCTTACTCAGGAAGCAGAAATGCTATCCTGACGAATTCTGGAGGGCCCTCTCCTGTTGCTGATTTGGAGCAGCAACTGTCCTTGAAAAGTAGTCGAGCATCATCATCGGGCCATAGAGAGAGAACTTGCTGGTCACGACGGATACTCCAACAAGGTACCTACATAAACAATAATGGGGAATTTGCCTCAATTTTAGATTCTGGAATTTCAAGTCAAATCCTATAATGAGGCCCTAGAATAACGTTTAACACTAGGAATAACCAAGGGGAAAAAATTACCGTAGGAGAAAATGCCTAAACAAGTGAAGCTTCTGTTACAAAACACCGCGAAAATCGAGGAATATTGTTGACGTCATACGAAAAAAAACGACGCGAAAACAACTCCGACAACAGACAGAGTTCTAGCACCGCCACACAAAACGATCCAGTGAAATGGCTACTCGAATAATGTGATTCAAATCTCGAAACTAAATAAGAGAAGATGAAGACTAATAATGCTTGATAAACTAGTAGGTAGAATCGTATTGTAGAAAAGTGAGTAATATTGTTTCTTTTGGTCACTTTTGTGTCTGGGTTCTTCCTGCCAGTTCGCGGCGTACTCTTGTGCGCACTACTTGTAAGCTAAAAGTTCGTGTATGTTCCGCTTCTGTGGTAAGCGCCACAGAACCTCCTTTGAAGTCAGATTGGTAGAATATCCGTTACGTTTCAAACATGGCTGCCTCTTACTCATTGCCACCACATTTAAAATTTCCATCTTCCTTAAATTCTCTAAATTTTTTGGGTGCGTTTTCGAGCAGCTCACTATGGTTTTATTCCATAAAAATAAACCCTCATTCGAAAAAAAAAATGTGAGGCAAATTCCCCATTGTGTTTTTATAACTAGCGGAACTAACTCCATACTTTTAATACTAGCCTAAACAGGTTATTCTACCTACAGGTGAGCTGTTGAGGGGCTGGACCATTTTGGGAATGGGTGAATCAATCACTTCCACAGCTAAACATTTGCTGTTTACACTTCCAAAACAGAATAATCGATGATCAATGCAAGCAAATTCAGATGAACATGTTACCACCAGAAGTACGCAAAATAAACTTCCTCTTACAAAAGTAAGGAAGTAAGTAAGGAAGTTTCACGCTTCCTCCTTACTTTCAATTCAAGTCCTTAATTCCCAAGTCCGTGATACTTGAAACGCTACCTATTTTCAGGATTCTGGCGATCAGACCCAAGCTAAGTAGTAACTCTAAGAAGAACCAAGAGACAGTAGAGGAGTCACCACTAGGTTACGTAAGAAACTAAATAATACCGCTACTTCTTATAACCTTGCTGGGTGCTGAGGGCAAAATGGCTTTCTTGAGGGAAAATTTACTTGAGTAACTATCAAACCACGATTCTTATTTCAACTTCTTACCGAGTAGAGTGTTGATGACTGGACAGTCGAGTGATATTCTCTTCCATCGAGCGGCATAAACACTAGTAGTTTCATTAGCTGAAATGAGTAGAATCAAAAGCCCAGATTAGATTTGAGTGGACTCAATGTCCACTTGATCTTCATAAAAATTAATTATCTACTGGGACATACCTGTAACGAACTCACTATGAAGGACGGTACTTGAAGCTAATCGTTTGAGCAATTCGATATCATCTTCTGTAAAATTTCCCAATTTCCTTAACTCACTTGGATCCGAAAGAAGGATCTTACAACAGTTTTTGACTCCTGCTGAACAGAAATTATACAATTCAACACAAGTGCCTCTGGAATCATCAAGAATAAGCAAAGCTTGAAACTGTTGCTCTTACCTTTTTCAACTTCTCTTTCTAGGCGTTCGTCGAGCTGAGAAACGTCGATCTCGTCAGTTCTGTTCCTTGATCCCATATCAGTCTGGTACACTATACAACTCCAAAAAAGATCCCAAGTCGGCTTTTTCTCATAGTCTTGACATGATTTTGAAGTAGGTATCAACTACCCTCAGTTTGATACCCTCTCATGGTTTTCAGACTAAACAAAACTATAGAAGAGAAAAAATCCAATCAAATATTTCAACAACGTGTATGTTCCAAGTGTTTTTATAAGGTATGTCATAGGTAGATGCCTCCCATATAAACCCCAATGGTGCAGCTATTTTCAAAAGTGAGGAGTTCCAGTTCCATAGCAGGGAATATTTTAAAAGTGCATTGCGCTGAATCACCCTGCCATTTATGGTTTTGCCAAGCCATCCAGACCCTGAAAAGGCGACTCAAACAGTGGCAGAATTTGCGATGAATTGAGGCTGCCATTCATCAATGACTACAACATGCACCTGAAAATGCCATCGATATCGGACTACTATAGTTTTCTCCGTTACAAAGATTCACATAATGTGATTTTGGTCAGGGAATTGAATTGTATGCGTTTTGAAATAGGGCGAATTGTTGCAATCTTTTGAGTAGATAATTGAGAAACGTTCGAGATTGAGTGAAATGCTGCAAATTGATTAATGGAAGCAGGGTGCTCATTTTACTTCACATGGAATGTCAGATGGCATTGATGGATCATAATGCCGACCCATAATGATCAAAAGCCCGAAAGGTCTGCCAAATGGAAATATAACACCTTCTTTGCCGAGCTTTCGGTAAATTTATTACCTTCTCCAGGGCCTATAAAACAAAACAATATTCACCCTTAATAGCATAAACTCTAACAATCCTTACTCGAAGGTTGTTTATTTAGTGAAACCACCAAACGTCAATATGTAAAGAAAAGGAGACGCCACTACAAAGGAACAAGTAGGTACCTATAGTTTAGAGTTATTGTCTTACAATAAAATACAAAGATACGAGTACAATATAAAATAATTATAATAATATAACAATAATTATAATAATACAACAATAATAATATAATATATTGTTATGCCAGCGTGTTGTCGAGTGAAGGCAATGGCTTGTCGAGTGAAGGCAATGGCCTTCTCGGTGGCTTGTTGGTTTCTATTGGACCCTACTCAACAAGGATGCAGGATGGAGATGCACTTTCTTCCCGGCGCGTTTGCAGGAGTGCATGGGAGTTTAGCTCAGCCGCGATCCTCGGCACAATAGCAGCAGACCGGAAGGAGTCTGTACATTTACCTAGCGGCTAGTTGGGGAAGACAACTCCTAGGTAAGATGGGATTGGAAGCCAGCTGGTGAGCTACCGATACCTCCGAGGAACTTGGGTGACAAAGGAGAGCGAGAAATGATCAAGTCAAATTGTTGTAGTAGAATGCATGAAGGAGAAGCCCTGAGTCCTCCTTTTATATTACTTTAACAAGGTAATGAGAGAATGGAGGAGGGTGACGTCAGATAACGTGTTCTACCCCCGTACCTCACCCTACCTACCTGCACGATGAGTCACTCACGGGGTTCCCCTTATGTCCTTTATTGGAGAACAGATATAATATAAATATATAATAACAACAGATATAATATAAATTAAGTTGGATTAATTGCAAAATACGGCCAATTGAAAAAGGTATCTAATTATTAAATAAGTTCAGTTGAGTACATTTGAGGCAGTTGTGTCAATATTTATAAACTAAATAAATAGCTCACCCATAATGGGGTATTTCGGTGGGTCGGAAATTCAGGTTTTTGACCTCAAATTTGGATTCAGCACCCTTGAAAACCTATATACTACAACTTTAAGCCCAATGATACTATAACATGTGGTAGAAAAATTAATTAAAGAGATCACACGTTTGAAAAAGGCAGGCTGCTATAAATGCACACACACTAGGCAAGGACTACGCCGCGCGCGTGTGTGAGTGCTATTTTGTAGTATCCAAGAGGCCTTTCAAGGGTTTCCGTGCATGGATACTTTTTTCAAAGACAGTTGGCTAGCTACGTCACGATTGGCTAGCTACGTCACACCATTCAAATCTTCAACTTTCCTTAGCTTCTCTGATTTTTTAAAAACATTTTCTCAACGAACAGACCCGATTACCAATATTCCTGAGCCATACTCTTTTGAAAAAAAATAAATAAAAAAAATTGACCGAAATACCCCATTATAGAAGCTAAATTTATGGTCAAACGAAAAAATGAATTAAAAACATTTAATTTAATTACATATCGACCTTTGGTGGTTTCACTAAATAAACAACCTTCGAGTAAGTGAAATCTGTTATTATTATTTATTATTAGGTTTCATAACTTTGTTGTTTTTATACTCAAAGGATTGTTAGAGTTTATGCTATTAAGGGTGAATATTGTTTTGTTTTGTAGGCCCTGAAGAAGGTAATAAATTTACTGAAAGCTCGGCGAAGAAGGTGTTATATTTCCAGTTGGCCCCAATCCCGATCAATTGACATAGGGTCTGTTCGGAGAGGCAGTGCGGAACCAAACCGGAGCTGAAAAAGGGAGGGGATAGAGGCGAATGGACCCCTCCGAACTCCTCAAAACCCCACGAACTGTTCAGGACTACCTCTCCAAACAGACCCTACAGTCCGTTTTGTTGGGTCGATCTACATAATTTGCTGGTCTGCCAAAATACTGGATGTTCAGGTTGTCCCTGAACATGGAGCAGACCTGAAATAAACGAATAATGACTGACATGATGTAAGGCAAGCAGTATCCAAGCTAAAAGGAGTGGCAGCCAACAACTTCAAGGTGATGACCGCGACTGTGCCATGGTGTGGAAAAAAGTGCCACAGCTGGTAATCGAGCTGGGGATATCGGCGGGAGTGCTCTGTGGTATCACTAACCGCATCCTAAGGGACTCATACGTATAAACTGGTGGACACTTCCTCTCATCCATCACTACCTCCCACAACTTCCCCAATGCCTAGAGCCCGCGTTGCGTAATCCTGGGCGGTCTCCCCATTATGTAAATTTATTTAGTTTCCTTTTCTTTTGGCGTTCCCCGTCCGCTTTTAAGGAAAGTTATATGTAGGTGCATATAACTCCCTGCGAGGCTATTTGAACTGGCCAGTGCGGTCACCAGTTTTAGCCCTCTGTGATGTTTTCCTGTAGGGCTACCTCAATCCTAGGTTTATGAAGATCATCACAGGACACTGCAAGCTATCAAGAGCAACATCAGAGCCAACATCGCCGAAATGCTCAGAAGAGTTCAATAAAACTTAGGAAAACGCCTTCTCAAGTGTATTCAGAGTGAGGCCTTCCTTTCGCCAGACACGCTGTTCGAAACATATACCTACATTTAAATTTCCAATACCTCATTTCATTTATAAGGAAAAACTAAAAGATTGCCACATTTTTCATTAGTTTGTGTTTTTTTCCAGATTTTAATCCATCTTTCTTTGGAGCGCTACACTGGAAGAACCCACAAAATTAATAAAATCGTACAATACTTTCCGTTTAGCAAGGACAGTTACAGAACCAAAATTGTTTAGAACACTCTAAGCGTATGCTAAATAAAATCTTGACTTTCTAATCTGTGCGAGAATACAAAATTTTCCTACCTTCGATAGAAAGGGACCAAAATTGACATAGATTCATTCCTTACAAATTAATGAAGATCCTACAGCAACATCGAGTCAACTCCAAAATGGGGTGTTTCGGTGGGTCGGAAATTCGGGGTTTTGACCTCATATTTGGATTCAGCACCATTGAAAACCTATACCGGGTGTCCAAGAGAAACACGACCAAACTTCAGGACTCGATTCTACAAGATATTTCCAACAAAAATTGCTATGAGTTATTTCAAAGTTTTTTTTTCAATTTAAAGATTTTTTTCGCATGTTGAACCTTCTCTCACTAAAATGATTATAGCTCCCTTATTTTACATGGAAATCCAAATCTGATTACACCGTTGAAAAGAGCATTAAATTAGTTAAATTACCTCGCATCTAGTTAGATTTTTTCTAGTCCAAACTTACAACTTTGCAATTTTAGAGTTTTTTTGGCGAAATTCCCAAGAGGTTTTCCTCCATTTTCTGTAGAGGAAATTCAATGCGGTTTTCAGCAAAAACATCCTCAAAATGTCAGGTTTCTAACCGTATAATCAAAAACTATTTTGCAGTCGAATTTAGCGGAGAAATTTGTGTTTGAACGCAAAAAAAGTGGATTTTTTTTCAACGAAATCGACGGGGTTGGATGGAGGCGGCGGCGGAGGAGACCCCTAAATCCTCCCGTCAAAACGTTTATTCCGTTGATGACAATCCACGTTTTTCCGCGTTCAAACACAAATTTCTCCCCTAAATTCGATTGTAAAATATTTGTTTATCATACCGTTGGAAACCTGAGATTTTGAGGATTTTTTGCTGAAAACCGCATCGAATTTACAAAAAACAGGAAATGGAGGAAAACTTCTTTGAGAATTACGTAAAAACCCTAAACTTGCAAAGTTTTAAGTTTGGACTAGAAAAAATCTAACTAGATGTGAGGTTAAAAATGTGCTTCATACCTCATTTGACGGAAAATTTAATGTAATCAGATTGTGTAATGTGTAATCAGATTTGAATTTACATGTAAAATAAGGGAGCTATAGTCATTTTAGTGAGAAAAGGTTCAACACACGAAAAAAAATTTAATTGGAAAAACTAAAAAACAAGGGGTTAAAAGAAAATTGTTAAGATTATTAGCGAATTTTCAAGGAAAATGAAGCTATTGCAATGGCCTCAAAATTTTTAGAATCGACTTTTTCGAAAAATTTTCACACTGAAATCCGTTTTGGAACATTCTGAAACGATCCCTGAAGTTTTTCCAAAAATCATATGTATATATATATATATATATATACATATGTGTCATTCCGGACGATAACTTGAGTAATTGTTTAAAAATTTTTTTTTAGTTTTTGCCAAAATGTTTGTAACAACAAACCATAGGTCAAGTTCGTTAACCAGCAATTTTGGACAATCCAAAGTGGTCCAAAATTCAAAAAACTCCCAAAAAAATGGGTTTTTCCCGTTTTTTGTGGTTTTTACATTGAAAATCATGGTAATTTATGGTATATTCGGATTCAGCACAAAATTTCTGATATGAATGCTTTTTTCAAAAATGAAAATTGTCCAAAATTAAGAAAAGTCTGTAGTTATATATATATATATATATATATAATGAATACGTGCGTATATTTGTTGTAACCAGAAATGCAGTAGCCGTGTGGGTACTCTATAAGTTCATGCGGAAAAAAAAAAAAAAAAAAAAAAAAAAAAAAAAAAAAAAAAACGTCTGCCAAGTGGGTGTGGCACATAGCTTCCTCGTATCCATAACCCGATTAGATGATCCGATAGATAATCCGATAGATGATCCGATGCATAGTAGTTAATCTCAAAACACCAATCTCTAAGTACCTTTCACTACCCTTATAGGGGACCATCTACACGCTACTCTGGATAATCCTAGAAAATTTCATCAAATTCGGATGAAAAATGTATGTGAGTCACTACTCAAAAAATCCAAAAATATCTTGGCACGGCTGGGAATCGTACCCGTGACCTCTCACTTGTCAAAATGACCTCGCTGTACATGTGCTACAGGCGCCAGACAGTAGGTAGTTAAGTTTAAGTGTAGAATTTGAGGTTGTGACGTACGCACGGCTGTTACACGGATTTTACGTTCGCGCATGCGCATCGGCTACTATAAGTCCGGGGGTGATGATTTTCATAGGGGATCATTTACAATCTAATCCGCATAATCCCTGAGAATTTCATTGAAATCGGATGGAAAATGTAGAAGTTATGGCCGTTTCAAGGAAATTCACGTTTGCGCATGCGCAGTCGCTTCTATCAGTCCGGGGATGATGATTTTCATAAGGGACCATCTAAATACTAATCTGTAACATCTCTGAAATTTTCATTGAAATCGGATGGAAAATGTAGAAGTTATGGCCGTTACAAGGAATTCACGTTTGCGCATGCGCAGTCGCTTCTATCAGTCCGGGGCTGATGATTTTCATAGGGGACCGTCTACACACCAACCCGCACAATCCCTGAAAATTTCATCGAAATCGGACAATAACTTCGTATAGTTATGCGCGTTACAAGGAAATCATGACAGACACACAGACAGACAGACACACAGACACGGAACCAAAATTGTTCAGAAAGGTCTAAAACGCAAAACGCGAGTGAAAATTTTGATTTTGGAGAACTTTTTTTTTTTATCCTTGAAAAGTGAACACAAAGCTTCCGCTACCTTGGTAGACTCGGAAGCAAAAAGAGTCCTCGTTCAAATATTTAATCGACAACTGCCACCGATAGAAACGTTTAAAACCGAGTGTATTATTGAAAATCGCACGATTTTTTCGTACATATCGCGAATATAACTAAATGTTATTAAATTAATTACTTAGATGCAGCAGGTAGCGCACCAAGGAGAAAAATATGTGATAAACAAGGTGACTTGTTCTGATGAGGTTGGGAACAAGTGATCATGAACGCGATCTGTCGCACTCATCTTTAACTACGTCCAGGAGTTTCCCCATCAGAACGCTTCTTGGGCTCCCAGATTCAGCTTTCAGCCCAGTGATTTCACGTCTTCCGGGACGTCGATTATTGGTGTAAAAGCATGTAAAAAAAAATATATACATATATATAAACCAAGAATCGAAAAAAAAACTTTCTACAACAAATTGCAACACCATTGGTCCTTTTCTTAACCACACCTTAAACTGAATGATTTCTTTGAAAATTCGCTCATTAATTCATGCTGCATGAATGGACTTTTTTTTGTTAGAAATATCTTGTAGAATCGACCACTGAAATTTGGCCGTATCTTTCTCGAACACCCTGTGTACTCCAACTTTTTGCCCAAGTCACAATAACATGTGGTAGAAAAATTAATTTAATAGATCACACGTTTGAAAAAAAGGCGGGCCTGCCTGAGCCTTTTCAAGGCGAGCAACTCAATACGTCACACCCTGCTGCCATCGTTAAAATCTTCAACTTTATCAGCTTCCCTAATTTCTCCTAAACATTTTCTCGACGAACAGACCTGATTACCGTTATTCCTCAGCCATACTCTTTTGAAAAAAAAAAAAAAAAAATGACTGAAATACCCCATGGTCGATGTTGAGATGAAACGTATGTTGAAAGGTATGTACTCACCCCATCTGGTGGCGGCGCGATGCCTACTAGATAGTTCTTGAAGTTTCTCTCGTCACCACTAGATCAGGTGAGTTCACACGAGTGTTAAATCATAAACAACAATTTTGGAGTTGGCTCGATGTTGCAGCAGGGTGTTCAATAACCAGAGGAACCCAGCCTGGACTCGGACCATGGCCAGCAGAGATACGAACAGCTTCAAGCACCTTAGGCTACTTCCCACCAGTGATTGACTCAGGAAATTATTGAAAACTAAACCTTACGTTCCAAGCAATTTATTTTACAAACAAAATTACAGTAATGGAGATTGGTCACATTTTCTTGCTCCTGTAGAACCTACCTTGGAAGGTACCAGCATCAATTGTTAGGCTTACAAAATAAGAAATTCAAGTTTTCAAAGTAGGTAACTGTATTCAACTTGCAAATTGTCCATTTTGTCCCCAAACGTAAGGTGCATTGAACCTGTTGGTTTTATATTTTCAAAGTCCACACACCACGCATTTATCTGTTCAAAATACGGTTTGAAACCGGTCGTTGGTCTGTTATGAGGTTAATCAACAACTTTATTCGTCATTTCGCTGAATATTGACTTGAGACTGGAGGATATCGATGATGGACTGACTTTTCTCCTGAGACATCTCGGTGAGATCGATAGGGAGACCAAAATGCTGCGGAAGACGAACTGGTTGGATACCAATGTCTTCGCTGATGTACCGGAATTCAGGCGATACGCCCTCAATAAAATCCATTTCTTTGAGTTCGGACCAAGAAAACAAACCAGGATTCACTGAATCTTCCCCGAATGTGTTGAAATCGACGATCTTTATTGAGCCTGGAGCCCAAATTACGTCGAAGGTGTAGTTGTTTAGAGGAAAAACGTTTCTGATAGTCGATTGGTAAAAATCCTTGATACCACCGACTATAGTACAAACGTTTTGCTGAATATGTAGATGGAATTCTGAACTGTTTCGTTGGCTTATGGCGATAAGTTCTTTACCAGAAACAAAACACCGGAACTCAGATCCTGGATGGATATCTTTCCATTCTTTGAGAACAATGTAGAACTTCGAAGAGGAGCTAACTGTATCCAAATCTGTCGATATCTTATTTGAGCCTTTCAACAACAAGTAGATGTCTTGAAGGTTGGAGCATTTCAAAGAACTATTCGTGGCGATCCAAGCTGCGTCTGTGGGAGCGCTCCAGTTCAGTTTGATGAAGACGTTGCCGCCGAACCTTTCCAAGCTTTCGGACAGTTTGGCGCTGAAACCAGGAAAAGTTGGTTGCGGCATTTCGTCGTCTGAATCAGCATCTTCTTCCGAATCCCATTCCTTGAACGTGATGTCGTCCACATAGGAAGTCTTTTTTCTTCTAATGGCGGCCTCAACAGGTACAGTAACTCCGTCGCTTTTCAAAAATTCCAAAACGTCGTCCGGTACCATTTCGAACTCCGCTCTTATGGACCATTTCCCAAGTTTTGGATACCAGTTTTCGAAGGAGCAAGCGCTCTTCTCGCATTCTTTCATTTTCTAATGGCGTTACAACTCCACAGTCGATAGGTACCTAAAAAGAGAAGAAACTAATTGATATTACGTTATTACAATAAATCACTAGTATCATTAGATGATAATTTTCATTCAGAAAGAACATCAGGGAAAGGAACCTAATGAATGTTACATTAAAAATTCAATACTTTCGTCATTTTAGATGAAAAACTTACTAGAAAAATTGATCGAGCAAAATTAGATTTTCTTCACATAACTGACTGAAGATGGTATTGGGGAGAAAACATCGAAGAACTGAATTCATTCACAGTCAAAAGTGGATAAACGAAGGAACTGAAGAGTCTATGGGGTACAAATGGGGTATTTCAGTCAATTTAAAAAAAATTATTTTCTTTTCAAAAGAGTATGGCTCAGGAATAATGGTAATCGGGTCTGTTCGTCGAGAAAATGTTATTAAAAAATTAGAGAAGCTAAGGAAAGTTGAAGATTTGAATGGTGTGATGTAGCTAGCCAATTGTGACGTAGCTAGCCAACTGTCTTTGAAAAAAGTATCCATGCACAGAGAAGAGATGAAACCCTTGGAGGACCTCTTGGATACTACAAAATACTACTCACACACGCGCGTGGCATAGAGGTGTGTCGGTACAGCTTTACCGGGACTGTGGAACTGAGTATCAACTTGGAACGGTTCCATGCAGTGACAAAAACTCGACCCTTACCGGTCCAGTTCCACGGACCGATAAGATATCTTGACTCTGGACCAGTAAGGGTGGAACCGGAACAATAAGATATCATGGAGAATGGCTCTGGACCAGGAAGGTTTTTGGACCGGTAAGCATGGATCTTGTTCTCAGTTCTTTTCCATGTTGTACCTGGAAGCGCCCTTACTACTTCCATGGACTGAGAATATATTAGTATTGTGGAATGGCTCTTGAGCGGGAAGTGATCTTGTGGACTGGTTAGCTTGGAAGTTGTCTCCAGTATTATTAATTTATTATTGTCATGTTAAGTTCTTAAACTGCAACATCATTATTCTTGGATGGATGGATGGATGGATGCTCTAATTAGGTTGCAAAGGAATTCCGTGATAGGCAATAACGAGAGGGGGGAGTCCCTTGTAGGAGTCATTATTCTTTCCTAGAATTGTTTGGTGACTATCATTTATAATAAATTGTCTCTTTTGTAACACTGGTTCGAATTCCTTCCTTTTAGCGAATTTTCATGGAAAATGATGCTATTGTATTGCAAGTTGAGATCATAAGCATGGAAGAAGGAGGATAGGGATTTGACTGCCTGCTTCATCTATGTCATGTGAGTGGGATTTGACCTCCTGTACCGGTAATGGAACTGTACCGGTAATTTGGAACGGTTACATCTTTGTCACTGTAACCTTTGGAACCGTTCCAGGGAAATACCTGGACTGACACACCCCTAGTGTGGCGTAGTGTGTGTGCATTTATGGTGCGATCTCTTTAATTAATTTTTCTACCACATGTTATAGTATCATAGGGCTTAAAGTTGGAGTATATAGGTTTTCAAGGGTGCTGAATCCAAATTTGAGGTCAAAAACCTGAATTTCTGACCCACCGAAATACCCCATTGCCAGACCACAATGAAGATCTTCAAACTGTTGTAAGTACAGTGATATATATATCGGGGATGGAAGAACCCCTTATGAGGAGCAACCCCCTCCATTCACCCCCGGACTTCAATGGACCGCTCCCCTCTACCAGATCCAGGAGCCCTGAGCTCTAGGCACATCAGGCGCCCTAGACAGTTAGGATTCACAAACCAGAAGAGGACCTCTCATTAAAGAACACAGCGGGAGTTTGGAATTCTATTGGTTATTTTCCTGTTTAATACACAATTCATAAAGTGAAAGTGATTACGAATTTTGATACACCCACTCGAAGATCCTTGGAAGAAGGAGAAATTGGGAGTCTTCCTCTCGAGGAACTCCTTCTCTGTCATATAGGTGGTTTTCGCGTGACATCACAGTCTATCGATATATGCTTACTCAGGATTTCTAAGCCTAGGTAACTTTATTTCAGTGCTTTCTCCAATATTATGAGAACAGCTTCTTCGAATCAGTACAACAGGGGGACCTGAGGTCAGATTAATGAAGTAGATGGGATGATGATAGTGGACTTGGCTTGTTTCTCTCTCTGAGCAAGTATTTCTCAATTACACAAGCACCGCCTCCAAGAATCGAGCTGGGAGGTCGCCTATGCTGCTGCTGATGTTGATTCAGAAAGGCTGCCGTTAGCATCAGTTCACTGCTTCACAGCATGGGTCAGTAGATGGTAAGGAACTCAGGCAGTTCCATTTCGTCCTATTGGGTGGGATGGGCTTTGCAGGGCATTCAGGCCCGCAATACCTACCTGAACTTGCCTACTGCAGTGCAGTGTTCAAGGGATTGTCAAGGGACAACAGATAACCTTGCCATACACGTCAGAGTGGAAATGAACGTTTGTACCATGTAGTGCAGAAGTGTCCATGGGTGGTCGCAATATACATTATGATTAAAAAGGCCAAGTAAGTAGCAGGCGCTTTGTCATCTAGCCTCATTGATGTGGAGAGGGGGAGGTTGTATTACATGCCAAATGACATGGGAAAGAAGCTGATAGCCATCAAGCCCTTCTGGTCTTCCTTTATTCAGGATATCTAAGTTGCCAATGGCAGCTTGGACATGGAACAGACCTGGTGGGATAAGATAAGAAAGTATGATGGAGTTGATTTACAGCAAGTAGTGTCGGAGATGAAAGAAGTGGCACGCAACATCAGGATCATAGCTACACCCATGTAACGGCGTTCGGTGAACATCGGAAACATGCCCATAGTTACTCAAGTTGGGCATCACTGCTTGGCACATATCAGAACTGGTGGTCGTTTTATAGGGGCACTTCCTTCATTCCCTAGGGCCGGCGTCGGGTGAGTCCTGGACGTTCCCCATCGAAATTTATTTGATTAGATATGGTTTGCCCTCTCCGTCTTTGATGGAAGATTTAGAAAATATATTAGGTACAGTGGTTATGAAAGTTACTCCATTGCGAGTTTTACAAACATTGTAATCAAATGTTGAGCCTCTACTAAACAACCTCCTAGGTTTGCTGGAAGTCTAGGAGAGCTCACTCGCCACAAAGTAGCTAAAAAGATCTGAGCTCAGACACGATGGCCTCGCTTACCTACAGCTTCCATGTGTGCTTCCAAATCTCACCCACTACCACTAAAATGTGTATCGCTTTCATGTTCTTGCAGCTGTGATTGTGGCTTTACACGAAAAGTGTGGAACAACATTGTAGGATGTTGGCAACAAACCTACCAAAGATGTATACTTCCGCTTTCATTAGAAAATTGTTCTGTCAGGGTATTTCATACTTTTACTTCAAGTACTGCAATAATTAGTAAAGCGGAAGTTTAAACTCACCACAGACTTTTCTCTTTGAGTTTCAGTAGTTCCTGCGTAAGTATTGTACTCCTTCAGTCGCTTGAATTTTATGAAGCAAACGTGCAATGATGACGATGATCAATATCAACGTCCGAAATAAAAATATAACAATGGAGACACTAATTACCTCAGCAACTACTCCGTTACTATGAGGTCTACTAATTACACAAGAATCACTAGATGAAAATTTTACTTTCATCTAGTTTGACTTTCATTTAGTTTTTTTTGAGAAGAAAACTATTACTCGATTTCTCGAATTTTTGTTCATGTGTGTGTAAATGCCTACATACTGAGAGGTTACACTACAGCTTCTGTTACACACGTAGAAGGATTACATAACGTCTACCTCCATCTTCCATGCAAATACTGGGATAGAAAAATCGATTCCAGCCCCCGAAAATCGATTTTTTTGCAACCGATTTCAACCAACAAAATGATCATGGAACACACAATTTTGTACAACTGTGTACTTTTCGATTAAAATCAATTTCGGGGTCTAGTTTTCGAATGAATCGAAGAATTCAATTCAAGCTTTTGCTCCCCTTCCATGTCCATTCGTCACCAACTCACTTCCAAGCTTCCATCCGTCATATCGAGCATGGATCCGTCACGATACATGGATCCGTCATGGTACTTTTCGCGTCACTACAAATTTGAGTTTGAGTTTTTGTCTGTTTTCGCGTTTGTAAATTTGTTAACTGTTTTGTTAAAACAGAGGTTCTGCTTGGAATTTTGTTCTCTAAAATTCCAATTAAAAAGGTTTTTGCAAAACCTGGTTGTAATCTTAAAGTGAACTAATTAAATCAAATTAAGTTAAATAATCAAATTGAAGGGGACCCGACTCGCTGTCGTACGTTCAAGTAAGCTTTCCTTTCTCCTCGACTCCTAGTACTTGTCTTCGATTCTCTGTGCCTAGTACTAATTTCACATTGATTAGCTTTAGCTTATATAAATCTGAATTAATTATACATTAGTAAGGTTCTCGCTGTTTTGCAGAAATGGAAGAAGAGAGTTCCGACACTTCTTGCCTATTCAGTATTTCCACGGAACCCGAAGAGGGAGATTGTGAGCCCAGTAAAATCCTCTATTACAAGGTGAGTTTTGTATCTTTCATAACATTTCTCTTAATCCTCTTATTAATTTTCATGTATACCAAGGTTTGAACCTAAATCAATCAGTAGATCTGTATACCCGGAAAGTTTCGGCGATTCTTGTCGTACGGTCATTCGATCCTTCAAGGAAAAACGAGTTCGAATGATAACGAATTGATACTAATACTTCTTCTTTCTGTTCTGATACTCGAGATGATTTTCTTCAGTTTTTGTTTTGCTTCCCTAGGTAGGAAAATGGAGTTACCATTCATAGGTGTTTTGTCATCAGATCCTAAGGCAACTGGTTCAAAACATGAATTCATTATGACAGGCTTCATACCTCATTCCATCATTATTTTCCCCTCTACTTATTGAGCCATCTAGTCCTACTTTTGTTGGTACCATTTTCACTCTTAGTTTATCCTCAGAGCTACTGAGTATATATAGTTCTAAGAAGGTTTAGGTACTGATCCAAAACATTAGATTAGACGACTTTCTCAGTTGATGCAACTTGAGTCATCCTGACCTAACAGATCAGAATATTTCCTACCTAATGATTAAAGAGAAAGGTAGACCTCCAGCTTGTCATAAGTATGCGCTGCACCCAATACGTGTAACATATCGTCCCTTAACCCTAATTGGGCCATGGTGTCACTAGTGTCACCTAAAACATCTTAGGAATCCCACAGCTGCTTCAAGGTGTCACCAGAACTAGATTTACCTAAATTAAAAACTTCCAATTAGAAACTTCCAATGGCCCACAAAAAATTCGCTGTCCATCAAATTTAAAATTTTATTTCAATTTTGGTTACTCCGATGACACTTTGGGGCTGCTGTGGAGTTCTTGAGATGTTTTCGGTGACACTAGTGATACTAGTGAGTCCAGTTAGGGTTAAGAAGCAACATCCCCTATCGACCATTTCCCAACTTTTCAGGAGAAGCAAAACAACTGGTTGCTTCGGGCTGCTGCCATTAACGATGTTGATAGGGGTTGTTATCATCTTCGAGTTTCATTGACTCCTTCATTTAGTAGGAATAATTTGAAGCCAAAAACTATGCAACGGGAGAAGAGGAATAGGTAGTGATGGCAAAAGTTTTACAAAAATCGATATATCAGGTTTGCGATATATCGGAAGGGAAATATCGATGACACCGATATATCGGGAGCAAAAATATCGATATATCCGATATATCGGGATTAAAATATCGAACCATATTTGTTCTTGTAAATAATAATTTTAATTTGTTTTCTTTGGTTTAAAACACAGAACATATAATATATTGATCCTCCCATTAGCTTTACCGTGAAAACACACTTTATTTGAGTTGATTTATTTAATTATTTACTACTTTAACACAATAAAAATATAGAGGCCTACTGCAAAAAAATAAGCAATATTAAAATATTGCTAAATATAAGTCGAAACTGGTGGTTAAATAAATGATTGGAAGATCATACAACAAACATTAAATTACCAAAATAACCATTGGCCTATTACATATTTAATCTCTTATGGTTTCTCACAACGAGTAATTATAATATAATGATATTATCATGTGCATGCATGTAAAGAAAAATGGGATTTTTTTCTAATATGCTCGAAATTTGACGCTGACTCTGAAAATGATAGTTTTTTTGTAGGAAAAGCCCGGAAAATGGCTAAAAATAGGAAAAACATTGTTTTGGTTGGCAACAAACACAACACAGCTGACAGCATAGCTACATAGAAAACGAAAGGAGAAAAGAATCAGGTTTACCAACTCAACACAACCCACGAAAACGCGAGTTTCTGACATTCACCAGTTATTATCTACTAGGGCGATATATCGATTAAAAAATATCGATATTCCCGATATATCGTAGCACGATTTTTCGATGGCGATATATCGATATATCGGAAGCAAAATATCGATATGTTGTTGCCATCACTAGGAATAGGAATAACCTAAGATCCCATTTTCGTAAAAATTCAATAGGGGGTGTTCCCTCTTAAGCGACGATATGTTCATATAATGAATATATTATATTCATTGTTTCAGGAATTTTCCATTTTTCCTGAAGGAGATGAAACCCCACAACCAAGAAGCCGTTTCGATGTTTCAATTGTGGAACGGGAATTCATAACATGTCTGAATGCCCCGAACGGATAGATAGATCAGCGGTGATGAGAAATAGAGCAGCCTTCATGTTACAGAGGCAACAACAACCTGGGTAAAATTAGTACTATTATTTTCACATTGTTTCATCGCGTAGAGGTTGAACGTGTTTTATTAGAATTATTATGTTATATTTTATTAGTATTAGTGTTGTATTTAACAGTTATTCCAACTGACATCTGAAATGACATGCTGATTTAAGTTAAGATGCGACTATATGTGTAGATTATTAACTTCGTATAGAGGATTATGGTGTGGGCTGAGTAATTTGGGCTCAAATTTCACTCCCTAATTCTTTCTGTTTTGAAATAGGGGGAAATTTATGTCTCAATTCCCTTACCTACATTCAATTGTGTGTAGTAAGAGTTTTAATAGATGAATAAGTAAATAATGAGCAACCATGAGATTGATAGAAAGAACTTGGTGATTTCTTCACCTTGGGACTGAAGCTGCCTCCTCAGTGTAGAGGGTAGACAAGGGGTGATGGCTTTCTTCCATGGATTGACCAGCACACTTCGCTTCAAAAATGTAGAGCTAAAGTGGCCACTTATTGGTTTATAAATTGAGTTGTTGGTTGCTTGAGCTCCGCCTGATAGAGAGGAATGTTTTCCTTGAGTGGCCCAAAGTTCACTACTTTCGCCCCTGAATGTGATAGGTAACATGTTTGCTCAACCTACCTAAAGCAGAATACAAATTATGTACCTACCCAACACCTTAGTAATGGAAAATTAGCTTAGAAACTTAGTTTTAGTAATAATTAGTTTTATGTGAATAATTCGTTAATTAGTTTTTCAAGTTATTTAGGAGTATTTTGGTAGTTATTTTCAAGTTAGTGATAAGAAAGAGTACCGAACTTTTTCTTTTTGCTTGTATTTCAAATCTTAAATCGGAAGTTGTTGAATTTGTAATCCCAAATCGTAATTTTGAGTCGTCATTTTGCTCTGACTTAAATCACTTTTTCTTTAACTCTTATTGGACCATGGTGTCACTAATGTCACCGAAATTCTAATGTCACTTAGGAATTCCCCAGCTGTCCCAAGATGCTACCAGATTAACTAAATTTAAATTGAAATTGAAACATTTAAGGACAAAACTGAACTGTTTAACCATTTTTTGTAAATTGGTTTTAGAAGTCAAAAAATGATGTTATGACAAAAACTTTGAAAATTTTTACATCGATTTCCTAGGAAATTTTTGTTATAACTTTATTTTGATACTTCCAATGGCCCACAACAAATTCTGCTGTCAATTAAATTTAAAATTGTAATTCAATTTTGGCTACTCCAGTGACACTTGGGGACGGCTGTGGAGTTCCTAAGATGTTTTTGGTGACGCTAGTGACACCATAATCCAATGGGGAATTTGCCTCACATCAATCAATCAATCAATTTGCCGCCATCCTGAGACCTGAGATGAATATTTCTTCCGAACTTACCGTTCATTTTTGAATGAAAATGACTCAGTAATGTGTTATCGAACACACCAATCAGCCACACACAGGTTCCTTCATACATATTGATGAAATTATCTAAAATTACAACTACCTTAAGACATCAGCCATTAGAAACTCCACTTCAGGCACACATTATGGCATATATTTTCTTCCTCCCAAAAATTCAAAATTTACGTAAGGTATAATGTACCTTAAAAGGATAAATGCCTTAATAATACACCTTAAACAATATACCTTAATATAAATTCATCCATTTCTAAGATCGTAGTTGATTCAATTAAATCTAAAATCCTATTTTTTATGAAATTAACTGTGTTTTTGAACTTTGGTCCAATTTATCACAAAATCGAATATATACCAAATATATATCTAGTATATTGTGCTTTTCTTGATATTATCTAAGTATATCGAATCAAAGTTCTAAAACATTGAGTTAATTTCATAAATAAATAGGATTTCAGATGCAATCGAATCACCTACAACCTTAGAAATGGATGAATTTATCAAAAAAAAAAATTGGGTTGAAAGTGGTCATCCCATTTCAATTAAATTGACAAAAGAAAAGAAAACAGTGCAAAATGGCCCCAAATCATCCAATGAGCTCATTGTGAAAACTAGCAATTAGCTCCTCTATTGATCCATCGGTTGCAAATTTGTGGCTGGTGAAAATAGAGATTTTGGACAACTGTTGAACATCGTAACGACACCACAATCATTGTCTATTTTATCATTTTTTTCAGTATTGCAAAAATCTGATAAATAACATAGTTATTAACTTTTGGATTTCCGATAAATTTTTTTTTTTTGTTTTTTAATTTATTTTGTGATGGTCAGGAAACTTGTCCCAATAGAGAAAACGCATTTAAACTTCGATTTCGATTTTTCATGAAAATTTCGGCTGATTGCTTCAAAAATTGTTTCAAGAACATATCAGAATGGAAGGTCCACGATTGATCAGTCGATTTTGCTGCAAATTGCCGCATTAGGCCGCCACAATTTTTTTATTTTTATTTTCGAAAGAGGGTTCACGGATATGGAAGAAAACGATAGTGTGCTGCTCGAAAATGTATCCAAAAAATTTAGAGAATTTAAGGAAGATGGCAATTGAGGGGCATGGGGTTGCAAGGTAACGGATTTTCTAACCAATCTGACTTCATAAGAGGAGCTGTGCCCCTCTGAGGTAGCGCTACCTCTGGAAATGCAAATGAAACTGTAGCTTACGTGATCGAACACAGAAGCACGCCACTGGGGAAGAGAAAATCCCAGACGTGCAAGTGACCAAAAGAAGCAATTTTACTCACTCTTTTAACTACCCGATTCTACTTATTAGTTTATCAGGCATTACTAGTCTTCATCCTCTCTTATTTACTTTCTATATTAAGCTCGTTTCGTTATTTGAATCACATTATTTGACTGGATCGTTTCGTGTGGTCTCGCTTAGAACTTAGAAGGGCGTTTAGAACTTTACCTGTTGTCGTTCTGCGGTACCATCTGGAGTTCTACTCCAGAGCGTTCAGTATGTGAATCCGGCCACTTTTCGCGTCGTTTTTTTTGCTTCCGAGTCTACCAAGGTAGCGGAAGCTTTGTTTTCACTTTTCAAGGACGAAAAAAAAAAGTTCTCCAAAATCAAAATTTTCACTCGCGTTATGCGTTTTAGACCTTTCTGAACAATTTTTGGTTCCGTGTCTGTGTGTCTGTCATGAATTCCTTGTAACGCGCATAACTATACGAAGTTATTGTCCGATTTCGATGAAATTTTCAGGGATTGTGCGGGTTGGTGTGTAGACGGTCTCCTATGAAATCATTATTCTCGGACTGACAGAAGCGACTGCGCATGCGCAAACGTGAATTCCTTGTAACGGCCATAACTTTCACATTTTTCATCCGATTTCGATGAAATTTTCAGGGATGTTACAAATCAGAGTTTAGATGGTCCCCTATGAAAATCATCACCCCCGGATTGATAGTAGCCGATGCGCATGCGCGAACGTGAATTGCTTGTAACAGACATAACTTCCACAATTTCTACCCGATTTTGATGACATTTTCAGGGATTACGCGGATTAGGTTGTAGATGGGGTCCCCAATGAAAATCAAGGCATTAAAATTTACAGTAGCCTCTGCGCATGCGCAAACGTAAAATCCTTGTAACAGCCGTAACAGTGGCGTGTGAGCTGAGGATCTCAAACCCTATTCAACCATCCCCTTGATAGGTCAGTCAGCAATGCTCTGGATTCCCACTCAGGAGTCCCAGGTTCGAATCCTAGTCAAGTTCAAAATTTTTTGATCCAATCACTACCGCACTTACATATTTCGTCCGAATTTGATGAAATTTTCTAGGATTGTCCAGATTAGCGTGTAGATGGTCCCCTATGAGGGTAGTGAAGGTACTTAGAGATTGGTGTTTTCAGATTAACTACTATGCATCGGATCATCTATATAATCGGGTTATGGATACGAGGAAGCTATGTGCCACACCCACTTGGCAGACGTTTTTTCGTGTGACGTGAACGATATCCCACGATTTTCGCGGTGTTTTTTGACTGATGCTTCGCTAGTTAGGCATCTTCTTCTATGGTAGTTTTTTTCCTTGGGTACTCCTGGTTTTAAACGTTATTCTAGGGCCCTATTATAGAATTTGACTTGAAATTCCAGAATCTAAAATTGAGGGAAATTCCTCATGGTTAATGTAACGCTCCTTGGAGATACAGCGAGTTTTCCCTGTATGTCTGTACTGATAATTCCATAAACCATAATGAAAATCAAAATTTATAATTCCAATGGTTTACAGGATGGAAGGATTTTTGTTGACAAAGTTTACAAATGGAAGCATTTTCGTTTAGGTCGTCAATACGTTTTTTCTCTTTATTTGTCTCTTGATTTTGTTTACTTCCGAGTTATTCGTCGGATTTAATTTAGCCGATATTCGTACTGCGGCCTCCGATCCTAATGAACATTTTGTCCTCTTCAGACTGTCAAATTCCAGAGAGTTCAAGCGGTACCACGTCGAGATCGAAGGAGTCCTCCGGGACGAAGCAGCCCCTGGAGTAATCAGTGACGAGCTCAGAGAGGCGATGGGTCTGCAGAAAAACCAGCTGCCGCCGTACATATACAAGATGAGAGTGATGGGGTACCCCCCGGGATGGCTCGAAGAAGCGAAAATCTCTAATTCTGGAATCAATATGATCAACTCCAAAGGGGAGAGTGAGTTTTTGGTTTATTATTTTCAATTGAATCCGCACGAATAGGTCAACCTTCCCTCAGAGGTTGCTTTACTCTTGCACAGACCCTGTTGGTCAGTATATTGGAAGTGGACAGTATATTTAATTTCGTTGTTCGAATTCTCATTAATTTTGGAACAGAAGAGGGCGCAATTGACGATGGAATTAGAATAATTAGATGAGTATAGTGCGAGAAGTACCTGTTGGCAGCGCGCCCAAAATGTGTCTCGGCTAATCATAAAATTAATTAAATCATGATAATATGAACCCTCTACAACCACTGCAATCCGTGGAGATACTGAGGAATTACCTGAATTACCTATTATAATCTTCGGTTTGATCCTTGAGGTTAAGGGAAGTGAACTTGTGGTGCATTTTTGAGTGGTGAAATCGATAGGGGACCCTAGCCCGCACATTCTCTGAAAATTTCATCGAAGTCGGATAAAACTGGAAGTTAAGCTTTTCACAAGAATTTACGGACACACTGATAGACACGGAAGGAAAATTATTTAGTATGTATCCCTTATCAAGTGTTTATACATTTGCACACATTTTCTTGCAAACATAGAAGGAAAAAGGTAACCAAAAAGGCACAAATTCAAGAAAAAAATATGTTTTTAATAAATTAAAGAAGAATGTATTTCTTGTGGTAAAATGATGAAAATTGAAAATGTGAAAAAAAGGTTTGAATTATGCCAGTTTAGCTTTTTAATACTTGGCATTTACTCTAGCTCGGATAAGGGCTTGGAGCCTTCGACCCATGCCTCTAATCAAATTTTGGATATAAGCGGGCCCCACACAATCAAACATGCTTGACAAGCATGGTTTGACAAGCCGCGCTTGTCAAGCATGTTTGACGTTTGACGCCGCACCCACACGTTCAAACCAACTTCAGCTCATTGTGAAGAAAAGAAAACAAAAAGACGGCAGAACGGTAGGGATGCGTTGGTAGATGCAGTTTATGCAAACTGTGATTCACGCGATGGAGACTAGGGATGCAACATCGACGACATAATATCAATAATCGATTTAGATTACAATTTTTAGAACAGCTTTTCTTAGTAAAAAATTATCAAAATCAGAGATTTTACCACAATAAGGGGATCTTCAGAGATGAGAACGATAATTTGGTTAATAACGGAGTATAAATATGAGTATAAATATCGGAGTAGTCCATATTGATAAAAAAGCATCGATAATCGGAGGCAGAATATCGTTATTATCGATAATCGTTTTGCATCCCTAATGGAGACTGTGATTCACAGACGCCAACTCGGTGATTCACGGAAACTAACTCTGTGATTCACAGTAAAATTACCCCCTACCACCCTTTTTTCTTGATGGTTTGAAGGTTTGATGATTTGACGCTCACCCACACGATCAAACTTGGTTGTCAAACCTCATGTTTGACAGCAAATTTTCTGACAGTGACTGAAAACCATCAAGCGTGCTGTCAAACCTTCAAACCTTCAAACATGACCCCCCACACGATCAAATCTGCTTGACAAGCGAGGTTGGCAAACCATGCTTGTCAAGCATGTTTGATCGTGTGGGGCCAGCTATAGTCCTAGGGGATATTGTCCCACTCCTCTTTCGCTGCTGTTTCCAGCTGCTGAAGATTGTCTGATGGTGGATCTCTGGCTCGAATGGGGTATTTCAGTCATTTTTTTTTATTTATTTTTTTCAAAAGAGTATGGCTCAGGAATAACGGTAATCGGGTCTGTTCGTCGAGAAAATGTTTTTAAAAAATCAGAGAAGCTAAGGAAAGTTGAAGATTTGAACGGTGTGACGTAGCTAGCCAACTGTCTTTGAAAAAAGTATCCATGTACAGAAACCCTTGGAGGACCTCTTGGATACTACAAAATAGTACTCACACACGCGCGCGGCGTAGTCCGTGGCGTAGTCCTTGCTTAGTGTGTGTGCATTTATAGCGGCCCGCCTTTTTCAAACGTGTGGTCTCTTTAATTAATTTTTCTACCACATGCTACAGTATCATTGGGCTTAAAGTTGTAGTACATAGGTTTTCAAGGGTGCTGAATCCAAATTTGAGGTCAAAAACCTGAATTTCCGACCCACCGAAATACCCCATTCTTCTTTTCAGCATGTCCCAAACATGCTCTATCGGATTCATGTCTGGGCTCCTTGCTGGCCAGTCCAGGATACACAATTTATAAGGAAAGAAGGAAAGAGACAAACGAAAAAATGGATGGTGGTGCTCTAATTTTGAACAGGAGTATATATTCCCTTCTTCCTCTGCTATGCAGGCCCTGTCTTCTTCATCCCTTCTCTCAAAGATTCTTTTCCTCTCTGAAGCCATCAGCTGAATGGGTATGACACTCGTGAGGACAAAGATAGCGGGTCATGATACTGTTCGTTAAGCCCAGGTGATTCGTAGGGCTCCTCTACGCTGCACAGCTATTAATCTCTGTCGGAGATATGCCACTCTCACGCATTCTAGCTTTCAATGATGTGAGTTAATAGGTTCAGATCCTTCCTAAATAGGTCCTTCTTATCCCATGTACCAGCTTGTCACTCTTGGATTATAAAATTAGTAGGCAGGTGCTTCACTTGGCATTCATCACCACACTCACAGAAAAATGTAGTACGTTATTATGTTCATACGTATTGCTGAACGAGTAAACTAACACGTTGAAGGTTTTGTTATCTGATAAAGGAAGAACGCAATTTTACATGTTTTTTTAGAATTGTATTGTGAGTACTTTGATGCATAACAACATTACTTCTTTGTGGTTCTTGATTACCTAGTGCCAGACTTTATATTATGTTATTGATCACGTTGCCACCTACTGATGAAACGCGATTCCCACTGAACGTAGGAGTTCCTGATGCAGAAGAAGAAGAAGGTGAAATCTACGTGATCAAAACTAAATTCGACTTCAACAAAATCATCGACTACCCCGGTTACAATGTTTGGCCTTCTGCTGACACGATAAACGTGAGTTTTACTCGAACCGTTTTATGCTAAAATCGTTCCATAATTGCTCCTCTCATGATTGGTTTTTTTTTGTTTGGTCTCAGATTTAATTTGCGTGGTTTGAAATTGTAGGAAACAGACAGCTACGGTGTACCTCAGATGGAGTACTCGCACAGCAAAAAGGCGTTTATTGACTATTTGAAAGAACAAATGGAAGAAGCAGTAGAATTCGTGCCTCCGGTTGATATGTCCATAGACATGGACGCTGAAGACGTTGAAGATGGTATGTTGAATTCACTTGACACAAAACAGTCTCAAACGATAATCTGAATAATATTGTTTAATGAGGAATTTCACCGAATTCTGATTGCATTTTTCCTGAAATGGCGTGGTACTGGTGAAAATCGGGTTGATTTTGGGAAATAAGTCTTGGGGTCAAAAATAGAAAATTCCGAGATGGTGAAATTCCTCATTCTTCTCTCAGATTATTTTATTAGTTTGCGTGAGTTGGGTAATTTTTTTATTGAATAGAAGGGATAGAAGTTTCTATACATTCTGAACATTGAAGTTACAAGTTTGATACTATCGACAATTTTTTCGTACAATTTCCTTAACATTTACACCCATGTAATTTACTTTCATGAGACTTCAAGTCAGTAGAGTTACCAGTCAGCAGTATAGAGTTACCAATAAAGGCCCCTTTATACACGACCCTGCCTCTCAGTCCCTGCGTCCTGCCAGATCTCTCTGTGACTGTTTCTCCCACTCCTTGACAGGGGGTTCCATTTACACGACCCGATCCTACTTCCCTACATGTTTCCTACACGCATGGAGGCAGGGTCCAACTTCCACGATCGACATGTATTTCCTTTTCTTAGGAAAAAGTATAGGGATGGTGTCTACCCCCTACCTAATCTCGCTGGATTGGAAGGAAGTCCACCCAATCGCCCTGGCTCCATTACTCCCTACAATGAGACAGGGGTTGCCCCTCACACGACACTGCCCCTACCTCCCAGTCCCTGCGTCCAGCCAGATCTCTCTGTCACTGTTTCCCCCACTCCTTGACAGGGGGTTCAATATACACGACCCGATCCTACTTCTCTACATGTTTCCTACACGCATGGAGGCAGGGTCCAACTTCCACTATGGACATTGGATACTCAGGAAAAGGTAAAGGGAAGCTGTCTACCCCCTACCTGATCTCCCTGGATTGGAAGGAAAGTCCTGGCTCCATTACTCCCTACATCGAGAGACAGGAATTGCCCCACACCACCCATTTTCAGGGTACAGGGTGATCAGTCAAGACAGGGAGATGGGATTCGGTTGTGGAAAGGGGCCTTAAGTAAAGTCTCCACATTTTTATAAAATCAAAAATGTTGGAAAATATTTACAATCGATGCACTTCTGGAGTCTTTCCACAAGCTTTTATAATACTCTTGTGACACGAAATTCTCCTGCCAGCTCTCTTACCAGTGTTGCACTTACTACTTTACCTCCTCGTCATCGAAAAAGCGTAAGCCACTCAGTGCTGTTTTAGGTGGATAAAAAAGGTAATCACTCGATGCCAAATCCAGACTGTAAGGTGGGTGGGTTACAACGTCCCGCCCGAATTGGTTCAAAAGGTCGGATGTTTTGTGTGTTTTGTCATGCACGAGAAACACTCAACATCCCTCTCCTGCGATTCTGTATTGCTCATCACAGTTTTTTGAGCTTCGCACTTTAAGCATCGGCATTCATATTGTTGTTCCCCCAAAAAATCAACTAAGAGCACGCCTTTTTGTTCTCAAAAACCACTTGCCATCATTTTTCGAGCAGACTGTACTTGTTTGAATGTCTATGGTTTTGACAAGGTGGTATGGTGGCATTCGATTGGTTGCTGTTTCGGCACTTCAGTGGAATTAGACTACCAGGTATTATCGACTATAACGATGGAATCCAAAATCTCTTCCCCTTCTTACGCAAAACAATTAAGAAATAGACGAGAAGCCTCCATTCGTTGGTGTTTATGGCCTTCTGTCAACATTCTCGGAATACATTTCATATTGTTCATGAAAGGTTTTTCACTGGTATTGGTTTGAATGGAAGCTTCAGAAATTCCAGGAAGCAATTAGCTAAGCTCACAAAGAATACCACGATGATCTTCGTGGATGATGGTCTGTCGCAACTGTAATCAGTTGTCCGCTTCATTTTCTGTTATGAATGTTGGTACAACTTTCCATCCGTCCTTGTAAAAACTACCCATGAATTTCAATCGACAAATTTTTTTGCGGTGAGGAGCCGAACACCGCACTTGGGGGGGAATGGGAGTCAGTAAATCTATTTCAAATGGCTGTTGCTTGGGAACTTAAATGGCTTGAAGAACCCTGAAGCAGGCTGATCGTCTTCTTACGAACTGCCTTCCAACCGTTATCACATTGGGGACCTTAGTTATTGAGTGACCCTAGTACTTAGTAATAACTGTATTTCCCACATGAAATCAATAACATGAAAAATGTAAGATTAGTTTGTTTCTATTGAAAGTTCAATGAATGATAGCACAGAACTTACTTTACCTCCTCAAAGTATCCAATTCTATCGGTAGTTTCTAATAATTCCATGCCACGTTTAGTTCAGTTGTCATTAATGTTTTCGCTTCGATGATCCATCGTAGTATGATCAGGTAAACTATTGATAGAATATTCTTTACATTATTTTTTAAGGTGAGGTGATAGAAGGCCAAGGTGAATTCGTACCTCCTCTTCCTGGCGATAACCCTCCAGATGTACCTCCTCCTCCTCCGGAAGATCCACCCACACCTCCACCACCGGGCATGGAATCTTTCAATGACATTGAAGAAGAAGAGGAAGAGGGAGAAATCTTGGAGAAGAGTAAGAAAGGAACTAAGAGAGCACATTCCATCGACGATGAACCTACTACTACTACTAAATCTCCCCGGACCTCTCTTTTGCAGGTGATGAGCAGTTATAATTAATATAATAAAAACTTTGATTGTATCGTCCATGTGTAACATACATGGAAAGTTGATAAGAACGCAAACGTCTAACACACCAGCAGCATTAGTTCATCTTTCCTCTGCTAGGAATAGTAAAGTATCTTTCCCTTGAATCAGCTGCATCGCATTATCTCGCACTTTACCAAAATAGGTAACTGAGCTTATCTCATATGATTCAAAGCAAAAACGATTTATTAGGGCGCCCACACACTGTGAGTTTCAACTGTCGATTTAACTGCAGGCCGCTGTATGATAAGTGTATCTGGTGTACCTCACATTTGCCTGATGAGGCAACGGCCTCTCGGTGGCCTGCAGGCAATCGTCTAGTCTATGGGCGCCCTCATCTCATATGATTCAAAGGAAAAACGCTTTATTATCCCTAGCGGAGGACACATGAACTAATGCTGCAGGTGTGGTTTATATCAACTCACCTTGGGCTACCAAAAATACATTTATGAGTAAAGGTGGGTTCACAAGTGTCTGTCTCAGCAACTTTTTCCGACTCTGCGACTCTTTCCAACTCTTTCCGAGATTCCAGTTGTGTGTTCACAGGCGTCCAGTTTCTGACGTTATGGCAGGAAAACTGACCCCCACCTCCCTCCTCCCACCACCCACTTTTACCACTCTCCCTCCGACTCTTTCCGACCAAATATCTATTTTTTCGGATTTGAACATTCTCTCTTTAGAAGTGACACTCTGACAAGATTACCCCCCTCTCTTCGACTCTTTCTGGCCAATCAGCGGACTGGAAAGCGAGTCGGAATCGCAGTCAGGCGCTTGTGAACCCTGCTTCAGTGACAGAAGAGATATATGCTGTAAAGTAGTGGGAATGTTCCAACCATAGGGAGTATCCATAACATGATGTGTAGATCCCACCACGATAAATTTGATCGGAATGCTAATCATGGGGATTAGTTAGGTTATTAGGCCCCACCCTCACACAATCCCAAATTTTTTAAGAACTAGGTGAAAAGTGTGGCTATTCATCCGAGGTAACTTCATTCAGTTTTGCCCGTGACATGGATTTGCTGACAAACAGGCATGGAACAAACTTGCTCAGGAAGGTCTAAAATTTAAAATGAGAATTCGGTATCCTAGGCTGTTAGAGACTGTTGAGTTTCACACTCAATGGCTGTGGCGGTACGAAGACTGAGCTTACTTAAATAGCTGTCCAGGTTGTTTAAAAGCAATGGTAGTGAGGAACAAGAACTTGAAAGCCCGTTTGACTCCATTTCACGGGCAATATTTAGGTGTTTCTAGCAATTAGAAAACAATAATAACTTATATTGCAACGATGTTATTTTTAAGTCTGCAAATTGCGTAACACAAAAAAATAATATTTTATTCAGTAACATGAACAAGAACTCCTAATTCCTGGTAACCACATTAAAAACTTTAGTGAAACCACTACAGGATTCCCTCGCGAAGTTAAAATGAAAACAGGTTTTAACCTGCCAACGGAATAACCTGGAAAGGCCCCTCATACGGGCTTAGTAGTGAGGTCTTGGCCGATCCACCTGCTGTCTGTCTGTTGAATCCCTCTCTCTATGGCCACTACCAACTTTTTAGGGACTGAGGGAAACTATATATCTCACAGAAATAGCAAGGGAAAAAATGCACCTTTAATCAGGTCACTATCAAGAACACGAGTGAGACCACCACGGGCCTACAGTTCTCGTCACAGGGCTGCCCCTCTCCTTTCCCATGTTCCACTTTCCTTTTCTTCCTCATCTGCAGCTAGGTGACGTCCCTTTCCCAGACTCCCGCCCTGTAAGAGTGACAGTGTTATCCGTCCACAACATGTCTTGGTTGGAGGGATCACTTGTCTTCCCACATGGGCCTTGAGTAGCTTGATATTAGAGGATGGCTCCATCTATAGACGGTTCCTAAAAAACATCCCCTGGGAGCCTTATATGAGCTCCAAAAACCAGCCGAATAGAAAGATAGACAATCTCTTTATTCGTTGTCAAATGAACATGGACATGAATGCGTCAAAATTTTACAAAAATAAAAAGTAGGTACAATAATAGGTAACTGTAGATTTAAAAAAATATATCTAAATAAATAACATGTAGGTAAAATATAGGTAACTGTAGGTCATGAATAAAATAGTAACTTGTGTGTTTTTCTTACTGCCTGATCAATGGCCCGGCCGGGCCCGGACCCACCCACCTTGGCGGCTCCCGGAGCCATCTCCTATCACTAGGAGACAACCCTTAAGTGTTTACACACAAAGGAATCCACCAGGCGAGCCGCCCCCGGGCCGACCCAACCACCCGGACTGAGCCCTGGGCCACCAACTATTGGACAACAAATAACACAAAATAAAAAATAATTCAATAACAATTTTTATGCGAAGATGCTCTCCAATCTTCGTGCATTGTGGTTCTTAAGCCCATAAGGATTTTCGGCTTGCTCTCCACCCTCCTATTGTTCAAAGTTTTATCTAAAACTACGATTTATACGAGACATTTAGGTATACTCCTGCTACTTTGGTTGCCTGGGACACTGTGTGACGGCTTGGGTATGAGTGACTGTGGGGGCTCGTCTATTGCGGCAGCTGAACTAACAACGGTGTTTGTGTTTCCAGGATTCCGTCCACTCAGCCGATGTTTCGGCCTCTGAAACCAATGAATCGTCCACGGCTGACGACTACTGCACCCCAAATCAAACCCTCGACTCGAGTTTCGGCCGAGTCATCTCCGTGGAAATGGGGACTCCTGCCCTCAAAATCCATTCCCCCTTCACCAGCCTCCCACCGCCCGAGGCCTTCAGTAAAGACATCACCGACGTCATAAATTTCGAAAACCTTCCCAACAGCACTGGGAAATACGAAAAACTCAAAGACGTTTTGAAAACCGTGCGGCAGAAGCTCAATCTTTTTAAATCGATGAATGAAAGTAAATAGAGCTAGTGAGTTTGACCATCACTGTTGTATATTATTGTACATAACCATGAGGTAAGTCTTTTTCCTATGTATTAAATAATCTGTGAAGTAATGTTGATAGTATAAAGATAATAGTGTAGAGTAATCTATTGTTGGTTTTTTAACAAATTAATTTTGATCGTTACGTACCTGCCTATAAGTACGTAGCTATCCATAGTTCCATGGATTGAAATAAATTAGCAACCGTTCCTGCTTTATAAAATAAGTGTTATAGTTATATTCGTACATCCTTCAATCATCCACAATCTTATGGGTTATTAGAGAAAGGTGTATTGAGGAAAAATCACCTTATTTGAACATATTGAGACTTAATTCATTATCTTGTTAACCTTCTCAGGACTGATCTCTCTGATGCCTAGGTAGAGTGCGGAGGAGCACCCCTAGTTAGGAGGAATTTCTCGTTTGCGCATGCGCAGTGGCTACTATCAGTCCGAGATCGATGATTTTCATAGGGGACCATCTACACCCCAATCCGCATAGTCTCTGAAAAGTTTCTCGAAATCAGGTCGTAAATGTAGAAATTATGGCTGTTACAAGGAATTCACTTTTGCGCATGGTATCAGTCAAGGGTGATGATTTTCATAAGGGACCATCTACACTGTTGAAAATGTAATCGAATTCGGACATTAACTTCGTATAGTTTTGTCCATTATTTCACGGCAGACGGACACGGAACCAAAATTGTTCAAGAAGGCCTAAACCCCGCTCCGGCATAAACATTCGGCATTCGCCTAGCACCGAGCTACTCAGAGAATACCCAGCTACTCGGCGAGTGGCGAGCTCCACATTCAGAGTTCGTCCCGAGCAGTGCTCGCCTCGGGAGAGGGACGAGCAGCTCTGAGTTGCTCGCGATAGGGATGTCCGATACTTCAAAAGTATCGATATAACATCGTATCGATACATCTAGAAAGCATCAAAAAGTATCGGTACGATACTTTCAAGAAGTATTGATATTTTGAAGTATCGATACTTTCACAAAATGGGTAAAATGTCGTTTATGTTTCTTCTATCAGTGTGACATCTCTCTATCGTGAGGATAATAATCAATATAGAATGAACAAAACAATAAATCACTCATTTTTTTATTTAAAACTTTTTTTGTTTAGGCACTTGTTTTCATAATGCACTTGGTTGGGTTAAAATTTTAGTGGTCCTTCCTAGACATGGACCTAGTATCCATGTTCCATGTTCCTAGATGATGGAGGATAGCAGGTTATCATAGAGAGCCGGAGGTGGTAGTACATCATCTTTGTTTAATTTGTTGAAGTGGTTGGTCTCCCAACAATCTACGTAGAGATAGAGGTACTGTCAAGTAGGTACCTTCATGTCGTAGGCGTTGAAACCGATAAAATGTGAGAGATAAAAAAGTACCGGCTCCGATACAGGAAAAAGAGTATCGATACTACGATATATACCTATCAGGAAAAAAGTATCGATATGTATCAATACTGTTTTCAAGAAGTATTGATACTTTTAAGTATCGATACTTTGGGGACATCCCTAGCTCGCGATGGACGATGAAGTTATAATTGCTGCAGCTGCTTTTGTGGTGATGAGTGCTGGCTACCTGTAGATTTAGAAGGTTAAGATTTCATACCCATTTTTTTTGTAAAGATGACAAGTAAATAAATAAATTAATATGATCAGTAAAGATTTGAACGGAAATTTCCATCAGTAGACGTTCATTTGCGAGTCACTTTTCGTGTTTCTGGTTTATTATACTTCCTACACTGAGCGAACGGTTGGTCCTGAGCTCTGGATGGTCTCAGTCGATTCTAAAAATTCAATTCTATTTATTTTCAAATCAGTGAAAAAACAATACCAGTATATCAAGAGTTTTCGAGCTAGGGCATTTTGAAACTCAGAAACAACCCATATTTTGCACCCCTTAGAAGAGATTGATAGCTTCGCAGCAAACTAGATCCCAAATGGAACCAATGTACTAAATTTCATCAAAATCAGTCCATGGTATCCAAAGAAAGTAGATGGACGAAGGGTAATTTGTATTAGATTTTTTGATGACATTAGAGAGTTACAGAGGACCAAGATACATTTAAAAAAACGCGAGACTCACGTCAAAAATGCGAGCCTCGTGTATGACGTGAGACTCACGGCGTAAATTACGTGAGAGTCGCGTAAATCCCGTGAGATAACCTTCTAGGTACTCCTTGTCTTGGTGGCTGAGCTAATGGCCGCCATCAATCAGCTGATCAGTCTGTTTCTTTCATTTTGAAGAGTTTCGTTGAATCTTTTGCGAGTTCTTATCTTTGGGGTCGTGGTAAAGTGAATTGAAGATTAAAGAACTGGTCCCTTATACATTTCGCTTGAAGTGAATATTGCTCCCTTATACATTTTGGTCTGTTGCGGTGTCTGATGTGTGGATGGTGGATGTTCGATCTCGATGAGATCAGTTGGACGACAGATCTCAATTTCTTTCCCGTTGAAGGCAAGTTTCCTCTACCTTTTTGACTGACTTCGTATTTATTTTACTTCGAAAAGGTAATATTGGAATATAATACGAAACGATTGATTAGTCTGAGGTCGATCATAAACTACCAATCTCGTTGAATTTGGTTATCTGTCATCTACTCCTTAGACAAGGGGATAGACTGGAATGCATGATTAGGTGGTCACATTCATTTTGTATTTATTTATTTATACTTTTACGATTATTTTGGGTAATAAACGAGCGTACTTCATTGATTTCCTTATAATTTCCTTCCTTTTATCCTTTATCCGTTCAACGAAAACAAAAAACTGCGGATTGAGTTGACGTTTCCTATGGAGTGTTGAAAAATCTAAAGCAGCGTCAATCACGTGAGCCTCACGTCATTGACGTGAGACTCACGTCGGAAAGTTAGCTTCCACTCATGCTCGCCCTAGCAGCTTCCCACGTATAAACGATTCAAAATGTTGCTGTAACTCTCTAATATCACAATTTTGAAGAGCCCTAACTACATTTTGGAAACCATTTATTTATTATTATTTTTATATCAGAGATGAATCGTTAATATTTTATGTGAACCATATCTTATGTGATTCACAGAAAAATGCCCCGACGAGCAGCCCCGTGCGATCCCGCATGTGCGGCAGATGCTCGCTACTTGGCGAATATTCGTCTCCTTTGAAGTGGGCCAAAAACCGACTCTGGCCGGAGCATCCCCGAGCACCAATATTCGGCATTCGGCGAGCACCGAGCGCCCATCCACTCTCCCAAGAAATCGGCGAGCATCTGCTCGGTGCTCGACGAATGCCGAATGTGTGGAACGGGCTTAAAATGTAAAAGACGATTGAAAATTTTGAATTTGGAGACATTTTTTTCCACCTTGAACAGTGAAAACATTACTTTCGCAACCTTGGTAGACTCGGAAGCAAGATGAATCAAAACACGTTTATTACACCGTAATTCAAAAAAATTTATTCTGTAATAATATTCAGCACTTTTTTTATTTACATTTTCACAACTGCACAATTGATAAAGCGCACACAAATATATTAATTCCAGTGATTACACAGTCTAAGTCATAAAATATAATATTTATATAATTTATTCACAATTTAAATTTAGCCACATTTATATGGTTTATGAACAAGTTCAGAATCAGAATCTCGGGATTCCTCAACACGAAATTTTTACATTTTACACAACCATGCTTAAATTGCTACACTTCACAATAATGTAATTAAAATTGGCAAAACAAATTTGCAAGCTCGCAACGTGTTTCTTAGGACGATTAACAATGAGTAAATAATTATTTCTAAATTTTCAATTTGTTCGTTTTCGAGGAAGTGAAATTTCAAATGTTGAGCTCAGTGAGTACCTATTTTTGACGCTAATTGGGTTCAAAGTGCGATTATAATGTGGAAAATAAGCATTTTTTTAAGCACATTGACGGGTATTGTAGGTACCATGATGAGGAACGCGATTTGGTTCTTCAAAATGAGCAATAACGTTCTCAGTTCGAACCAAATGTGCAGGAAAACCTGATGTACTCGTAGGATGTAGAGCATAATGAGCTGCAGGTTTGATGTTCTTCGGTTGTTGTAACGGATGAACGAATGTTTTGTTATGTTAACCCTAACCTCACTAGTATCACCAGTGTCACCGGAAACATCTCAGGAAATACACAGAAGTCCCAAAGTGTCACCTGAGTAACCGAAATTAAATTGCAATTTTTAAATTTAACGGACTGCATAATTTTTTATGGGCTATTGGAAGTCTCAAAATAGGAAAAATATGAAAGAAAATTGGAAAAATAGGAAAGAAAGATTGAAAAAATTTCCAAGGAAATCGATGCAAACATTTTCAACATTTTGGTCAACATCATTTTTGACTTTTAATAAATTACAAAAAAAGGTTCAAAAAATTCAGCTCTGCCCATTGATTTTTAAATTAAAATTTAAATCTAGTTATTCTGGTGACACCTTGGGACCGCTGAGGAATTCCCGAGATGTTTTCGGTGACATTAGTGACACCATGGTCCAATTAGAGATAAAAGCGACCTCGAGGAGAAGAGACTAGAAACGTTAACTTCAGGGGTTCTTGAAAGTTATTAAAACAAAAGTAGATTGAACCGAACGGCATGGAAAAGGCCGGGTGTTCAGCTAGAAAACTAATGGTTGCAAAATGAAAATACTGATTGGGTTGACTCTGGCATCAATAATAGTGGTAATTGTAGCAGATCTGCTAATTTTGTTGATTTTTATCGGAGTTTGTCCTCCTAATAAAGAGGTCAGTGGCCAAGGATGTGGAATCCTCGATTTTTGTTAGGGCTTTCACGGGTGATTTGATGTATTTTACAAAAAAAAACACTGTCAATGAAGATCAGTAATTAGTAGATGTGGAAGCCCTAAAAACTGTGAAACACGGAACGAGGAACGACGCAGAGGAGGAGCTGAAGCAGCCTGTTTAAGTGCCCTAAGCTTCAAAACATGGCAGAACAGCAGCTTCTGCTCAAAACCTGAAAAATGTGGATTGAGGCGGGCTTTGCTTCCAAGCCCAGGGATTCAGATTGTTTTTCCCCTGTTTCTTCATTCTAAAGAAGGCTAATTTAACAAAAGTGTCCCTAGCTTCAATTCAACTGACAGTACTCTTCAAAAGCTACAAGATGGCAGCATCTGCCCGAACCCAGAAAAAAGTGGACTGCAGGCTTGGCTTACTAGACCATGGATTCAGACTGTTTTTCCCAGAGGGCTGCCGCAAGTTTCACATCAACTGATGGTACTCTTCAAAAGCCACAAGATGGCAGCATCTGCCCAAAACCAGAAAAAAGTGGACTGCAGGCTTTGCTTACTAGCACATGGATTCAGACTGTTTTTCCCAGAGAACTGCCGCAAGCTTCACATCAACTGATGGTACTCTTCAAGAGCCACAAGATGGCAGCATCTGCCCAAAACCAGAAAAAAGTGGACTGCAGGGTTTGCTTACTAGCCCATGGATTCAGACTGTTTTTCCCTGAGGGCTTCCCCAAGCTTCACATCAACTGATGGTACTCTTCAAAAGCCGCAAGATGGCAGCATCTGCCCAAAACCAGAAAAAAGTGGACTACGGGCTTTGCTTCCTAACCCATGGATTCAGACTGTTTTTCCCAGAGGGCTGCCCCAAGCTGCACATCAACTGATGGTACTCTTCAAAAGCCACAAGATGGCAGCATCAGCTCAACACCTGAAAAAGTGGACTGAGGCGTGATTTGCTTACTTGCCCATGGACTCAGACTGTTTCCCTCCAGTTTCTCTATTCTAAAGACTCTTTACTTACCAGGATTTCCCCAGGCTACACATCAACTGATAGTACTCTTCAAAAGCCACACAAGATGGCAGCATCTGCCCGAAACCAGAAAAAGGGGACTACGGGCTTTGCTTCCTAACCCATGGATTCAGACTGTTTTTCGCAGAGGGCTGCCCCAAGCTTCACATCAACTGATGGTACTCTTCAAAAGCCACAAGATGGCAGCATCTGCCCAAAACCAGAATAAAGTGGACTGCGGGCTTTGCTTCCTAGCCCAAGGATTCAGACTGTTTTCCTCAGTTTCTTTATTCTAAAGACGCTAATTTAACAGGGCTGCCCAAAGCTACACATCAACTGATGGTACTCTTCAAAAGCCACAAGATGGCAGCATCTGCCCAAAACCAGAAAAAAGTGGACTGCAGGGTTTGCTTACTAACCCATGGATTCAAACTGTTTTTCCCAGAGGGCTGCCGCAAGCTTCACATCAACTGATGGTACTCTTCAAAAGCCACAAGATGGCAGCATCTGCCCAAAACCAGAAAAAAGTGGACTGCAGGGTTTGCTTACTAACCCATGGATTCAGACTGTTTTTCCCTGAGGGCTGCCCCAAGCTGCACATCAACTGATGGTACTCTTCAAAAGCCACAAGATGGCAGCATCAGCTCAACACCTGAAAAAGTGGACTGAGGCGTGATTTGCTTACTTGCCCATGGACTCAGACTGTTTCCCTCCAGTTTCTCTATTCTAAAGACTCTTTACTTACCAGGATTTCCCCAGGCTACACATCAACTGATAGTACTCTTCAAAAGCCACACAAGATGGCAGCATCTGCCCGAAACCAGAAAAAGTGGACTACGGGCTTTGCTTCCTAACCCATGGATTCAGACTGTTTTTCGCAGAGGGCTGCCCCAAGCTTCACATCAACTGATGGTACTCTTCAAAAGCCACAAGATGGCAGCATCTGCCCAAAACCAGAATAAAGTGGACTGCGGGCTTTGCTTCCTAGCCCAAGGATTCAGACTGTTTTCCTCAGTTTCTTTATTCTAAAGACGCTAATTTAACAGGGCTGCCCAAAGCTACACATCAACTGATGGTACTCTTCAAAAGCCACAAGATGGCAGCATCTGCCCAAAACCAGAAAAAAGTGGACTGCAGGGTTTGCTTACTAACCCATGGATTCAAACTGTTTTTCCCAGAGGGCTGCCGCAAGCTTCACATCAACTGATGGTACTCTTCAAAAGCCACAAGATGGCAGCATCTGCCCAAAACCAGAAAAAAGTGGACTGCAGGGTTTGCTTACTAACCCATGGATTCAGACTGTTTTTCCCAGAGGGCTGCTGCAAGCTTCACATCAACTGATGGTACTCTTCAAAAGCCACAAGATGGCAGCATCTGCCCAAAACCAGAAAAAAGTGGACTGCAGGGTTTGCTTACTAACCCATGGATTCAGACTGTTTTTCCCAGAGGGCTGACGCAAGCTTCACATCAACTGATGGTACTCTTCAAAAGCCACAAGATGGCAGCATCTGCTCAAAACCAGAAAAAAGTGGACTGCAGGGTTTGCTTACTAACCCATGGATTCAGACTGTTTTTCCCAGAGGGCTGCCGCAAGCTTCACATCAACTGATGGTACTCTTCAAAAGCCACAAGATGGCAGCATCTGCCCAAAACCAGAAAAAAGTGGACTGCAGGGTTTGCTTACTAACCCATGGATTCAGACTGTTTTTCCCAGAGGGCTGCCGCAAGCTTCACATCAACTGATGGTACTCTTCAAAAGCCACAAGATGGCAGCATCTGCCCAAAACCAGAAAAAAGTGGACTGCAGGGTTTGCTTACTAACCCATGGATTCAGACTGTTTTTCCCAGAGGGCTGCCGCAAGCTTCACATCAACTGATGGTACTCTTCAAAAGCCACAAGATGGCAGCATCTGCTCAAAACCAGAAAAAAGTGGACTGCAGGGTTTGCTTACTAACCCATGGATTCAGACTGTTTTTCCCAGAGGGCTGCCGCAAGCTTCACATCAACTGATGGTACTCTTCAAAAGCCACAAGATGGCAGCATCTGCCCAAAACCAGAAAAAAGTTGACTGCAGGCTTTGCTTACTAGCACATGGATTCAGACTGTTTTTCCCAGAGAACTGCCGCAAGCTTCACATCAACTGATGGTACCTACTCTTCAAAAGCCACAAGATGGCAGCATCTGCCCAAAACCAGAAAAAAGTGGACTGCAAGGTTTGCTTACTAGCCCATGGATTCAGACTGTTTTTCCCTGAGGGCTTCCCCAAGCTTCACATCAACCGATGGTACTCTTCAAAAGCCGCAAGATGGCAGCATCTGCCCAAAACCAGAAAAAAGTGGACTACGGGCTTTGCTTCCTAACCCATGGATTCAGACTGTTTTTCCCAGAGGGCTGCCCCAAGCTGCACATCAACTGATGGTACTCTTCAAAAGCCACAAGATGGCAGCATCAGCCCAACACCTGAAAAAGTGGACTGAGGCGTGATTTGCTTACTTGCCCATGGACTCAGACTGTTTCCCTCCAGTTTCTCTATTCTAAAGACTCTTTACTTACCAGGATTTCCCCAGGCTACACATCAACTGATAGTACTCTTCAAAAGCCACACAAGATGGCAGCATCTGCCCGAAACCAGAAAAAGTGGACTACGGGCTTTGCTTCCTAACCCATGGATTCAGACTGTTTTTCGCAGAGGGCTGCCCCAAGCTTCACATCAACTGATGGTACTCTTCAAAAGCCACAAGATGGCAGCATCTGCCCAAAACCAGAATAAAGTGGACTGCGGGCTTTGCTTCCTAGCCCAAGGATTCAGACTGTTTTCCTCAGTTTCTTTATTCTAAAGACGCTAATTTAACAGGGCTGCCCAAAGCTACACATCAACTGATGGTACTCTTCAAAAGCCACAAGATGGCAGCATCTGCCCAAAACCAGAAAAAAGTGGACTGCAGGGTTTGCTTACTAACCCATGGATTCAAACTGTTTTTCCCAGAGGGCTGCCGCAAGCTTCACATCAACTGATGGTACTCTTCAAAAGCCACAAGATGGCAGCATCTGCCCAAAACCAGAAAAAAGTGGACTGCAGGGTTTGCTTACTAACCCATGGATTCAGACTGTTTTTCCCTGAGGGCTGCCCCAAGCTGCACATCAACTGATGGTACTCTTCAAAAGCCACAAGATGGCAGCATCAGCTCAACACCTGAAAAAGTGGACTGAGGCGTGATTTGCTTACTTGCCCATGGACTCAGACTGTTTCCCTCCAGTTTCTCTATTCTAAAGACTCTTTACTTACCAGGATTTCCCCAGGCTACACATCAACTGATAGTACTCTTCAAAAGCCACACAAGATGGCAGCATCTGCCCGAAACCAGAAAAAGTGGACTACGGGCTTTGCTTCCTAACCCATGGATTCAGACTGTTTTTCGCAGAGGGCTGCCCCAAGCTTCACATCAACTGATGGTACTCTTCAAAAGCCACAAGATGGCAGCATCTGCCCAAAACCAGAATAAAGTGGACTGCGGGCTTTGCTTCCTAGCCCAAGGATTCAGACTGTTTTCCTCAGTTTCTTTATTCTAAAGACGCTAATTTAACAGGGCTGCCCAAAGCTACACATCAACTGATGGTACTCTTCAAAAGCCACAAGATGGCAGCATCTGCCCAAAACCAGAAAAAAGTGGACTGCAGGGTTTGCTTACTAACCCATGGATTCAAACTGTTTTTCCCAGAGGGCTGCCGCAAGCTTCACATCAACTGATGGTACTCTTCAAAAGCCACAAGATGGCAGCATCTGCCCAAAACCAGAAAAAAGTGGACTGCAGGGTTTGCTTACTAACCCATGGATTCAGACTGTTTTTCCCAGAGGGCTGCCGCAAGCTTCACATCAACTGATGGTACTCTTCAAAAGCCACAAGATGGCAGCATCTGCCCAAAACCAGAAAAAAGTGGACTGCAGGGTTTGCTTACTAACCCATGGATTCAGACTGTTTTTCCCAGAGGGCTGACGCAAGCTTCACATCAACTGATGGTACTCTTCAAAAGCCACAAGATGGCAGCATCTGCTCAAAACCAGAAAAAAGTGGACTGCAGGGTTTGCTTACTAACCCATGGATTCAGACTGTTTTTCCCAGAGGGCTGCCGCAAGCTTCACATCAACTGATGGTACTCTTCAAAAGCCACAAGATGGCAGCATCTGCCCAAAACCAGAAAAAAGTGGACTGCAGGGTTTGCTTACTAACCCATGGATTCAGACTGTTTTTCCCAGAGGGCTGCCGCAAGCTTCACATCAACTGATGGTACTCTTCAAAAGCCACAAGATGGCAGCATCTGCCCAAAACCAGAAAAAAGTGGACTGCAGGGTTTGCTTACTAACCCATGGATTCAGACTGTTTTTCCCAGAGGGCTGCCGCAAGCTTCACATCAACTGATGGTACTCTTCAAAAGCCACAAGATGGCAGCATCTGCTCAAAACCAGAAAAAGTGGACTGCAGGGTTTGCTTACTAACCCATGGATTCAGACTGTTTTTCCCAGAGGGCTGCCGCAAGCTTCACATAACTGATGGTACTCTTCAAAAGCCCGAAGATGGCAGCATCTGCTCAAAACCAGAAAAAAGTGGACTGCAGGGTTTGCTTACTAACCCATGGATTCAGACTGTTTTCCCAGAGGGCTGCCGCAAGCTTCACATCAACTGATGGTACTCTTCAAAAGCCACAAGATGGCAGCATCTGCCCAAAACCAGAAAAAAGTGGACTGCAGGGTTTGCTTACTAACCCATGGATTCAGACTGTTTTCCCCAGTTTCTCCATTCTAAAGACTCTAATTTAACAGGAGTTCCCCAAGCTTCTCATCAACCAATAGTACTCTTCAAAAGCCACAACATAGCAGCATCAGCTCAAAACTTGTAACAGGTAGACTGAGGTCGTTTATTCCCCGTACGCTTCATATATTTGCTCTCTAAAGATTTATCACTCAGACCGTGCTGATTTCAATCATATTCCGAGTTACCGTAGAAGGAAGAGGTCCCTCTGATGCTACCTTTAAAACTCGAGGTCGCTTCTTTGCAGACTCCTCCTACCGGCACTCCATCTACGGTTGCACAATTGGTTCAGAACTATTCATTTGACTCCGATGGAAACCAATAAATTAATTAAAAAAAATAAACGCATTTAAGTACGACATCAACACCCCTACAAAAACACACTGTATAAAAACTCAAAAATAGAAATACAAAAATTACGTGCTATCAGTCATCTATCAACAAGCGATACAACAATTTGAATGTAATGCTAGAAGGCAAATCGGTAGCCAAATTCGTTTGCTCCTCTTTCGAGGAGCAAGCTATAAAAGATGGGGGTAATCAAATTGCAAGGTTAAAAATATTGATATCACAAAATCCTAATGGAACAGCTTAAAATATCACATTTTTCAGTAGCTCTAAATTAGCTTTGCTCTTCAAACGTTCAGTCGTTGAATGTGAACTACATCTTTTGAGTAACAGTCATTGTAAAATATTGTTCTTCAATCAATCGATAACCTCAACCTTCAGACATTTCAATTTCAAAATATGGTTGCAGTACATTTTACAATTTTCTTATGCACGCTTTGTTGGTCCTTAAAGTATTAAATGCGTAAATCTACAATTTTTGTTGTATAACTTATGATCTAGAAAGATACGTTTGACTTACGATATAAACCTACAATTTATCGATACATTTCAAGTGTATTATCACATTTTTAATGAGTTTTGAGGGCCTTGACACGCAGAAGAGGCTCAATTTGATTAATTTCGACTTCTCGTTCTGACGCCCCCGAAATTCATTTTATGAAATAATAAATTATCTACAATACTTAGCTATTCTATAGATAATTATATTCTTTAAATAATGACTAAATAATTACATACGAAGAATTGAAACTAACGTTTATGCTAGTTTTACACGTTGAACATTCGCAGTAAGACTTCTACCGACTTTTGGTTTATTATTTATTATTTTAAATAATGGACTTTGGAATCGAGTGAGAGAAAGCCCCTCCGCCCCACCTTATGATGGAGCCAGTGAGTTGATTTTTGACTATACGGTGAGTTCTGAGTTCGTGTCAAATCGTAACTCCTAACAGAGCAATTTCAATATGAAGACCACAGGAAATAATTTTTCCCGGCCAAAACCCAAAACTTAAAAACTTTGCAATTTTCGAGCCATACGTGCCATACGTACAAACCCTGGAGGAACAATATACCATCGAATGACCCAACACCTGGCATATGCTGACGATGTTGAGATAGTGGCGAGGTCAATTGCTGCATTGTCTGGTGCGTTCCAAGAGTTTGAGGGAGCAGCAAAAGAAAGAGGGCACAAGGTTAATGACCAAAAGACCATTTACATGAAAACGTCAAGAGCCCAGCCTACCCGACGCCCTGAGTCCATTGATATGGTCGGCTAAAAGTTCCCAGTTCGCCCTCAGTTCAAGTACCTTGGTTCGATGGTGACGGACAATAACGACATTTCTGAGGAAATAAAGGCCCGGATGGAAGCAGGAAACCGATGCTTTTGGTCGCTCAGCAAGGTGCTCAGATTCTAGGCTATCCCAAGAAAAGCAAAACTGAAGGTGTACAAGACCATGACTGTGGTAACATATGGCTCTGAATCGTGGGTCCTCACACAGGAATGGGAACAAAAGCTCCGGGTTTGGGAGCGGAAAGTCCTGAGGCGCATATTTGGGCCAATCTTTGACCCTGACGATATGCGCTGGAGGATTCGGAAAAACGACGAGCTTCGGGAGCTTTACAATGAGCCTGACATTGTAACCTTCATCAAAAAGGGATTGGGCACGTGGAACGAATGGATTCGACCCGCGTCGCTAGGAAGCTGCTCTATGGGAAGCCGGGTGGCAGCAGAAGAAGAGGCAGGCCGCGCACAAGATGGGTTGATGACGTCGAGGCTGATATCAGATCGCTCGGCGTTCGACGGTGGCGGACCACAGCACTGGACAGGGTTGTATGGCGAGGTATTAGAGAGTTCCTAGTAGGGTCGATCCGGCGCGCCGGAACCGGATCGTCCGCCATGTTTTCAATATGGCGCGCCAGATTGCCTCCTAGTGACGTATTCGACCGTGATTGACCAGATTGCCTCCTAGTGACGTATTCGACTTATCACAATTCAGCGCCGGATTGAGAGCATGGAAGAAGTATATTCTTCCATGTTGAGAGTGTGTGTGTAATACGTCACGCCGTATCAAAAACCACTAGGAACTCTCTATTGTTGAGGAGGCCCAGGTTCTCTAGAGAACTGTAGCGCCACGGAAAGGAAAGGCCAAAACCCAAAACTTAAAAACTTTTCGAGCTTTTTGACGAAATTCTCGAAAGATTTTCACCTATTTCCTGTAGAGGAAAATCAGTGCGGTTTTCAGCAAGAAATTCTCAAAATCTCAGCATTCCAACGGCATAATCAAAACACTTACGCTACCTACTTGAAGCCTACGGCGTAAATTATAAAATCATGGAACATATTTTAGCCAAATTTAGTGCAGAACCTTTAGTCGTAGGTAGTTAAAATACAAAAGTTATATTATCCCTAGGAACATATCGACAGTGACAATGTAAAACCGTGTAAGTTGAAAAAAAAAAACGAAATTTTTCAGGAGGCGTAAAAAAAAACGTTTAAATGATTTAAAAATAGAAGTTTTTTATGTCTCCTGAAAAATTTAGTTTTTTCAACTTACACAATTTTACATTGTCCCTGTCGATAATCTAAAATGCATTAACAAAAACTCGGTGCTTCGTGCCTCGAAAACCGGAGTGTCGAAAAGGCGCGTGACCATTGTGGGTCCCCCTTCCGCTTAACGTTTGTTAGGTAGTTAGTTACCCTAGGGCAATACCATGTTCCATGTTAAAATGTTTTACAATGGAATTTAGGGGACAAATTTGTGTTTGAATGCGGAAAAACGTGAATTTTTTCTACAAAATCGACGTTTTGACGGGAGGTTTAGAGGGGGTCTCCTCTGCCGCCGGTCTTCCCACTCTCCATTCAACCTCAAATCTATTGTTCCGTTCGGAGAAGCAGTCTGGAACCAGTTCAGAACCAAACCAGAACTCGATAGAGGCACTTGGACACCTATGAACTCCTCCGGGCTTCTCCAAACCTCTCCAAATCGTTCAGGACTGCTTCTCCGAACAAACTTATATAATCTATCTAATATAATAAATTTTTCCGCTTTTTCATACGCTTCTTTTTTTATTTCGATACCCCATACTTTTCCCATCACCCAGCAGCATTAGTTCATATTACCTCCGCTAGGGATAGTAAAGCATTTTTCCCTTGAATCAGCTGCGTCGCATTATCTCAAGCTTTACCAAAATAGGTAACTGAGCTTATCTCATATGATTCAAAGCAAAACGATTTATTAGGGCGCCCACACACTGTGAGTTTCAACTGTCGATTTAACTGCAGGCCGCTGTATGATAAGTGTATCTGGTGTACCTCACATTTGCCTGATGAGGCGACGGCCTCACAGCGGCCTGCAGACAAACGTGTAGTATATGGGCGCCCTTATCCCTAGCGGAGGATACATGAACTAATGCTGCCAGTGTGGTTTAGACACTTGTGTAGTTATCTCGTTTTTCAAAAAAAAAAAAAAAAAAAATAATAATATAAAATAAAATAAAATAACGATAGGTAGGAAGGTAAATAAGCTATCTGGACTGGAGTTAGGATTTTTTCAAGTTTCATTGCAGTACCTAGTTAAAATTTATCAAACGATGATATTAGTTCAACTTCTTGACATGCCAATACCATTGGACCAAATCATCAATGTTGCATCCCTAGTTGGCACTTTCTTCCTCTGTACGATGTTTAGTTTCTTACATTTGTCTCCTACAAGGGATCGTTTTTGGCCAGTTGAGTTGTCATCACCGTGAAAATCTACAATAACGCCATAACCTATTTCTCGCAAAGAATCTGTGGTCTTCATATGCATTTGCATAAAAATCCATCCTCTAAAATTAGGTAGGCTCCTTAATTGATTTGCACTAAAACCGCCCCAAAATAAACGCCTTCTTGAATTATTAACTTAAAAAAATAAATGAACAGCGTTATCCTGTACATACATTATTTACATTTTTTGGGTGACCTACCTTAGATACACCCTGCTGACGAGGGAGATTATGAAACATATCAACAAATTTTTGGGGTCACCTACGAGATTCGCCGATCCGCCCTCGGAATCCGGTTCGTCTTCCGTTGGAATTTCGTTTCCGAGGGTGTCGTTGAGATCGATGGCTGGACATCCCATCCAGACATGCGAGGACTGCTGGGGTTTTTGGTTTTCGACGTTCATCGTCCGATCGTTGAATTTCCAAAAACCTTTACCCTTGAAGAAGTAAACGTTTCCTGAAATACAACACGGAGGGGAATTATAACGCAGTTGGTAGTTCCACTGAACAGTATTTTGGTTTATTATTAACTAAAAGCAGGCAAAAGTTAGATTATACAGAGTGTAACACCTGTGTTCCTGCCATAGCCTAGGGATTGATTCTGCAACTAATTTGTGACTTTTTTTGCCTCTCGACTTTTTTTTAAACCCCCTTTTAATTCGACTTTTTTCACTTTTAACATTTTTTCGTGTTTTCGACCTTTTATCATTAAAATGTTAATAACTCCTTCAATTTACTCGATAAACTCAAATTTAACGATACCATTGGAAAGAGCGTCAAATTTCCTGTGTCCCTACTAGTGCTAATTAACACTTTTTAAAGACTCAGATGTTGAAAAATGAGCCTGAACAGTAAAATCTCGGAAATGTACAGTTTTTTTAAACGTTTGTAAGCCTAACTGAAATCGCTGGTTAATTTCCAACAGTAACCTCAAAAGCTCAGCTTTCCAACGGTATGGTCAGAATTGTTTCCAGTATTTTTATTAGTGGAGAAAACCGCAATTGAATAAGAAAAAAAGTGATTTTTTTGAAACGAAATCGACGGTTTGACGGGAGGAATCGGGGTTGGATGGAGAGAGAGGAGCGGCGGCGGAGGAGGCCCCCGAAATTTTTGAGATTTTACTATTCGGGCTCATTTTTCAACATCTGAGTTTTCTTTTAAAAGTTTTATTTAGCACGAGGAAGATAGAGGATTTAACGCTCTTTCCAACGGTATAATTGCATTTGAATTTTGACTGAAAAACAAGGGAGTTATGGCTGTTTCAATAGCGTAAGGTCAAATATACGAAAAACATCTTAAAAGTGAAAAAAGTCGGATTTAAGGGGGTTAAAAAAAAGTCAGGAGACAAAAAAGTCACAAATTAGTTGTAGAATCAATCCCTAGGCTATGGCAGGAACATAGGTGTTACACCCTGTATAATATACGTGTATATTATACACGTAATTTATTATTAGAAAAAAAATCTTGATGTCACGGCCTGGAATCGAACCCGGGTTTCTTAGACGATGAGCGACGTACACGTAGTACGGTTGGGATTTTATGTAGATATTAAAATTATATAGATTTTAAAAAATGAATCGAGCAAAAAAATGTATCTCTCCTCAAAATTTGATGGTTTACGTTTCAAGGTACGTAGAACACGAAAATCTAATAACAATCTTTCCGTCCGTCCGCTTTACAACCGTCCGACCGACCGACTTAGATGAAATTTGGGGTCTAATTGTGCCCCGAAGCTTTATTTGTTTTTATTTTATTTGTATAATACACGGGCATATTCATGCCCAGTAACATAGTATATATAAATTCTCAAACAGTTTAACTCATAATATATAGAAAATAACAATAACTAATAATTCAACATCTATGGTATGAACAAACTCTCATATAAAAACGCTGCAAATCATTGCTCAAAGGTTTATTATTTTCTGTATAGATCACCCTTCTGTATAGATCACTGGTTCTCCATCAATAGCACCTACCACCATCTGTATTCTCCTTTGACCCGCCCTCTCAAATTTCAGGTTCCTGCGTTCAACAGGAGAGGAAATGGCCTTGGAGCTCACTCAGCTGATCAGTGACCACTCATGCGCCTTCAGCATTCTCCATTGACCCGTCCTCTCAAATTTCAGGTTCCTGCGTTCAACAGGAGAGGAAATGGCCTTGGAGCTCACTCAGCTGATCAGTGACCACTCAGGTGCCTTCAGCATTCTCCTTTGACCCTGCCTCTCAAATTTCAGGTTCCTGCGTTCAACAGGAGAGGAAATGGCCTTGGAGCTCACTCAGCTGATCAGTGACCACTCAGGCACCTCCAGCATTCTCCATTGACCCGCCCTCTAAAATTTTCAGCTTCCTGCGTTCAACAGGAGAGAAAATGGCCTTGGAGCTCACTCAGCTGATCAGTGACCACTCATGCGCCTTCAGCATTCTCCATTGACCCGCCCTCTCAAATTTCAGGTTCCTGCGTTCAACAGGAGAGGATATGGCTTTGGAGCTCACTCAGCTGATCAGTGACCACTCATGCGCCTTCAGCATTCTCCATTGACCCGCCCTCTCAAATTTCAGGTTCCTGCGTTCAACAGGAGAGGAAATGGCCTTGGAGCTAACTCAGCTGATCAGTGACCACTCAGGCGCCTTCAGCATTCTCAATTGACCCGCCCTCTCAAATTTCAGGTTCCTGCGTTCAACAGGAGAGGAAATGGCCTTGGAGCTCACTCAGCTGATCAGTGACCACTCAGGCTCCTTCAGCATTCTCAATTGACCCGCCCTCTCAAATTTCAGGTTCCTGCGTTGAACAGGAGAGGAAATGGCCTTGGAGCTCACTCAGCTGATCAGTGACCACTCAGGCGCCTTCAGTATTCTCCATTGACTTTTGATTATGGAAATTTGATTACTGGTTGGTTACGCAGAAGGCAAAACTGTATACAAATCGAAGAAATGAACAGCGATCGCATTTTAGTCAGAAAAAATTTCAACGGAGATTAGACCTCTTTTGCGATTCACACTCATGATTCTGTTTTATCGAAGGAAAAGCTTCAAGTACTCGTAGGGACCGAACGGTTTGCCCTACAGAGCTCCGGGTGGTCTCAAAAATTTTTAAAAATTCAGTACTATTTAAAATTAGTGAAAAAACGATACCTTTATTTCGAGAGTTTTCGAGCTAGGGCACTCTTGAAAATTTCAACCCTTAATTTTCACCCCTTAGAAGTGACCTACATCAACCAAAAGCTTCGGCGCACAACTAGACCCCAAATGGAGCCCATATACCAAATTTCATCGAAATCGGTCCATGGTAACTAAGAAAAGTGCCGCGTACGGCGTACGGCGTACGGCGTACGGCGTACGGCGTACGGCGTACGGCGTACGGCGTACGGCGGACGGACGGAAATTTTTTTATTCGATTTTCGTATTCTACGTACCTTGAAACGTAAAACATCAAATTTTGAGGGGGGGTTAAAATTTTTTTTTTCTTGCTCGATTCCAAAGGCTTATTATTGAAAATAATAAACCAAAAATAATACTGAAATCAACAAGTTAACATATACCTAATACTATTTCTCCCTGCGTAAAAAGAGTGATTTTAAACTGGATATGCTATGGAAAAAAGGATCATAATTTTTGTCATCGTTACTTACTGAATTTATTGCTCTTTGGGCTCTATGGATCGGATTATTTATTAGGTAGTTGGTTGGTGTGAAGGGGATATAAAATGGGGCGTTATTTCCAGTAGCATAGGTAGGGGCGTGAAAGTGCATGTTCTGTAGGAGCTGAGGGCAGTCTATTGCGGATGAGTTTTATGAGAAAAATAGCATCATTGGTGATTGTAGTCCACATACGTGCAACATGATGTCGCTGTCAAATTCGGGCCAAGGAGTTCCCATTTTGAATGAAATGTACCTCAAAAACCTACGCTGGACTCGCTCAAGCCGATCATCCGAGTTTTCATAATAAGGAGACCAAACAAAAGAGCCACACTCCAATATAGGGCGAACAAGGGCATTACTTTGGCATAAGCTTTGGTTATTGTCAATCACTTCTATTTTAAATTGATGGAAAATAAGGGATGAACATTACAAAACGACCTAATTTTAAAACTTCCTACCAAATTTAGGGGTAGAGTTAGCCACCCGAACTAATTGAAATTGCGTCCTAACTCATAAGTATGGAAAAAGAGCGATTTTCCATTAAAAACCACCTAATTTTCGGCCGCCGTTTCGAGAAATTCCAGTAAAATGAATGAATGAAAACCCATGTATCACACTTGGGGTCTACCTTCATCTCAATTTTGGCACAATCCAGGGGTTGCACATGTTTGCGCGCTCACTGGACGGGTTGTGCGCAACCAAAAAAATCGGTACAGGGGTCTAAAATTCACGAAATTTTGCGCACAATCCCAATCTGCAATAAAAAAAACGCTGCAAATTATTACACAATGGTTTATTATTTTTCTATATAGATCACTCGTCTATAAAATCACCAACCATCCAATATGAAGAGAAAGAAAAAATCAAAAAAAAAAAAAAAAAAAAATTAAAAAAAAAATATATATATATATATATATTTCAAAATAAACACTTAAATTTTCGTAGGAAGCGAACGGTTTGTCCTACAGAGCTCCGCGTGGTCTCAAAAAATTCTAAAAATTCTATAGAATCTTAAATTGAAGGAAAAACAATACCTTTATATCAAAATTTTTTCAGTTAGGGCGTTTTCAAAATTCCAAAATTGATTTTGGAACCCTTAGAAGTGACATACCTCAACCAAAAGCTTCGGGGCACAACTAGACCCCAAATGGAGCCTACATACCAAATTTCATCAAAATCGGTCAATGCTAAGTGGCAAAAGTGCCGCGTACGGCGGACGGACGGCCAAATTTTTATTCGATTTTTGGATTCTACGTACCTTGAAACGTAAACCATCAAATTTTGAGGGGGTGTTGAATTTTTTTTTTTCTTGGTCGATTCCAAAGGTTCATTATTGAAAATAATAAACCAAAATGAGGGTCTCATTTGAAAAACGAAGTTGGTGTGCGTTGCGCACGATTGCGCACCGTGGTCATATTTGCGATCCTTGGGGAAAATCATGAAGATTCAAATTTGCTTTAAAACCACTATCTGGACGATTTTAGCAAGGGGGAACAACTCATGAGACACCCTGTATAGAAAAATAATAAACCTTACTGTAATAATTCCCAGCGTTTTTCATCAATTTAAAATAGTATTGAATTTTTAGAATCGAATGAGACCACCCAGAGCTCTGTAGGACTAACCTTTCGCTTTCTATGAGGTCTTCAAAGATGGGAAGATTCTTAATGAACATTCACTGACGGAAATAGGCCAAATCTCCATTCAGAGTTAACCTTCATCCGCTCGCGTGGGCGGCAAACTGCCGCCCTCGATGAATTTTGCGTGGCAAAACATAACTGGCACGCAAGAGATCGGGAAAGTGCAGTTGTATTCTCTAGTTGGACTTTCCTCCGCAAGATGTCGTTAACCTTTTCCTCCTGCGTTATGTTGGTGGCTGTCAGTACACGTTCAAAGTTTGAGAGACTAAGTTCGGCGGCTAACTGCCGCCCCGCGATCGGCAGTGCAACATTTTTTTGAACGTCCACGGTGAAATGTAAGTATATTTTTTTACTTCATTCAGCCTCCTTATGAGTAGCTATGTATGTTTCGGAAGAAATGCCGATAAAAACCTGAGTTTCATTTATCATTTGTGATGTTTGCTTTGGTACCTACTCGTATTGCCTCTGAGTCTATTAGGGTAGCGAATCATTGTTTTTACTTTTCTATGTCACTTCTTCCAATTATATTCATTTGAAATATTTTTTGCCAAATTTATCTTGAAAATGTATTGTACAAATAAATAAGTTTTTGTATGTACACACTTTCAAACCTAGTTTCAGAGCGTTTCAACATGAATGCCTTAGAGCATAAAAAAATTAAACGCCTTTATTCATTTTATTTATCAGTTTGTTTGTTTTTTAGGGAAGAACAATTTGATTTATTGAACAGAGTGTGATAGTTTAGTCACTAGGCAGTAAGCCCAGAAAGAATATTATGACGTTATTTTTTTAAATTTTTGTTTACCAAAGTTTATAATTATTTTCAATAAACGTTTTTCATTCTAAATAATGTGTATGAACTCACTTACAAGATGACCAACCCAAATCCTTGTCATTATCGAGTTGAAGTACCAAAAATCCATTGAAATAAGGAAAAATGTGACGGGCGGCTATCAGCCGCCCCGCGATCGCTAGTGTGACTCAGGGGGGGCGCGAGCGGATGAAGGTTAAGCTGATCAAACGCGATTGTAATGTCACACATTTCTAGTCAGTAGTTCTCCAATAAAGAGATGCGTAGGAAAACCCCAAGGAGGCATGAGTCATCACCAACATGGGCGAAGTGGGGAAGGAAAGAAACACGTCACTTGACGTCACCTTTTTTCACTCTCCCCTCACCATACTAACTTGAATATATAAGCCACACTGAGGGGTCTTCCTACATGCATTCGTACCTCGTCTATCCGACTTATCATTTCTCGTATTACCTACAGCCCCAGTTCTTCCAAGGGAATGGTTTGCCCCATAAAGGCGCCGAACCTCTAGCTCCCCTTAGGGACCTCTTCAGAACAGTAGGCCTGACTATGTAAATGTTCCGCCTCCCGCTGGTGAGTCTGTAATCAGATGCCGAGGTTGTCGGATAGATTTTGACGCACTCGTCAATACGGTCGGCCGCGAGGAGCCGCAGATGGAGTGCTGAAGCCCTAGGCTTTTAGGGATCAATCTCTCCGTTGAGTAGGATTCAGGGTAGCAACAATACAGCGCATCGAGAGGACCATCGCCCTCACTCGACAACACGCAGAACACAACAGCGATCTTTTTTCTTTCTTCGCGTTGAGTTTCCTTAGCAACCAACAATCTAATTTCCTTATGAATTATGAGGGCACAACTCTCGGACAACGATGTTGATGAAAATTGCGCGAAAATGTGTTTGGTCGGTACTGTTAGTTGAAAGGATGTATACTTTGCAGGCGAGTGATCTATACAGAAAAATATTATAGGTACCGTTATGTAATAATTTGCAGTGTTTTTCAGTCATATTCAAGTGGTTCCAATAATTCAAAACTTTGGAAAAAAAGAAGTTCAGTGAAGAACAACATCCACAGTCCAACGCTAGTTACATCCCATGGTTATTTCATTATGTAAACTATTCATGCTGTCTCTGGATGAAATTCTTCCAGTACCTATCCATGTAAGAGTAACGGCAGGGAAGTTTGCATGCCAGCCCGTAGATTTCAGGCTAATGACGAACTTAAACTGGGTGCTCCAATAACCCTTTGAAACTGCAAGTGGTCGATCTCACACTCACCATCCTTCCACTGGAAAGCAGCATCTATGTTGTACCCCACTCCCTTCCACACGTTGGCCATGTCCCGAGGATAGTCCAACTCGACTCTCTGTTCGTCCTCGTCGAATTTCCAGTACATCGTCCCGCTGAACAGGTACGTCCTGCTGTTGTAGCCCCAGATCATAGCAGCGTCGATTTTGTCAACTGATCGAGGGAGTCCAAGTTCCGTCAGCGGTCTTGGGTAACCTTCCACGAGATTGATGCCGTCGAAAACGTAAATATGTCTACCTGTGGACGTAGAAAGAAGAAATCAATTATACAGATCTCGAGCAGACCTGGAAGGAGAAGAAACTGCAATACAAGCAAACAGGAGTGCGGGAAATAACACCCGTGTTGTACAGTCGTGGTGCCATGGAGTTATGAGTACCTGACTTAGGACTCTCTACTCTTAGGACCGTCTGGGGCGTCACCACCCGCGAATAGCTAGGCTACTCTTGTCTTTCTACCTTCCCTGTATCCTCTAAAAGCGTGTACCAAACAAAATGAAGACACGCTCTACTCTACGTATAGGTATGTTTCTTAGGAGTGATATTTTTTTGAAGTCCAGGCTTAGATGTTGGAGGCAGCCATTTTTAGGTTAAAAACTACTTTTTTTTAAATTAATGAAAATGTTGACTATCACTTGAACAGTCATAACTTCTTTTTTTAATTGACAGACATTAATTCATCCAGACTAAGCAAAATTCAATATTATGTGCAATTAGTGCAGTATTATTCAATGAATTTTCTCTGTATATGTTAGAATTTCAGCTGATTAAATGCTATATTTTTGCGTTTTTGTTGAATAGAGTTTCATCCCTCTCAGTCAGAGTTGGGCAAAAACATACTCGTGAATATGACAGGACCATGTTTCTATGATTATGAATAAGATTAAATTCGTATTCACAATAAGAGAATGAATTAAGTCACAATCACGGAGTATGATCAATCAAGAGTACATTCTTAATCACCGGAAATTTGTAATTAATCACAGGAATAATAGGATTAATCATATTAAAAAATTGTGATTAACTATAGGATTCTGTGATTGATTATGGGCAAAATGTGATTAGTCACAAAAAAAAATTGTATTTAATCATAGGAAAATTGTGATTAATCATAAAAAATTATAATTATTAATAGGAAAATTGTGTTAATCATAAAATACTGTGATTAATCATGGGAAAATGTGATTTATCATAGAAAAATTGTGATTACTCATGAAAATTGTGATTAATTATAAAAAATTGTGACTAATCACAAAAAATTGTAATTAATCACAAAAAATCGTGATTAATTATAAAAAATTATAATTAATAATAGGAAAATTGTGTTAATCATAAAATAATGTGATTAATCATGGGAAAATGTGATTAAACATAGAAAAATTGTGTTTACTCATGAAAATTGTGATTAACTATGGAAAATTGTAATTAATCACAACAAATTGTAATTAATCATTAGGAAATTGTGATTAATTATGGGGGGAAATGTGATTAATCATTAAAAATTGTGATCACTCATGAAAATTCTGATTAGTTATAGAATTCTGTAATTAATTATGGAAAAATTGTGATTAATTATTCAGGGGACTTATCCTAAATGTTAGAATGATCCTTGTAATCCCGGGTCAAAATATTGATTTTTCAATAATATCGATAATTGATTTTGATGCCTAAATCAGTTATCAATGGTACCTACCAGTTATCTCTTCTCGATTCGTTTTCCAATAATTATTCGTTAATGTGTGTTTTGTAATTGGTTTGATTCGTTTGTCTCCGGTGGTGTTCGTCTGTACCGCGTATACCACGTATTTTTAGTCGATTATCGATCATTTTGAATTTTAGCGATCAATTGATCGCTAACAGCGATATTGGCCTCTAGATATATCGACGATACCGATTATCGAAAATATGCAGCCGATGTTTCATCCCTATTTTCAAATATTTAAATTTCCCTGCAGAGTTTCGAATTCCTCACATACCAGGGTGCACCTGTGATGAATCTCAAATCGCGGTTTTGCAGTTTCACCTGGGAGTTGGTCGCATCTCATCATACTCCCAAATTGGTCTTATCGGTCGGGTATGTCAGGCGCTTTGTGTCAATTGGTGTTGGGATGGAATCCTCAGGAGAGGCTCGAGTTTCCAAAGGCGATGACAGCACTTCAAAGTAATGTATGAGTAATAGTGGTACTAACCTACAAAAAATACAATTTTCTTATCTAGTCGCTCGTACACGGCGTCCACCCGAGTCAAACCAGGCGGGAGGTTGTTCCAGAGTCTCGTCATCAGCGCAGGGTAGCCCGCGTACAGCCCTCTGTTCCCTATCCTCCATATGTACTGGAAATACAAAAAGTAAAATTAATCACTCGAAAATTAAATTCTCAAAAATTATCAGGAAAGTTTCAGGGTTCCAAGAGCCTCCTCTGGCTTCAACAATAATTTGCTAAAAGTGGTATTTTCACACAAAACATAGGTTAGCAATCTTTTACTAGTGCCATGAGAGAGAAGAGAATTAGATGACAGATGGCAATACCCGATGCCCCTAGAGAATAAAAAAACAACACATTTGTCGCTTACTAAAAAAAAAGAAAAAAAAAAAACCACTGCAAATTATTACACAAAGGTTTATTATTTTTCTATAGATCACTCGTCTGCAAAAAATACGGCTTTGCCATTGTTACCAAAAACCGACATAAAGAAAAACATCGATCGCATTTCGGTCAGTAAAAATTTGAACGGAGATTAGGCCTCGTTTGCCTTAAGTTCTCGTAGGGACCGAACGGTTTGTCCTACAGAGCTCCGCGTGGTCTCTAAAAATGCAATAGGTGCTATTTTAAATTGGTAAAAAAACGATACATTTATTTCGAGAGTTTTCGAGCTAGGGCACTCTTGAAAATTTCAACCCTTAATTTTCACCCCTTTGACTTAGGGCGTTTCCAATATTTCAACCCTTAGAAGTGACCAACATTAACTAAAATCTTCGGGGCACATCTAGACTCCAAATGGAGCCTACATTCCAAATTTCATCAAAATCGGTCAATGCTAACTGAGAAAAGTGGACGGACGGCCAAATTTTTATTCGATTTTTGGATTCTACAAACTTTGAAACGTAAACCATCAAATTTTTTTTTGAGGGGAGGGGGGTTAAAAAAAATTTCTTGGTCGATTCCAAAGGTTCACTATTGAAAATAATAAACCAAAATGAATGGACAGAATGGAACTTTTGAACCATTTTTTGTAAGTTTTGAGAAGTTGAAAAATGATGTCACAACAAACATTTTGGAAATTTTGTCATCGATTTCCTTGGAAATTTTTGACATCACTCTATTTTGAGACTACCAATAGCACATAAAAAATTCTTCTGCCCATTCAATTTAAAATTTAATTGCAATTAAATTTCGGTTTCATCGATGGCACAGTCGGTCGCCGTTTGTTCCTCGTTTCGGGTGGGTATTTCTGGAATTCAAAGGCGCAAAAACTTGAAAAGTTGTACCTAAATTTGAAATTACAAAGGTTTTTAGAAATTCATTAGTGCACAGCCTTAGGGAATTTAAAAACTGAAATATTGCCGCTGGAATCATCAAAATCGAACAATAATTGCCAGAAATATATGGGAAAAACCGAATATCAAATAGTTTTTCCCATTTTGGTTTATTATTTTCAAGAATGAACCTTTGGAATCGACCAAGAAAAAAAAAATTTTAACACCCCCTCAAAACTTGATGGTTTACGTTTCAAGGGACGTAGAATCCAAAAATCGAATAAAAATTTGGCCGTCCGTCCGCCGTACGCCGTCCGCCGTACGCGGCACTTTTGCCACTTAGCATTGACCGATTTTGATGAAATTTGGTATGTAGGCTCCATTTGGGGTCTAGTTGTGCCCCGAAGCTTTTGGTTGATGTAGGTCACTTCTAAGGGTTCCAAAATCAATTTTGAAATTTTGAAAACACCCTAACTCAAAAAATGTTGATATAAAGGTATTGTTTTTCCTTCAATTTAAGATTCTATAGAATTTTTAGAATTTCTTGAGACCACGCCGAGCTCTGTAGGACAAACCGTTCGCTCCCTACGAAAATTTAAGGGTTTATATTGAAATATATATATATATAAATCAAAACACGAGTGTGAATCGCAAAAGAGGCCTAATCTCCGTTCAAATTAGAGCTGACCAAAATGCGATCAATGGTTGGTGATTTTGATTTTTTTTTTTTTTTTTTTTTATATTGGATGGTTGGTGATTTTGTAGACGAGTGATCTATATAGAAAAATAATAAACCATTGTGTAATAATTTGCAGCGTTTTCTTTGGCAATTATTGTTCGCTTTTGATGATTCCGGCGGCAATACCTATTTCAGTTTTTCAATTCACTAGGGCCGTGCACTAATGAATTTCTAAAATCTTTGAAAATTTCAAATTTAGGTACAACTTTTTAAGTTTCTGCGCCTTCAATTTCGCTAAATATTAAGAACGAACGGCGACCGACTGAGACCCCCTTAAGGATATCTGTGAAGTTCCTGAGATGTTTTTGGTACCTAACACAAGTGAACACATGGTCCAATTAGGGCGAAATCCAAACAAGGCGTGCTTTCGTACCTACAAGCTCTTAGAACGAGCCTCTGGAGGAAAAAGAATAATCACATCCCAATAGCTATCATGTTTAGACTTGTTTCTCCCCGAGTGTAGAAAATACTGGACTAGTCGAGCTTCCCACTCATGGGGAACTGGTCATTCAAGTTATTCTACTGATTCGGAAAAGAAGGTATTAAAGATACGTTTTTCATTACTAAGCTTAACCCATTTCTGGCCAAGGGTAGAAATATATTTAAAAGTTGAAATTTTATGTAAAAACATTATATTTAAGAATGTATGAACATGAAATGAAGCTCAAAATTTTTCAATAAAATTCAAAACAAAAGTGCTTTCGGTCAAAGGTGCGTTTTCGCATTCGTCGATTTTCGTCGTTGTACAACCAATACCATTATTTATTTATTTTTTGTTTTGAATGTATTTGGCTTCTACACCATTCCAAGCATTCAGGATCAAGAGAGGAGAAGTATTGTTCCTTCTCCAAAGTAACGAAAAATTCCACATGTTCAAAGCTCCTCCAGACCATCAAAAATGCCTATTTTTCAAAAAATTCTCCAAATTCGCAATGAGTTCCTGAACGTTGAAGCAAAATTTTTGTTGAGCAGCTTAGGAACAGTATAAACGAGAAAAAATTAATCTACAACAATTTTCCAATATTTTCAATTCCTAAAAAAATCATAAATATGACGATGTGAAAACGCATCATTGGCCGGCAATGGGTTAATTGAACCTAGAGTGGCTGAATTACCTGTAATTGTTAAGTATACTACCCAAGCAAACATTCGTGCATAACCGATTCCAACCAGCCTAATGCTTAGACGCAGACTGTGAATATGTTGGGTTCGACTCACTTTTCCCTTGAATATGTACACTTCCTTGCGGATGATGGAGACAGCGTCGTAGGCTGTGTTGCAGGTGTCCGGCCTCTCGGTGTCGGTACCCCACGGACTCCCTGTGGTCGTTGTCCGCCTCGTGGTCGTCGTCGTGGGTGTCGTCGTGGTTGTCGTCGTACGAGGTTTTTCCGTCACAGGAACTTGCGGGTCCCAACCGCGCGGCGGCGCCATCGTCGGGGGGCGGAGCGGCCATCGGTGAACCGGCTTTTCCCCTCTGTTTTTCCCCCAAAGTCTGTCCTTAGCACCTACATAAAAGACAAGAAAAAAAAAAAATAAAAATTAATAAATAAAAAAAAAAAAAATAATAAAAAAATTAAAAAAAATTAAAAAAGTTAAATATGTAAATATGTAAATATGTAAATATGTAAAATATGTTCAATAATTATGTAGATTTTGAAATCTGGTGGCGTAAACGTTGTATTCACTTCCTAGGTGTAAAGAAAATACAAAAACATCCTTGAGTGTCCTTCCATGTTGTGAGAAACAATCAATTCCTGGAAGATTCTCAGACTTATGAACGAAGGCTCTACATACATTTTAGAACTCTCAAAAATTGGATGGTAATCTACGTCTTTTTGAGTTTCGTCCCCAACTAAAGAAATAGACAGTAGGCACTTCATTTCGCTGGGAAAATTCCCAGGTTTTACCTACCGTATATTTGCTGTATCCCATAGCGGTCGTCATCCGAAAGATCGAATTCTCCGGATAAGTCGTTGTTGCTGTTGTACCAGGGGTACATGAGCGAGTCCGCCACAGACGAGTGGGACAAGCCGAGCGAGTGCCCGAACTCGTGTGCCGCCACCATGAAGAGGTTGACTCCTGAATGAAAACAAAAAACAAGTTATTTTGGTGTTTTTGAGAAGCTACCAGGAATGGATGAATGGAGGAAAATTACTAGAATCGGAGTAATGAGTCACTAAAAAGGGTGAAAATTTCCAGAACGACTTCCTGGATGTTGATGAGCGGTCGAGTGGAGTCAAGCGGTGAGTTGCTTGAGGAAGGTAGTAGAAGCTGCACTGAAGGAGTGGAAGAGTTCTTTAGGGAGGGAGGAGTAGAAGCTCCACTGAAAGGAAGAGCTGTTATGTTTCTCTATTCTCCCCACAAGACCTAAGTGGCAATGACACAATACTAGATACTAAGTGAAACGTCCTTGGAGTTTGGTGTAGAATTGTAACTTAACCCATTTTAGGCGGAAACTCAAAATTTTATGTTCACAATTTTTTCATAGATTATTCTTGAAATTGATCCTAGGTGCAAAAAAACATTGAAATAAAATTGTGCATTATTTTATGTATGACGGGGTGGGGATAAAAGGGTGTATGTTACGCCAGGCGAATGCGTGGTCAAGATCAGTTTGTTATCTAAACTGCTTTTTTCTTGAAACTTGGTGAATTCCTTTTCGGGTATTGAGTAATCAATATTCAAATAGTCACAACAAACGAGGAACAACATATTATTTTATAGATACTCGTATTGTTATGTATAGAAAAATTCCATAAGTATCTAAACATTTTTAGAACTCATAATGACAAGACGAGTGGATGAATCAACAATATAAATAAACGAAATCTAGATATTATTATAGCGAAGCCCAGGGACGTGACAAAGGGCCACGAATTGTTCGCCGGTTCCTTGTACGTCGTTGCGTAATATGTGGCGATTTCTAGGATGAAACATTGCTTCGAAATCTTCCTTCAGGATTCAATTTCACAACCTTTGAAACACGGTTGAAATGTCCGAAATTGTTTTTCGAAGAAGTTGCTCTTACAATCGTAGATGAGTCAAACCGCTGTCGCTCCCAAAACAATTTTGCTCACCGAGTGTACGAATTTATTGGAATTTGGTTCATCTCAAGATATAACAACGCTTCCAGAGCAATTGGATGAGTAAGTGGTGGAAGTGAACTCTGAATCTGTTATCATTTTTACAAGCCTCAAGTTCACATATTACCCATAATATCCTGTTCATTTGTGGAACGAATGTTTCAAGCTCCGAAACCTGGGAGATATTAGTTCTATATGGGTCAGTTTTGGCTCACTCGTCTTCCTCAGCCCAAGTTGTGGATCATAAACACCCTCTAGAACGTCTAAGGCTTCGGATTTGGTCAAGTTTCGAATGAGATGAACGATACCACTGAAACATCAATAGACCAGTATTTGATAGCGCATTAGGCTGGCGTGACATTTATCACACGAATTCCGGAGCTAGTTGAAGAGGGAGAAAACAATAATTCGATCGGAAAACCATACGACCACTTGGGGGGATCTTGAGAACACGATATAAAACGATCAGCGAAAAAATATAAGGTTACGATAGCAAAATGGGACTTAGCAAGTCGAAGGGATCATACTTATGGCGATTCACAGAGTGCGTCAGGTTTCCAATAGTCTGGAGATCCGATAGGGAGGAGGAACGCTGTTAAACTGGCACAAACATTGAGGAAAATACCTCCAGAAAGAAAACTCATGATCGAACATAAGTCTGATGTCAAATAAAGACACTCAGAACGCGACATGTCCGAGTCTGTAGCGGTGATATATGTTACGACAGACCAAAATGGGTTTATGAGTGATTTCATTAGTGAGTGAAAGATTTATTAAAGAGAGTGGTGAGAGGAAGAGCTGCGCTGCTTTAGCACTGTTTTCAATCCCACCACCCGCAAGACCTTCTGAAAGAGAGACATGGATAATATCCATCTTGGTGTCAGGTAGTCGTGAGAGTGATTTTATAAGTTGGGAATAACTTCCAAGAGGGAGGCATGGTTCTATCAATAGATACTGTAGTGAAAAATCCTTAGAGTATGCGAAGCCCCTCAACTTGATTTGTGTTTGTGAGTGACAAATAAATAAATAAAAGAGAGGAAGAAAGGATTTACAGTGAAAGGAAGAGCTGTGCTGCTTTAGCGCTCCATCTCTTCTCTCCCCCACAAGACCAAACAAGTAGAGTGAACGAGTTATTAAAAAGAGAAGAAAAAAAAGAGTTACAGTAATAGGAGGATCTGTCCTGCCTCACCATCCTTTCCAATTCTTCCTCCAACAGCCCTACAATTCTCAGGTAGTTTTTCATCTCTCGAGTGGTTTGATGAGTGAAAAGTGTTTAATGGCACCCGAATTTGACAATGGGGAATTTGCCTCACATTTTTTTTTTCTTTCGAATGAGGGTTTATTTTTATGGAATAAAACCATAGTGAGCTGCTCGAAAACGCATCCAAAAAATTTAGAGAATTTAAGGAAGATGGAAATTTTAAATGTGGTGGCAATGTGTTAGAGGCAGCCATGTTTGAAACGTAACGGATATTCTACCAATCTGACTTGAAAGGAGGTTCTGTGGCGCTTACCACAGAAGCGGAACATACACGAACTTTTAGCTTACAAGGATTAACACAAGAGTGTGTGAACTAGGAAGGAGGGCAGAACGCAGAACTCAAGACACAAAAGTGACCAAAAGAAACAATATTACTCACTTTTTTACAATACGATTCTACCTACTAGTTTAATGTAGTGTTACTACAGTAGCGATCATATTGTCATCACCTTAACAACAGTTACATAAACAATGAGAATGATTGAAAGCAAAAATACATGAGTTCGAATTATGACTTCACCTTAATCTTGTGTTCTCTATAATTTTGTATACTTTTACTAACATAGTTCTGTATCTTTCATTGAATTGTAGTTCAGAAGCTACAATTATGGCGCAGTCAGTAGGACCGGTAGTTCAGGCGGTTGAAAACAATTCGAATTGTGATCCAAATTTGCTTGTGTTATTACAAACAATACTGGAGGAAAACGGTCGACGGAACTCCGAGTTTTTGGCATCTCTGGTAAGCTCAACGAATCAGTATTTCGAATCCTACTTAAAAGAATACAATATCCCAGAATTGAGTATGACATCATTAACATTCGATTCCAAGACTCAAGATCCAACTACATGGATAACCATATTTGAACGTTATTGTTCAGCCAATAACTTCACCACAGAACAAAAGATCAACCATTTCTTGATCAACCTTTCTTCAAATAAAGGTACTGTTGGCAAATGGGTATCCAGTATGTTGCTCGATGAGGGACACAAAGAGTATAGCTGGGGAGATTGGAAGGAGAAATTTGTCAGATCGTTCTCTGGAAATAAGTTGGAGCTAGCCAAGCGAGCCAATCAATATCGGTACATTGGTGGTAGCGTTATAGACTACTATTACGAAAAGCTTCTTCGACTAACTCGTGCGTATGGAAACCTTCCGGATCATATCATAAATACCTTTATTTTGCTAGGATTGCCTGAATCTATGCAGGTTAACTTATGTATGTACGATTTCCAAACCAAAGAACAACTCCAGTCAGTTCTATCCCGCGTAAGTCCAACCGAGAGGAGGAGTACTGAAAACATTAAAACTGATCGCTCTTGTCCTGGCCCAAGTAATGAAGTTTTAAGCTCCCACTCCTCGTCTTCACTCTCATACTCACCACTCTTGGGGAAAATGTTGTTGAATGGAGAGCTAATTCATGCACTGTTGGACACTGGGGCATCAGTGAATTTGGTCAATGCTCACATAGTTAGGAGAAACAAGTGGAAATGTATGGCCGTAGATCAAGTTCTAAGAGGTTTCAACGGAGCTGAAGAACATGTAAAGCAATCAGTTCTCGTCAATATAATTTCAAATGGCATCCCAATACAAGCCTCTGCATTTGTAGTACCTAATATGGCATATGAAGCAATTATTGGATTACCCACTTTGAGGAAACTGGGTTACCAATTATCTCAGAATGTTACTCAGGTTACTTCATACACTAACCCATCTCAGACTCAGATTTTCTCAAAGGAAGACGCAATCAGAATTTTCCCCGAGATAGTTGACTTCAGGGGCTCTCCTGATTGCTTGATACATTTCAACTTGCAACAGGATGCTCCTGTTGTAAAACAGAAACCGTACAGATTATCCAGGGAGAAGTACGCATGGGCACAGCAAAAAATTCAGGAAATGCTAGACAAAAAGGTTATTAGGCCATCAGAGTCTGACTTTGCTTCCCCCTGCGTTATTGTGCCGAAAGAAAACGGTTCCTGGAGGTTATGCCAAGACTATAGGGAGGTCAACAAATTCACCGAGCTTGACCCATTCCCTTTTCCTATAATCGATGACATCATCTGTGGATTTGGAGGCTGTAAATTCTTTTCAAAATTAGACCTCAAAGACGGCTTTCACCAATTGCCTCTAAGTGAATCCACAAAGAGATATTCGGCATTTGTATTACCTTTCGGACATTTCGAATTCAACCAGCTCCCTTTTGGCTGGAAAAATTCCCCATCCAAATTTCAGAGGTTCATGACCAAGGTCCTAGGGGAGTTATTGAAAGACCCACTTGTGTGCGTTTACATCGACGACATAATAATTGGAGGCCACACTAAAGAGGATTGTTCAGCTAAAACGTATCAAGTTTTAAAACGCCTGATGGAAGCAAAGCTTAGATTGAATATAGAAAAGAGCGTTTTCACTCAACCAAATGTGACGTTTCTTGGCCGAATCATTGATGGGAACTCTAAGACTACGAAGCAAGAATCCATAGACAAAGTCAAGAACATGAAACGACCACATGACCTCCACTCACTGAGAGTTTTTACGGGGTTAACGGGTCACTTCCGCTCGTTCATTCCAAACTACTCTCAAATAGTGCGTCCTCTTGACCAGTTGAAAACGAAAGGAACCAAATTTGAATGGAGTCAAGATTCGGAATATGCTTTCCAGACCTTGGTCTCCAAAATCACATCAAATCCAATACTGCAGTTACCCGACTGGACACTTACATTTGAGTTGTGCACTGATGCAAGTCAATACGGATGTGGAGCAATCTTATACCAACGCGACAGTACTCAAAAGAAGAATAGACAACTGCGGGTAATTGGGTATTACTCCCACACTTTCACAAAGCCGGAAATCAACTATTCTGTAACCGATAAAGAAGGTTTGGCAGTAGTCAATGCAATAAAGTATTTCCGCACCTACCTTGAAGGACGTGAATTCTTGGTACATACTGATCACCAAGCCTTAACGCACATAATGACACTAAAAGAGCCGAAGGGGCGTCTTGGTAGATGGCAGGTGTTTTTGATGGGGTTTAACGCCAAAATCAATCATAGAAAAGGTAAGGAGCTAGAAGATGCAGATGCTATCTCAAGATTGTGCGTTCAAGAACCAGAAAACATTTGTGCATTGCAAACGGGGACTGATGGAAGAATTGAAGTTCATCGAGACCGAGTTTTGGAAATTATGGAAGCATACCATGATTCCCCTCACTCGGGGGGACACGACGGATTCCTCAAGACATACAAGAAAATTAAAAAAAGATTTGTTTGGCCAAAAATGAAAACTGACATACTAAACTATATAAAAAGCTGCCATGACTGTCAAATTGCTAAATTCAAGTTTAGACCGAAACCTGACGTCATGCTCATTCCAAAACACTCAGACAAACCTTTCGAAACCCTTCACATAGACTTCGCTGAAATGTGTAAAAAGTCCGACCTTAATAGAACAACCAAGTCATTTCTTGTGATGGTTGATGAAAATAGCAGGTATTGTTATGCCAAGTCGATGAAACAGAACTCTCAAGCCGTCATAGCATACCTGAAGAAGTTTCCTCATCTCAGTAAGGTGAAAAAGATAGTCACGGATAATGGGACCCAATTTACCTCTGATAGTTTTAAAAATTTTGGAAAAGAATTTGGTATTACCTTGACCACAACATCTCCATATCACCCTGCAGCAAATGGACTCGTGGAGAGGAGAATACGTGATCTGAAGATTTTTCTGAATCTCTATCCACATTTCAAAGGTGGATGGAAACCATGCTTGGAAGCGGCAACAAATCATCTTAATAGGTCATATTCCTCAAGTATAGGATGTTCTCCACACCGCAAAGCTTTTGGATATGCTGTCCATTTTCCAGCTGATGAGAACTATGGAATACCCACAAACCTCATAGAAGAAACTCCATGGACCCCGGAAAGACAAGAAGCCTATCGCACAAACATGAAGAGATCCTTTGATTCTCGTCATGCCAAGACTATTCCAAAGTTGGAAGCAGGGAGCTACATCTTAGTCCAACAAGGGTACAATAATAAAATGCCTATAGTCAACGGACCATATTTGGTGAAAAAAGTTATTGTGATGAATAACATACCAAAGACTATTTTGTATGAAGATGATGGAAATGAAAAAGTTGCAGCTTTGAAAAACGTTCTATTATATCATTGCAGGAGCAATGATTTCTCTTAGTCGGGGGGAATGTAGTGTTACTACAGTAGCGATCATATTGTCATCACCTTAACAACAGTTACATAAACAATGAGAATGATTGAAAGCAAAAATACATGAGTTCGAATTATGACTTCACCTTAATCTTGTGTTCTCTATAATTTTGTATACTTTTACTAACATAGTTCTGTATCTTTCATTGAATTGTAGTTCAGAAGCTACATTTATCAAGCATTATTAGTCTTCATCTTCCCTTATTTAGTTTCAAGATTTGAATCACATTATTCGAGTAGCCATTTCACTGGATCGTTTTGTGTGGCGGTGCTAGAACTATGTCTGTTGTCGGAGTTGTTTTCGCGTCGTTTTGACATTTTCATGTCTTTCATATGGCACATAAAAAAAAAAATCGTCACGAAATTTGATGCAACGATATTTGTTGCAACGATATTTGTTGCAACGATATTTGTTGCAACGATATTTGTCCCAAGTCGCCACAATGATGATTATGACCATCAGAAGTGAAGTTGTTAGGTAGGTAGGTAGACATTTTCATGTCTTTCATATGGCACATAAAAAAAAACGTCTGCCAAGTTGGGTGGGCAGTATAGCTTCCTCACTCATTGTAACATGGACGTATAGAATCAGTTGGCGAAAAACAGGAGAGGAAATGGCCTTGGAGCTCACTCAGCTGATCAGTGACCACTCAGGCACCTTCAGCATTCTCCATTGACCCTGCCTCTCAAATTTCAGCTTCCTGCGTTCAACAGGAGAGAAAATGGCCTTGGAGCTCACTCAGCTGATCCGAAGGTGCTGAAATTTATAGGGGACCGTCTAGGACCTAACCCGCACAATCCCTGAAAATTTCATCAAAATCGGACCACAGGTTAGTATAGTTTTGCCCGGGACAAGGATTGACCACAGACAGACAGACAGACCGACAGACAGACAGACAGACAGACACGGAACCAAAATTGTTCGGGAAGCTCTAAAACGCAAAAAGCAAGTGGAAATTTTGATTTTGGAGGACATTTTTTTTTTCACTTCTTTCACGAATACAAAGTCGCCACAATGATGATTATGACCATCAGAAGTGAAGTTGTTAGGTAGGTAGGTAGGTAGGTAGACATTTTCATGTCTTTCATATGGCACATAAAAAAAACGTCTGCCAAGTTGGGTGGGCAGTATAGCTTCCTCACTCATTGTAACATGGACGTATAGAATCAGTTGGCGAAAAACAGGAGAGGAAATGGCCTTGGAGCTCACTCAGCTGATCAGTGACCACTCAGGCACCTTCAGCATTCTCCATTGACCCTGCCTCTCAAATTTCAGCTTCCTGCGTTCAACAGGAGAGAAAATGGCCTTGGAGCTCACTCAGCTGATCCGAAGGTGCTGAAATTTATAGGGGACCGTCTAGGACCTAACCCGCACAATCCCTGAAAATTTCATCAAAATCGGACCACAGGTTAGTATAGTTTTGCCCGGGACAAGGATTGACCACAGACAGACAGACAGACCGACAGACAGACAGACAGACAGACAGACAGACACGGAACCAAAATTGTTCGGGAAGCTCTAAAACGCAAAAAGCAAGTGGAAATTTTGATTTTGGAGGACATTTTTTTTTTTCACTTCTTTCACGAATACAAAGCTTCCCTACCTTCGGTAGTGAGGAAGCAAAAATCGTCACGAAATTTGATGCAACGATATTTGTTGCAACGATATTTGTCCCAAGTCGCCACAATGATGATTATGACCATCAGAAGTGAAGTTGTTAGGTAGGTAGGTACTTTACAGTTTGATATTACAAGATCAGCTGAGTCGAAAATTGAGCTCCCAGATCAGCTGAGTCGAAAATTGAGCTCCCAGATCAGCTGACTCGAATATTGAGCTCCCAGATCAGCTGAGTCGAAAATCGAGCTCCCAGATCAGCTGAGTCGAAAATCGAGCTCCCAGATCAGCTGAGTCGAAAATCGAGCTCCCAGATCAGCTGAGTCGAAAATCGAGCTCCCAGATCAGCTGAGTCGAAAATCGAGCTCCCAGATCAGCTGAGTCGAAAATCGAGCTCCCAGATCAGCTGAGTCGAAAATCGAGCTCCCTGATTAGCTGAGGCGATGTAGTTCATGTGTCGGGAGGGGAGGGGGGGGGGGGGGGCATGAAAATGTTTCAATGTGTTGCAGACTCGTAAGCAAGCGTTTGATTTTTTTTTCGTATGACGTCAACAATATTCCTCGATTTTCGCGGTGTTTTGTAACAGAGGCTTCACTTGTTTAGGCATTTTCTCCTACGGTAATTTTTTCCCCTTGGTTATTCCTAGTGTTAAACGTTATTCTAGGGCCCTATTATAGGATTTGACTTGAAATTCCAGAATCTAAAATTGAGGCAAATTCCCCATTAGGGCTTTCTGTTCAATTCAGCCTTAATTGACTTTATTCCAGAAAGTTAACATTAACATGTTCTTCGCTAACTTCAGTTAGTAACTTGAAGATATTTACCATTTCCATTTTCCTCGTCGCCAGTGAGTTGCCACGGCTCTTCAATGTCAAAGTGAACATCTCCTCCTCGACCACCGCCGGGAAAGAAGGCGTGCGCTAGAACCTGACCTTGACCATCGAAGGGGTATCCGTCGCCGTGAAAACCTCTGAAACAACAAATAAACCCGAGTTACATATGGAAGCATTTTTCTGCCAGTTATTATATGATCTCCCCAGTTATTGTAGGTATCTGAAACAATTGTTTTAAAATAATATGTCTTACAGGAAACAAATTGTACATGTAGCAAAGTACATGTAATATTTTTTAGGCATATCCCAAGAAACAGTAGGTAAGTATAAAAGGGCAAATGGAAGAAAAACGCTAGGTACTACCAATTATTACACAAAATTGTATTCTTGGTTGTTAGGGAAACACAAATGGTTGAAATGACATTCTACTCCATCGAGAAAAGATTTCATTCGATAAGCTGAAATTTGGCTCACTTTCAAGAGCAAACGTTTACGTGCGATTCACTCATGTTTCTGGCTAACCACGTCCAACCCTGAAAGTAAGGATACATAAGGGTTGCGACAGGGTCAACTGCCTTCTCTAAGAGCCAGGGGTAGGTGTGGTTGGAGGGGGTACTGGGCTGGATTCGCAGGGCCCCCGTGTCCTAACTATTTCCACTATAAACGCCTGTTAGGCTAGCAGCTGTCAACCAGCTCAGGAGATATAATGGTTAACGAAGTCTGGGAGAGTGAGAGACCAGCGTTTTTTGATAGTCGCATAGTGAATGCCGACGCAGTCTCCTACCTCTCCCAGGACTGGGAATTGGGAAACGACCGCACGAATAGCTGCCAATGCAAAGCACATGAAGTACGAACAAGCCGCCGAAGACTGCCGCGGGTCTTTCACACCATTGGTATGCTCCTGTGATGGGGTCATGCAAAAAGAATTCACAATATTCATGAAACGGGCATCCAACTTACTAGAAATTAAATGGAAAAAGCCGTTTTCACAACTTGTTGGGTGGGTTAAGACAAAAATCCAATTCGCCATCATTCGAGCTGTGTCCCTGCGAATACGAGGTTCCCGAAGAAAAGTGCGACCACTTGAATTGGAGGATGGTGCAGCCATTTCACTGTTGGAAGAAAACCTATGCCCCCCCCCCCCCCCCAAAAAAAAGGTGTAAGCTGTTGCGTACCCGTGCGTTGTTGACAGAGGGAGGGGTGAACCTACCGCTGTCCCCAAGGCGCGAGTATATCGTTCAACGAGTGACGACTGTGTCGTCAATCGAGGAACGATTTCGGCACGAGTTCTGATGGGGGGAGAAAGAAAGGCAAATACCAAAACACTGATAATTAAAGTTAAATGAAAGGGTAGCGTGAGTATAGTTACCTGTGGCGAGGTCAAGTCGAATTTGGAGCTCTCGTGGCGAGGTTGAGTCGAAATCGATGTTGCCTGAAGGGCGCTGAAAATTGTATCAGACACAAGTGTGTCGAGCCTGAGGGGCTTTATACTTGATCCTGAAGGGATTTTATAGAGTGAACCTGAGGTGTGTCGATGCACGTTCCTCGTGATTGTTATCTGAACCAGGGGAATAGAATGAGAACTACAAGGTTAACAACTAATAGCTTTGTTTTATTAAAGATCCATAGCAAGTTCGTGAAGCGGAAAAGATTATAAGCCTGATGGGCGGTTCAATGTCGACATGATTTCGTCACAAATGAGTATGATTCAAACAGTTCCTAGCGTTCTTACAATCCGTTTTCATTCTCAGTATCAATGTTCAATGTCCAAATCATCAACAATATAGCTCAGTTATACAGTACAGTTTCGTTGCGGTTTTATGTCTTTAGTAAAATATGGTTACTCCTACACTGCACCTACTTTGGCCAAAGTGTAAAGGTAAATGGTTTGTTCACTCACGCAGACGGGGCCCGTAGGAAATCCGTGTGATGGGTGGCGGTTGTAGAGGAATGTCTCTTCACTGGAGCTCGGGGACTTCGCGGCGAGAGGACTATTCGGGGTTGATGGATCGATTTCGTGTTGATATTCGTGCGCGCACAAAATAGACTGGGGGGGAGGAGAGCAGAGGGTAGTGGGCCAGGCTCGCGGCTACCTCACTGTCTCGAAGCTTGAACTGGACTAGACGAAGACGTGGAATCTTCTGGAAATTCTGTTGTGTCTCCCCACCCTCCACTAAGGTGTTGGTCGTGGAGGGATTTGATTGGTTGACGAGGAGGACAGCTGTCCCTCCTCGTCGGGGAGTTAGACGCTCAGCTGGAGGTGGCGTCTTGCATCGTCTGGGGAGACTCAGGAGGGAAGCTAACTTAGCTCAGCGCCGCTACTGTTGGTGTTATTCAGTGAGCGAACGCTCACACCCCCCCTCCCTCCGGAAGCCAGTGTCGTCAACGATGACACTGGGTATCGGGAGTGGAAGAGAGGGGTGCGCCCCCCTGAGCTCGAGCTCGTACTGATGACGGCGGCATCCGCGGCAGGCGACTGGGTTGCGGCGCGAGGTGGTGTGGGCGCAGGCGGGGATCTCTTTGCCTTGGCGATGGTGGGCGATCAGTCGCTGCCAAAACTCCTTGCACGCGGGACAGCGGAAGGAGTACAGCTTCGCCACTGCCCGCGTGCAAACCGGGCAGGTAGGCCGCTTCCCTCTCGTCATCCTCATCACAATCCTGGGCTGCCCTTCTTCACCCATGACGTCCTCCAGGACCACATGGGGCTCTCGTATCGGCGTGGACAGCGGCTCCGGTGCGGGGCTCGACGTCGGGGAGGAGGTGAGCCGCCGTCGGCCACGAGTCGGTCGTGACTGGACCAGAGACTCGGGCGACGACTCACTCTCCCCATAAGGCACGTTCGGGTGCTCGGGAGTGGTCGGGTTGGATTGGGCCAACGCCGAACCAGCTCCTGCAGTACTCGCCGCAGGTGGCTCTGCGGAGGTCTGGTCGGGTGCCTCAGACTCTGTAGTCCTCGCCGCAGGTGGCTCTGCAGAAATCTGTGCCTTGGCCCTCTCCAAGTCGGCCAAAGCATCGTTCCTCTCGCCGATGAGAACTTCTCGATCCTTCAGCCACTGCTCTTTGCATCGTGCCAGAAAGTCTCGCTCTTGCCGGATCCGCTGGTACGCCGGGATCCACTTGGCCACTTCCAGCGAGATCAGGAGGGCGGCTTGCCCATTGTGCTGTCGCACCGTTTCCGTGTCGCCACACATCGTGAAACGGATAAAGTTGGCGAGGCTCTCCAGGTGTGCTTGGGGTGTGGGGTTCGGTTCAGGAGTACCGATGAAGCCGCTAACTTGATCCTCTAACTGTAGCTGGATCGACTCCACACAATTGCGCATGTGGGCGACGAGCGGGTCCGGTGCAGTGGGTCCGCCCTCAAGGATCTTTGCCTCAATTTGCTTTTGTGACATCCTACAACAACAGAGAAAAGACCCTATGTGACATCCTGCCTAGGAAAAGTGACAAAATGAATTTACTGTACTTTATATATTTCAGGTACTTCAAAATTTTGATAGGCTCGAGTAGAACGGTGAAAGAGTAACGTGGTGTGATCTGAAGGATCCAAGGTAAGTTTGGTGATCTGAAGGATCCAAGGTAAGTTTGGTGATCTGAAGGATCCAAGGTAAGTCATTTGTCAGTTAGTATTCTGTATGTTTCCCTAATAGTTAGTCAGTCTCGTTGGTCAGTTCGTGTCATGTGTGTTTCCCTAGTAGTCAGTCAGTTTGTCGTTTGCCTAAGTGGAGTTGTCGGTAATCTACATTAGACTCTCGCTTTCTTAGAGAATAACGTGCAGGTGTATCCTCCTCATATCCTCTTAGGCGTTTGCGTGGTGGGTCATTCTCTGCATCCTTGAACTCCTCTTCTTCCGATTCTGAGTCAGGGGAAGGAGTGTGGTGCTGGTTTTCTTGGTGATCGTGTCGATTGCCGTGGCGATCGTGTGAGACGTCATGGCGATCGTGTGAATCTTCGTGGCGATCGTGTGAATCTTCGTGGCGATCGTGTGAATCTTCGTGGCGATCGTGTGTACCGTCGTGGCGATCGTGCGTCTCCGGAGTGCTCGAGTCCTCGTGGCGATCGTGTTCGCCGGTCACCTTGGATTCAGTAGAGCGATCAAAATGGTGATCCGCGTCTCTGAGGTGACCGGTGTCCCGCGATTCGTCAGTTGGATAGAAGTCTCCTTGTGAACTGCGTCGTGCGCCGGTGTGCTGGGGGACGGCAGGTTCGAGATCGTCACATTCTTTCTTGTTTCCCATCCATATTCTTCAAATCGGTCGTCTTTTTCTGTTTCAGGTGTTTCTTCTACTGGTGCTGAGGTCGTCGTTTCGTGTGGGGTCCGTTCAATGTCAATGGGATCGATGAAGGTCTCGTCGGGAATGCCCAACACAAAGGCTGGCTTTAACCGGTTGATGTGTACTGTCTGTGTCCGTATGTCGGGTTGATCTCGAATTTCATAGGTGACGTCGGACAGTTTTCGCAGCACTATCCAGGGTCCGGACCACGGACTCCAGAACTTTTTCACAATTCCGGTTGGCGGTTGGACATCCTTCAAGTAGACGGCTTCTCCTGTCGCGAACGATCTCAAAGATCTTCGAGCATTTATGGCGTCACTTCGTTTCTTCCAAGCCTCGTGGAGGCATTGTTGGGTCGCCTCACGGGCGGTACGGAGATTCTTCATGAGTGTAGTTTCGTCAGCACGGGGTTTTAGCCCCTGTAAAGTCTCGTTAGGGAGTCGTATTTCTCGTCCGAAAGTTAGGAAATTCGGCGAAAATCCGGTGCTTTTATGTGGAGCGGATCGGTACGCCGCAAGAGCGATTGGGAGCATGGTCTCCCAGTCCTTCGTCTTCTTCGTGATCTTCGCTAGGATGTTAGTCAGCGTGCGATGAAACCGTTCGCAAACTCCATTGCTTTCAGGGTGATAGGCGGTCGTGAATACTTGCCTAATACCCCACGTTTCACATAATGCTCGAGTTGATCCGGACGTGAATGCAGTTCCTCGATCGGAAACCAACCTTTCGGGAACGCCGTGTACCGGAATGTATCGATGCGCTAGGTTTCTTGCCACCGTTGATGCCGTACAGTCGGACGTGATATACGCCTCCGCGTATTTAGTAAAGTGGTCAATGACCGTCAGTAAGTATTTCGTCGAGTTTCCAGTAGAAATGGGTCCCACGAAGTCGATTCCGACTATTTGGCCGGGTCGCTCGGGGAGGAGTGGTTTCTGTATAGGGTTCTTCAAGTTCGGTGGTGTGTTTCGGCGGAGACATGCTTCGCATCGTCGAACGTTCTCGCGCACATCCTTCGACAGTCCGGGCCAAATTCCAAGTTTCCGAACGTGCTTTTCAGTAACTTCTGCGCCGGGGTGACCGGCCCATTCATTTTTGTGACAACGGTCGATCAGCCACTCACGGAGCGAACTCGGAACGAGCGGTACCCACTCGTGGCGTCCGTCGTGGCGAACCTGTGTTTCCCAAACTCCGTTGGTATTGCGAAGGTTCCCTTGTTGTCGGTCCAGAACGAGGGTTTGAACCCAGGTATCCAAATTCTGTGCGGCGATCATCAATTCACGGGGGAATTCGAGGGTTACGACAGCAATATCTCCCCTACTTAGTCCATCTGCATGTCCCATTTGTGAGCCGGGACGATATCTCGCTACGAAATCATATTCGGCTAATCGCAGAATCCAGCGGCCGATGCGCGAGGTGGGGTCGCGGAGATGCATGGCCGCGGTGAGAGCCATATGATCCGTTTGAAGTTCAAATGTCTGTCCGAGTAAATATTCTTGAAAGTGGCGGACCGCCCATACAACTGCGAGCAGTTCTCTCTCCGTAACCGAGTACCTAGTTTCTGCGCCGCTTAATTTCCTACTTGCATAAGCCACGGGCCTCTCTTCCCCATCAAAGCTTTGTGAGAGGACAGCTCCCAAAGCGGAGCCGGAAGCGTCGGTCGCAAGAATAAAAGGTTTGGTTAGGTCGGGGTATGCGAGTACGGGCTCGGCGGTCAACTTGCCCTTGAGTTCGTCGAAGGCCTTTTGTTGTCGGTCAGTCCACTCGAAGGGAGCATCCTTTTTGAGCAGGTCAGTTAACGGGACGACTATCTCCGAGTATTTTGGAATGAAGCGTCGGTAAAACCCAGCAAGTCCCAAAAATGACTGTAGCTTGAGCTTCGAAGCAGGTGCAGGGAATTGCTTGATTGCAATTATTTTCTCAGGTTCGGTCAAGATTCCGTCAGGTGTAATACGGTGACCTAAAAATCGAACCTCATTTTTCAAAAACTCGCACTTGGCGAGGTTGACCTGTAGCCTTGCCTCCGATAATCGGTCAAAGACTTGCGTGAGTTTGTCCAGGTGTTCCTCTCGTGTCGCAGAAAATATTATCACATCGTCTAAATAGACGAGGCAGTTACTTCCCAAAATGCCGTCAAGGGTGTCATTCATGACGCGTTGGAATGTCGCCGGGGCGTTTTTCAATCCGAATGGCATCTTCTCGTATTCAAAATGACGTCCGAGAACCGAGAAAGCCGTCTTTTCCTTGGAATCTGGATGTACCGGAATCTGGTGGTACCCAGATATCAGATCTATGGTTGAAAACCAACGGCATCGTCCGAGCATCGAGAGCGTTTCCTGCAAACGTGGGAGGGGGTAGGCATCTCCTTTAGTGATTTTGTTTAACTGACGAAAGTCCGTACAAAATCGCCAAAGTTGTTTTTCCCCCGGCGGTGTCTTCTTCTTCACTAAGAGGACCGGTGCGCACCACGGGCTAGTTGACGCGCTGATAACTCCCGATGAAAGCATATCCTTTATCTGGGTCTCGACGACTTCTCGTAATGCGTGCGGGACCGGGTATGGTTTCTGCTGGGCGACAGTGGGTTGCGTGGTGACAATTTCGTGCGAGACGTTGAGGCTACATCCTTCTCCCGTAGGAGGATTAAACAGATCCTTAAATCGGCTTAATACCTCCCTCGTAGGTTTAGCATCCGCTTCATTGAGATGTTGTAGTTTCTTGTTCAGGGTTGTTTCAAATTCGGGTAGGGGTGGGTCCCATTGGTCCGTGGGTAATTCTTCCCATTCTTCTTCCTCACTGGACTCTTGAATTGAATTGATATGACCCCCTTTTTCATAGTCTTGATTAGTCGGGAAATTCCACCAATTTGTAAACTGTCACCAATTTGTAGCTCATTATGACTTATTCGTGCGTCGTTCATGGTGTCGATGAGTATTTCCAGGGGTGTGGTGATTCGACAGATGGATGTGTCGACGTGTGTGTCAATACCCTGTGACAATGTGCCGACGGGTGTGTCGATCGTGTCGATACCCTGTTGCGACAATGTGTCGTCGGTTGTGTCGATTGTGTCGATACCCTGTTGCGACAATGTGTCGTCGGGTGTGTCGATTGTGTCGGTACCCTTTTGCGACGATGTGTCGATGGAGGTGTCGAATGTGTCGATACCCTGTTGCGACATTGTGTCGAGGGGTGTGTCGGTACCCTGTGGCGATGTGTCGATGGGTGAATCGATGGGTGTGTCGATACCCTGTTGCGATGTGTCGATGGGTGTGTCGACACCGTGAGACCTGGTGGTAATAGGTCTGGCCACAGGTGTGTCGAAATGTACTCTTCTCGGTGGTCTGGGTTGGTCTTCTTGATCGTCATCAGTCATCTGTGGTCGTCCAGGAAGGTGGTAGTTCGGAGTCTCGTCACACATGTCGATAGGTGTATCGATAGGTGTGGTGGTTCCACCGAATTGTCGAGTCCAAAACTTCAATCCGCCCAATCCGCTGTTTGGTGTGACGGAAGTAGTCGAAGTGTGCGGTGTGTCGATCGTCATGTCGAAAGTGGATCGATCACGTTCATCCATGTTGGAAGTGGCTGTTGCCACCGAAAAGGTACTAGGGAGGGGTGTGTCTGTGTCGTGTTCATGGCTACGATCATCAAACAACCCGGGTTCCCGCCTCTCCGGTCGCAACACCACCCCCACGCTGTAGGGCTCGTCGATCATGTCGACGGGAGTGTAAGGTCGGATGGGTCCCTCTGGCGTGTGGTACTTCATCTCGGGTCCCGTGGTAAACGTGATCGGCACTCTCCGCAAAACGTCAAGTCCCAATAGGTCCAATGTGGCACTCTTCCTTGCGAATACGAGAAAAGTGTGTTCGAAGGAACACCCCCCGATTCGTGTGTGCAGGCGCTGTTCTCCCGCGAAGTGTAATGGCATACCGTCGGCCCCCCATGCGATCGTGCGCGTAGGTAGGAGTTTTACCCCCCTCACAGGCGTTGACAATACCGACAGGGCAGCTCCCGTGTCGACAGTCATAGATCGCTCTTCAGGGCCCAAACCGACGGTAATCTTCATCGTGCGCGTCATGGGAACCTCTATTGCGGGAATGTGCGCTTCTTCAGTCGGCTTCTTGTAGCGAGCTACTTCCATCGTGTGCGCGGGCGCCATGGCGGGTTGGGAGACGGGCAGGAGTCTCTTCTTCTTAAGACAATCTACCTCCAAATGTTCCCTCATCCCGCAGAAGTCACAAAAGATCGTTTTGTGTGGGCTGAATGGGCAATTCACGGGGAAGTGGTTTCTATCGGCACAGAACATGCACGGGTAGCGCGGGATAGGTTTGTCTTCATTCGTGTGTTCATGCGTTCTATCCCGGCGGCGTTCTTCATCTTTGTGTCGGTTGTCTTTCCGGGGGCATCTGGCGGCGAAGTGTTCGGGGCTACCACAGTTGTAACATCTCCGATCGTTCGTGACGGCCGCCAGGTCCCATCTCTCTTCTATGTCTGTCGTGTCGTCCAACGTTTCCTCAAGCTCCTCGGCTTTACTGAGCGCATCCTGAATGCAACGGGGTCGATTCGTGAGTAGTAGTGCGCTGATGTTCTTCCCTATCCCGCGTATGAATGCGTTCAAGGTCTTCCTCTCAACCCAATCGTTCCGATCGTGGCGGTGTAAGCGCGCCCCCTCTTCTACTACGGCGCAGCGGGCTAAACCGCGTACTCGATCCGCGAACTGGCGCAGGGTCTCGGATGCGTTGCGTTTGACGGTCCATAATAAGGCGGCGGCGTGCTGGGGGTTTTCCTTTTGGAACCACCTCAGCATGTCGTCCCTAACGGTTTCGTACACGTTGTCGACATCCGGTGTATCGTCCCGGTCTATCAGGAATTGCTTAGCTACCCCGCGGGCTTTCGTGCGGAGGAGTCTGTACCGCTGTGGCGACGTTAGACCTGTCGTGATTGTGTCAAAATTGGCAAAAAATGATACTACATTTAGTGCGCCTAGTGCGTCGGGGTCCCATGGTTCTATCTCGAGGAATACCGAGCGCGGTATGTCCTCCCTATCATGTTCGTGCGTTACTGTGTTGAACCTCTGAAGGAGTATGTTCATCTCCCTCATAGTCTGCGTCATGGTCTCTACCGCCTCCGTGCCGGAGGACGAGTGTGTGCCGGCCCCCCTTTCACTAGCACCGGAGAGGTTCAGCGACATCGTGGCGAATTTGTGTCTAATCGGATAGCTGTGTGTAGAGTGACCTAGACTACCACTTAGGCAGAAAAGTCAGTACGCGTGTGTTGTGTCGGGTTTGTGTTGAAGTTACAAATACTACGAGAAGAGACGTCTCCTCGTGTAGATCAAAGCTGAAGGCGGATATGGCGAATCTGTGTCACTTTTCCTGTAATTACAAAAGTTGGATGCACATCCTACCTAATTAACTTCCTTGGTTCAGATAACGTGTGTGTTTTGGTAGACTCTACGTTAAATGTCGAACTCGTGTCGACAACAGACCTACTATGTTTTGGGTTCGTGTAAGCCGAACTCACAAGAAATCCTACTAGCTGCCACCAATTTGTAAGCTGTTGCGTACCCGTGCGTTGTTGACAGAGGGAGGGGTGAACCTACCGCTGTCCCCAAGGCGCGAGTATATCGTTCAACGAGTGACGACTGTGTCGTCAATCGAGGAACGATTTCGGCACGAGTTCTGATGGGGGGAGAAAGAAAGGCAAATACCAAAACACTGATAATTAAAGTTAAATGAAAGGGTAGCGTGAGTATAGTTACCTGTGGCGAGGTCAAGTCGAATTTGGAGCTCTCGTGGCGAGGTTGAGTCGAAATCGATGTTGCCTGAAGGGCGCTGAAAATTGTATCAGACACAAGTGTGTCGAGCCTGAGGGGCTTTATACTTGATCCTGAAGGGATTTTATAGAGTGAACCTGAGGTGTGTCGATGCACGTTCCTCGTGATTGTTATCTGAACCAGGGGAATAGAATGAGAACTACAAGGTTAACAACTAATAGCTTTGTTTTATTAAAGATCCATAGCAAGTTCGTGAAGCGGAAAAGATTATAAGCCTGATGGGCGGTTCAATGTCGACATGATTTCGTCACAAATGAGTATGATTCAAACAGTTCCTAGCGTTCTTACAATCCGTTTTCATTCTCAGTATCAATGTTCAATGTCCAAATCATCAACAATATAGCTCAGTTATACAGTACAGTTTCGTTGCGGTTTTATGTCTTTAGTAAAATATGGTTACTCCTACACTGCACCTACTTTGGCCAAAGTGTAAAGGTAAATGGTTTGTTCACTCACGCAGACGGGGCCCGTAGGAAATCCGTGTGATGGGTGGCGGTTGTAGAGGAATGTCTCTTCACTGGAGCTCGGGGACTTCGCGGCGAGAGGACTATTCGGGGTTGATGGATCGATTTCGTGTTGATATTCGTGCGCGCACAAAATAGACTGGGGGGGAGGAGAGCAGAGGGTAGTGGGCCAGGCTCGCGGCTACCTCACTGTCTCGAAGCTTGAACTGGACTAGACGAAGACGTGGAATCTTCTGGAAATTCTGTTGTGTCTCCCCACCCTCCACTAAGGTGTTGGTCGTGGAGGGATTTGATTGGTTGACGAGGAGGACAGCTGTCCCTCCTCGTCGGGGAGTTAGACGCTCAGCTGGAGGTGGCGTCTTGCATCGTCTGGGGAGACTCAGGAGGGAAGCTAACTTAGCTCAGCGCCGCTACTGTTGGTGTTATTCAGTGAGCGAACGCTCACAAAGGGAAAAAATACCCCGTTGTTATTTACGGTAACTCTATTGTTACGGTTGAAGAAAATTATACTGGATGTAAGCTTTATGCATATATATCAAAAGTTTTCGAGCTATATACCTCTTAGAAGTGACCGACAACAACCTAATGCTTCGGGGCTCAACCAGACACTAAATGCAGCCCATATACCAAATTTCCACAGAAACTGAACGAAGAGGTCGGAAAAATATTCATTCGATTTTTGTTTTCTACGAATTTTGATGGGGGCTAGAATTGTATTTCTTGCTCAATTCAAAAGGTTCATTATTGAAAATTAAACAAAAGCCATGGTTTTCATCAAGTGCCAACCTAACCCCACCTATATTTTGGTAGGCTTTAATTAAACTGTGATTCGTTAATGTTATTTGTCAAAAGGAGAAATCATTCGTGAATCAGGGGTTTTAAAGGTGGGGTTGGTTTTCAGAACATGGATGCCACGCCACGTCAATCAGCTGACTCAACTTCCTCATTAAGTTTCGAGTAAATCTGTAAAGAAAGAAGGGTCGAAGTGGCGGGTAAAGGAATCCTTGAGTAAAGAGGGGATCAAAGTAATAAAAACGGAGTTGAGTAAAACGTAGTTTATTTCCACGAAAATATTGAGTTACAAGTTAAATCGATTTCGACGGTTAAGTCATCATCAGTATCAATATTTTCGTGGAAATAGAAAACGTTCTACTCAACTCCGTTTTTATTAAAATGGTTTTCCACAATCTCATCGCGAGTGATTTTATTCGTGGGGATGAAAGTACCAAAACATGTATTTTAGGGCTTCCGTTTGAAGGGGTTTTGGTAATTCTTATACCTAAAATTATTAATTAAGTTTTAAATTAATAGTCAGGAAAATTGTCCCACTAATAATACAAGAAGAACGATTTATTTTGGACCAATCGGTGAAGTGGATTGATTCGTCTTCTCAGTACTAATCAAGACCGTTCCGTGCTTGCCCTGATTGGTTTCATACGTTATACCATACTACGTCCAGTTTCCCAATTATAATTGTAATATCCTGAAATACATAAGTGCGTGAAAGGAGTTTGAAAATTGACCCGAATGAGCAAAATAGGCAGAATAAGTAGGCGTAACCGAGTTATGAGTCATTACTTAGATTTCTGCACGACTTCAACCACCCTGTAGAAGCGATTAAGGCGATAGGAAAACTGTAATGACTCGTGCAATATTCCGTATTTTAACGAAAAACTTTTTTTTTTGTTTCACCCTTAGATGGATAGGATTAATTCACTTACAATGTACCTTTGGTTGCCCGAAAATGCTTCGGGACCGTGGAATTTTTTAGGCACGTTTAAAACTTTTAGCGGGGAGAACAAAGGTCGGAAATGCCAGCTTTGCCGCGAGAGGGAGCGGATTAAAAATTCAATTAAGTCGATCTTGAAGGGAGGGAAGGTGAGATTGAGCCGCAGAAAAGGGGAAGGGTGCTCAGGCGAGAAACAGACACTCGTGTTTGCGCGAGATTGAAGAACTCGGGGGGACCTGTTTGTTCATAGAATGTTCAAGTTTGAGTGAAAACGAAGCGATCCAAATATCGCCGTTGGTCAATAACCTCAGTCAGTTTCAAAATGCTGAACTTTTTGGAGTATACAACGGTTTAAAAATAGTGGACTGGTGTTGTGTCGATCTATACGGGTGCATCAGAGATGTTCAGTTTGTATATTTAATATACAAAGAACTCCGAATACCAAAAGAGGATGAAGTCATCAAGATGCAATCCATGGACCATCACAAGCGGCTACAAGTACATGGAGAAGCAGTCAGTTGCTCAAAGTTGAAGACCTACTCTGACGTTCCAAGAGAAGAAGACAATAAACAATAATAGTTCGAGAGCTGGTGACATCCCGATTCAACCGGAAAAATAAAGTTCTAATGACGACTTAAATTTACTCTTAGAAAAAGTCACCTTTTCTACTCTTAATTTTCACAAAAACATCTTTCTTTTGTGTATGTATACATATTATTACAATACTTTTCACTGTTATACACAATTAGTACCATTCGTAAAGCTATTATATTCACATTTAAAAACAATAAAAAATCTCAACTTATCTTCTTATTACAAAAGGTAGCTAGGTTCCGTTTTTCGTCAGGCATAATGGGGGGTGCGCCTCCACTTTTTTTAGATTTTGGTTTATTATTTTCAATAATAAGCCTTTGGAATCGAGCAAGAAAAAAAAAATTTTAACCCCCCCTCAAAATTTGATGTTTTACGTTTCAAGGTACGTAGAATACGAAAATCGAATAAAAAAATTTCCGTCCGTCCGCCGTACGCCGTACGCCGTCCGCCGTCCGCCGTACGCGGCACTTTTCTTAGCAACACTGGACCGATTTGGTTCAAATTTGGTATATGGGCTCCATTTGGGGTCTAGTTGTGCCGCGAAGCTTTTGGTTGATGTAGGTCACTTCTAAGGGGTGAAAATTAAGGGTTGAAATTTTCAAGAGTGCCCTAGCTCGAAAACTCTCGAAATAAAGGTATCGTTTTTTCACCAATTTTAAATAGTACAGAATTTTTAAAAAATTTTTGAGACCACCCGGAGCTCTGTAGGACAAACCGTTCGGTCCCTACGAGTATTTCGAGGGCGTCAGAGCAACACCCCACAACGTCATTTTGACAACTTTTCAGGAGAGCCAAAAAACCACTTCCCAATGATTTGCTGCTCTCAATTTCACGCAATATAACTATACTTGAGCTCTCTAGATTCAGATTACCTTCCTCTATGGACTTACGAGAGAATATTAAGAAAAAACCTTGTTTTTCTAAAAAAATGAGACGTTATGGGGTGTTGACCGTCAGAGCTGTGACAATACGGGGTGTTGCTCAATTGAAGTAAGCAGCTTTTGGTGGTTCCCAGGAATGGTTCCGGCCCAATTGGCAGGTACTCTGAGCCTCTTTTCGCAAGACGATCAGCAGTTTCATTACCCTCATGATCCTCATGTCCAGGAATCTAGAGTAGGGTGACCTGGTTGTCCTGGGCCACAGTTTTAAGGGTATTCAGGCATTCCCAGACCAGCTTCGAGGTTATAGTGTATGAAGCAATGGCCTTCAGGGCAGCCTGACTGTCTGACAAAATGTACACTTTGGCTCTGTTGATATGCTTGTTCAGCATTTCTTCAGTGCACAGTTGAATTGCATGGACCTCTGCCTGAAAGATTGTGGCATTCGTCCCGAGGCTATAAGGCTGCCCAAAGGGCCTCTAATGCCTATGCCAGATCTTCCACACATGACTGATCCATCTGTATACCACACAAGAGAGCCCGGTGCAAGGTTGGGCACCCCCTTTTTTCAGTGGTCTCTATCATTAATGACCACCTTGAAAGGTATTTCAAAGTTTTGTTTTTCTATCATAAGATCAGAGACTGTCAGAGCCATTCCACCTTCATATTTCTCAAGAATTTTGTGGTGGTTGGCCCTGGATCCCAGTCTTATGTACCCCAGCCGTAGCAGCTTTACAGCCCCTAGGAAGGCCACTGAAATATTTCAGAATGTCCTTAAGGACTGTTCTTGCTGCAGAAATATTAAATTCTTTTATTTTTTTAGTTACAATGATTACTGAAGAGTAGGTACTTAGGATAACATTTAAAAGAAGACACATTTTCCACGTAAATAAATGAAAATCTTTATTTTAGTTAACCAACACGTTGGTGGGGTGATCCCTCTTTTTCCTTTCGGTTCGTTCTTCCATAGAAAAAGATCTATTGATAAACACAATATAGTTAAATTTAAAACGAACAAACAAAAACTCTTGAACAGTCTTCAATAAAATCAGCAATAATCGTTGGAAGATGAATTATTCATCTTCCGATAGGTACCATCTCGTCCAAACCACTGCACTCTCTCAAATCCGGATTCTCTTCATCTTCCGAACTAGGGAAGTATTCACTTGATGTGTCAACTATATCCATCTCGTTCTTTTCTGAAAAAGCAGAGAAGAATCCATAGTTGTTAGTCTGAGCCTCCCACTAAAATTATAAAATAATGTAACATGCTTCTGCCATTTACTTTCAACTTCATTTGTATAGGTAAGTAACCAGAAAATTATTTCAGCCATCAAGTTCTTTGGCTAAGCTAAGAAAAGGTCTGCCAAATGGGTGTGGCATATAGCTTCCTTCTATCCATTACACAATTTATAGATTTAAGAAAGACTTTATAGTAAGGTATGGATGAATGGTATAGGTTGAACAAAAATTTGTTGTGGTTGATTCCAAAGGTTTATTTTTGAAAATAATTACCTAACCAAAACTTGTTTTGGAAACGACAATTTTGTTAAATAATTATTGTTGGTGCGTTCTTATGGTTAGAGGGTAGGTATCCACCAAGTTTTGGTTCAGAAACACAGGAATAACTCATTAAGTCTGACGAATATTCAAAACCAAGCAGGCAGTTATTTCTGAATGCAAAATAAGCATGCAATAATTTTCAATAAAAACCAAAGTCTCTCTCTGTCACAAAGTCTCTCTGTGTCAAGATTTTCAGTAACCTTATCTCTAAAACAATACCCCAAAATGTCCTAAGCTAGTTGTGTCAACTCCCCACTTTGACGTAGTCCTTTATATTATCAAGAAATCATCGCAAAAATTTGCCTGATTTTAATAACCAAGTTGATTAATATTGAAAGAAACTATCCAAGTTCTCTTGGAAACAACAAGAAAGCAATAAGTCATGCGAAAAATGAAGAAAACTTACCTTAAATATCAGCCGTGTGACGCGGTTGTCAATCCTCACGAAAACACCTGACTGAACTGACGTTGTGGGGTATTACTGACGTCTTGACGATATGGGGTATTCACTTGGGAGCGATTTACGCGTTACCTATCGATTTTTAAATTAAACTACTTAGTGCGATCAGTAGCCACGAGATAGCCACGTCCAATGGTGTATCTAACTCATTTTCGCAAAAATTGACGATGTGGGGTGTTGCTCTGACGCCCTCGATTTGAAGGTTTTCCTTCGATAAAACAGAATCATGAGTGTGAATCGCAAAAGAGGTATAATCGCCGTTCAAATTTTATCTGACTAAAATGCGATCGCTGTTCATTTCTTCGATTTGTATACAGTTTTGCCTTCTGCGTAACCAGTAATCAAATTTCCATATCAAGCTTTCTATTTTTCGAATCGAGTGTGAAGCGTTTAGTTCTTTCTAATAAACTTGATTGTGAAGGTGTGAAGCCATTATAGTGTGGTAGGTAGTACCTACCAATAGTTGGTAGGTAAAAAAAGTTGGTAGGTAAAACAATGTTTGTAGGTAAAAAACGCTGCAAATCATTGCTCAAAGGTTTATTATTTTCTGTATAGATCACCCTTCTGTATAGATCACTGGTTCTCCATCAATAGCACCTACCACTCAGGGGCCATCTGTATTCTCCTTTGACCCGCCCTCTCAAATTTCAGGTTCCTGCGTTCAACAGGAGAGGAAATGGCCTTGGAGCTCACTCAGCTGATCAGTGACCACTCATGCGCCTTCAGCATTCTCCATTGACCCGTCCTCTCAAATTTCAGGTTCCTGCGTTCAACAGGAGAGGAAATGGCCTTGGAGCTCACTCAGCTGATCAGTGACCACTCAGGTGCCTTCAGCATTCTCCTTTGACCCTGCCTCTCAAATTTCAGGTTCCTGCGTTCAACAGGAGAGGAAATGGCCTTGGAGCTCACTCAGCTGATCAGTGACCACTCAGGCACCTCCAGCATTCTCCATTGACCCGCCCTCTAAAATTTCAGCTTCCTGCGTTCAACAGGAGAGAAAATGGCCTTGGAGCTCACTCAGCTGATCAGTGACCACTCATGCGCCTTCAGCATTCTCCATTGACCCGCCCTCTCAAATTTCAGGTTCCTGCGTTCAACAGGAGAGGATATGGCTTTGGAGCTCACTCAGCTGATCAGTGACCACTCATGCGCCTTCAGCATTCTCCATTGACCCGCCCTCTCAAATTTCAGGTTCCTGCGTTCAACAGGAGAGGAAATGGCCTTGGAGCTAACTCAGCTGATCAGTGACCACTCAGGCGCCTTCAGCATTCTCAATTGACCCGCCCTCTCAAATTTCAGGTTCCTGCGTTCAACAGGAGAGGAAATGGCCTTGGAGCTCACTCAGCTGATCAGTGACCACTCAGGCTCCTTCAGCATTCTCAATTGACCCGCCCTCTCAAATTTCAGGTTCCTGCGTTGAACAGGAGAGGAAATGGCCTTGGAGCTCACTCAGCTGATCAGTGACCACTCAGGCGCCTTCAGTATTCTCCATTGACTTTTGATTATGGAAATTTGATTACTGGTTGGTTACGCAGAAGGCAAAACTGTATACAAATCGAAGAAATGAACAGCGATCGCATTTTAGTCAGAAAAAATTTCAACGGAGATTAGACCTCTTTTGCGATTCACACTCATGATTCTGTTTTATCGAAGGAAAAGCTTCAAGTACTCGTAGGGACCGAACGGTTTGCCCTACAGAGCTCCGGGTGGTCTCAAAAATTTTTAAAAATTCAGTACTATTTAAAATTAGTGAAAAAACGATACCTTTATTTCGAGAGTTTTCGAGCTAGGGCACTCTTGAAAATTTCAACCCTTAATTTTCACCCCTTAGAAGTGACCTACATCAACCAAAAGCTTCGGCGCACAACTAGACCCCAAATGGAGCCCATATACCAAATTTCATCGAAATCGGTCCATGGTAACTAAGAAAAGTGCCGCGTACGGCGTACGGCGTACGGCGTACGGCGTACGGCGTACGGCGTACGGCGTACGGCGTACGGCGGACGGACGGAAATTTTTTTATTCGATTTTCGTATTCTACGTACCTTGAAACGTAAAACATCAAATTTTGAGGGGGGGTTAAAATTTTTTTTTTCTTGCTCGATTCCAAAGGCTTATTATTGAAAATAATAAACCAAAACGCTGCAAATCATTGCTCACTGATCAGATCACTGATCAGCTGAGTGAGCTCCGAAGCCATTTTCAATGCTATTGAATGGAAGTGCTCTTCCAGGCGTCTCCAGCATTCGAGGAGATCTTCTTCACTCCTCAGATCACTGATCAGCTGAGTGAGCTCCGAAGCCATTTTCAATCCTATTGAATGGAGGTGCTCTTCCAGGCGTCTCCAGCATTCGAGGAGATCTTCTTCACTCCTCACATCACTGATCAGCTGAGTGAGCTCCAAAGCCATTTTCAATCCTATTGAATGGAAGTGCTCTTCCAGGCGTCTCCAGCATTCGAGGAGATCTTCTTCACTCCTCACATCACTGATCAGCTGAGTGAGCTCCAAAGCCATTTTCAATCCTATTGAATGGAAGTGCTCTTCCAGGCGTCTCCAGCATTCGAGGAGATCTTCTTCACTCTTCAGATCACTGATCAGCTGAGTGAGCTCCGAAGCCATTTTCAATCCTATTGAACGCAGGAGCTGAAATTTGAGAGGGAAGGTCAAGGGAGAATACAGATGGTGGAAGGTGCTATTGATGGAGAACCAGTGATCTATACAGAAGGATGATCTATACAGAAAATAATAAACCTTTGAGCAATGATTTGCAGCGTTTTTAATCGAAAGTAGACTACATCCTGAGAATTTTGGTACCAACCGCGACCTTCTAGCGTGAGTAGATCTGTTTCTATGATTTTTCAAAGTTTCGACCGTTTATGACGTCACGCGCCCCTCTCGCCTGGGCGGGACCCCCCAGCCAACTGTGACGTCATAAACGGTCGAAACTTTGAAAAATCATAGAAACAGATCTACTCACGCTAGAAGGTCACGGTTGGTACCAAAATTCTCAGAATGAGGTCTACCTTATATTAAAAATAACAATAAACAGCTTTTCCTACCCAGGCGTACACCCTATTGTCGAAATGTAGTCAAATAGGCAACTTCTGATGAGTTGCTAAAGGTGAACGCACCAGAAAGACGGTGGCAGAAGCACACATTTGTATTCAGGGTTAAAATACCTTTCAAATGAGACCAATTTCAAGATTTTATTCTTCCAGTTGAGTTAATGACCCCCCATTTAGAAATTTGACTGGCCGCTGTGGGTGAATTCCCCAGTCAGACGGTGGGAGACGAACATATTTGTATTCAGGGTTAAAATACCTTTCAAATGAGACCAATTTCAATGTTTTATTCTTCCGGTTGAATTAGCATCACAATTTAGAAATTTTAAGTAGCCGTAAAATTAAGTAGTACCCGGTAATCGCAAGGCAGACGCCCAGTACGGGGTTCTAGGAGTCTCACAGAGTCAATTCAAGTCCTCGTCAGAACTTTATTTTTCCGGTTGAATCGGGATGTCACCAGCTCTCGGTCTATAAGGATCTGAGACTTGGTTTAATTGCAAGTTTCGTAAAAAAAATCAGAATTACAACATCAAAGAAATGCTGCTTATAAGTTGCAGTTTCGCGCAATGCATATTATTTTTTCAGGAAATAAACAAAACTGTAATAATTAAAATTTTTATAGGAAATTTGAGGTTGATGGCGATTATAATATTATAACTTGCCATTTTCCAACGTGTAGGTGGGAATCCAAATTGGTCATGATAAGAACTGAAATATCAGGACCGATAGAAGTCGAGGTTCGCTCGACCGATGTTGATAAGGGAGGGCCTCGTTCACGTCAATAGAGTTCGTGCACAGGATTTTGGGTAGCCTATAACCTGCCCAGGCTGAGTTTGAACTCTGTAGGTAGTGCCGTGTGAATGTGATTCTATGACATACACACAGACAAGCCGATACCTTCAGCAAATTATATGAAAGGACTAGCCGATTTTCATGAAGGGGCCCACCAATATGAAAAAAAAAACGCTGCAAATCATTGCTCAAAGGTTTATTATTTTCTGTATAGATCACCCTTCTGTATAGATCACTGGTTCTCCATCAATAGCACCTACCACCATCTGTATTCTCCTTGACCCGCCCTCTCAAATTTCAGGTTCCTGCGTTCAACAGGAGAGGAAATGGCCTTGGAGCTCACTCAGCTGATCAGTGACCACTCATGCGCCTTCAGCATTCTCCATTGACCCGTCCTCTCAAATTTCAGGTTCCTGCGTTCAACAGGAGAGGAAATGGCCTTGGAGCTCACTCAGCTGATCAGTGACCACTCAGGTGCCTTCAGCATTCTCCTTTGACCCTGCCTCTCAAATTTCAGGTTCCTGCGTTCAACAGGAGAGGAAATGGCCTTGGAGCTCACTCAGCTGATCAGTGACCACTCAGGCACCTCCAGCATTCTCCATTGACCCGCCCTCTAAAATTTCAGCTTCCTGCGTTCAACAGGAGAGAAAATGGCCTTGGAGCTCACTCAGCTGATCAGTGACCACTCATGCGCCTTCAGCATTCTCCATTGACCCGCCCTCTCAAATTTCAGGTTCCTGCGTTCAACAGGAGAGGATATGGCTTTGGAGCTCACTCAGCTGATCAGTGACCACTCATGCGCCTTCAGCATTCTCCATTGACCCGCCCTCTCAAATTTCAGGTTCCTGCGTTCAACAGGAGAGGAAATGGCCTTGGAGCTAACTCAGCTGATCAGTGACCACTCAGGCGCCTTCAGCATTCTCAATTGACCCGCCCTCTCAAATTTCAGGTTCCTGCGTTCAACAGGAGAGGAAATGGCCTTGGAGCTCACTCAGCTGATCAGTGACCACTCAGGCTCCTTCAGCATTCTCAATTGACCCGCCCTCTCAAATTTCAGGTTCCTGCGTTGAACAGGAGAGGAAATGGCCTTGGAGCTCACTCAGCTGATCAGTGACCACTCAGGCGCCTTCAGTATTCTCCATTGACTTTTGATTATGGAAATTTGATTACTGGTTGGTTACGCAGAAGGCAAAACTGTATACAAATCGAAGAAATGAACAGCGATCGCATTTTAGTCAGAAAAAATTTCAACGGAGATTAGACCTCTTTTGCGATTCACACTCATGATTCTGTTTTATCGAAGGAAAAGCTTCAAGTACTCGTAGGGACCGAACGGTTTGCCCTACAGAGCTCCGGGTGGTCTCAAAAATTTTTAAAAATTCAGTACTATTTAAAATTAGTGAAAAAACGATACCTTTATTTCGAGAGTTTTCGAGCTAGGGCACTCTTGAAAATTTCAACCCTTAATTTTCACCCCTTAGAAGTGACCTACATCAACCAAAAGCTTCGGCGCACAACTAGACCCCAAATGGAGCCCATATACCAAATTTCATCGAAATCGGTCCATGGTAACTAAGAAAAGTGCCGCGTACGGCGTACGGCGTACGGCGTACGGCGTACGGCGTACGGCGTACGGCGTACGGCGTACGGCGGACGGACGGAAATTTTTTTATTCGATTTTCGTATTCTACGTACCTTGAAACGTAAAACATCAAATTTTGAGGGGGGGTTAAAATTTTTTTTTTCTTGCTCGATTCCAAAGGCTTATTATTGAAAATAATAAACCAAAATTATAGTATCCTCGCTTATCAGTTACATTATTGTACGATCAATGCGAACGTTGAATGTTACGAAGGGATGGAAGATTTTAGTAGTGCAGGGGTAATGAAATGGTGACTCGATCGATACTGACCTGCACGACAGCTACGTCTTGAAGGAGAGGTAGACTAGCCCCTGAGCACGTAATTTTGTCAGATGGATAAGAGCCAGCGATGGCCCCTATAAAAATTTCATCGCCATTTCACCAGAGGTCGCTATTGCCCACGATTCTTTTAAAAAAAAATAATTTCACGGTGTGATCCTCCCCATTTGCTAGTATTAGGCACAATGACATCAATAAGAACATTCAAGACGCAGGAAAATCCGATCATCCCAAGATTCAGACTTGGAAGTCGCGATCTCAAACATTCTCTCTCAGCAGTCCATCATCTAACGCCACCCCCACGACTCTGACGTCAGTCATCACCATCACCAACAGCACAGGGCACCTCTATTTGGACAGATTCTGAACAGACAGCCATCCTAGGTACTAGGAAGCAGCCTGGTGTATCTGGCAAGGCTGAACCATGTATGTTTCATCTGACAAACAACCAAACAATCGACAACCCTGGTTTAAGGGTAGTATGTAATTTTCTCGGCCTGATGAATTTCCCTTATAATGTAGTTATCTTTAGGAACCGATTTTTCAGGCTCTGCTCAACCAATCGCTTTACTTTTTTTTATTTTATCAAGAATATTATGCTGTAAAGACTGTGCCAAAGAAATACCAGCATGGCGTTGTGAAAAAAATAGGCGAAGTTTTGAAGAAAATGTAGATTTTTTACTGAAATTTTCTGGACTGCACGCAATGCCCCAGATGTTGAAAATGAAATTTCGACAAATCCTTGGCACAGTTTGTGTATAATATACCAGTGGACATTTAAAAAAAAATCCATGAAATAAGTTCAATAGTAAGGGAGAAAAGTGTTCCTGAGTGCTGAAAAACGTGATTGTTCAGAAAACGCGTTTTTCTGAAAAGCAGTTTTTTTCTTGACGTGACGTCGTTTCAAAGCTTCTGAACTTTTCCAAAGTTTGTTTTAGATGACGGGACTCTTTCTAGAAGAAGAAGAAGAAGACAACAACGAGTAGGTTATAATTTGACAGGTTACTGATGTTTGTTTTCGTCAGATTTGCATCTTGTTCTAACGTTCTGATGCAAAGTTTGTGGCGGTCAGGTAGCGTTCCAAGTTTTATCGCGCATTGGCCTAGCTGCTAATTTAGTGCGCGCTCGGTTTAGGTATTTTTTAACCCACTTATAGTCGTTCAATTTTTAAAATGTTTATTGCATTTTATCCGTTATATAATAAACTATTTTTTAATATTATTTTTGAAAAATCGATTTTTTTTGACCCAAAAAATTACATACTACCCTTAAGCTGGTATGAGATATGAAACCAAAGTCATCTTACAGGACCATCACAAGGCTGCTCATCAACAGGGGTTCGACGTAGAGCTTTGTTGAATTTTTATCGCAGTTTTTTGACTTACACCCTATATAGGGTGTAAGTCTGACTGGTCTGCCTTACAGTACGAGTTGATTCTCCAATTAATTTTCAACAAAAAATGCCTCCTGGCAATGTTTTTAAAAGGCTTTGTTTTCTAGTTATTTTAATTTCAAACTTTTTTCCGTGATTGTGACCTTACGTGATTAAATCGGCCATAACTCCTTTAATTGGCTGTAACAATCACAATTGGAGGATACCGTTAGAAAGAGCATTAAATTTCCTATTGGATAGGCCCCTTACCTTTTTTTCAAGTCAAGTAAAGCTCTCTGAAAAGAGAATTTTACGTACTTAATTTGGGAAACCTCGAATTTGTTCAATCGCAAATTGAACTACAAGAACCAATATTTTTTCAAGATGCAAGAACAGTTGAATCTCACCACTCTAACGTTATAATTAAAAAAATTTACAACCAAATTTAGGGGAGAAATTTTTGTTTGAACGCAGAAAAACCTGCATTTCTCAATTCTGTAAGCAATGAGTGTTCACAAATTAATTCCCAAGGCAGTATATTTGAAGGTTTCGTCCTTTTTTGACCAACTTCAAAAACCCACACGGTTATCCAATTTGGGGTTTAAGATGGACAAATTTTGCTTTTAATTTGTTCAGCTCGCATTTTTTGGTTTTCTATTTCAGTATGCACACTACATGGTCCTTCTGTAGACGGTGATGAACAGATTTAGGTGGCAAATCCTTCGTGATTCATTGAACCTCTGCGTCATCAACAACATCGCTATTCGCCACGACACCCAACAACATCGTAAGTATTTTCTTCTGTCAACAAAACCGATTGGATCGGATGGGGAAGGATCACTGCTGAATATGAGGTGTCTTTCGCCTGCTCGGCGAGGATGCCCCCCTAAAATCATTACGAAAACGTATCCCGATGCGATGGATGGGGAGCGGTTGTCAATATTGGCCATCTTTCCGTCACCTTCACGCCCGCGGTACCATCAATCAGGATAAAAGGGTGACCCTGGGTGTGACAACGTTGCCTCAATACCTCCCCTCAACAACAACCTCTTTTACTGTATAACAAAATAACCTCTCAATATGAGCCAGGAAGACGTATCCTCGATCAGAAGGTTATAACACCCAAATTTTCGTCGAGGCGTTGTTTAGTCCTGGCACAAATTGCAACTCTGTGGAACATATTTAAGCGGAACGTACACCATATTGAGCTGTCAATTGTATCCATAGAGCGTCCCAGGGCATCTCCCAATTCGCAAACATTCCTCAGCAAGCTGGAAGAAAATTGCACATGGTTCTCGACATACATTTTCAAGTAGGTACAGGGTGGCTGAAAACGGACGCCCACTTTTTAAAATGACGCCAAATTTTTAATTTTGGAGATATCAGGTTGAAATAAATTCCAAAATGTTCGTTAGAATTGGAAGTTTATTGAACAGTAAGAAAAGATCAGTTATGGAATATTGTGCTAAGTAGATGGCGCCCTTGCTGATTAATGCACTGTTCAAGCCTTTCGGCGAAGTTGCTCATGACGGATATTGGGCATCGGATAACCCAAGGGAACTGCACCAACAGCCTCTCCACAGCGAAAAAGTTACAGTGTGGTGTTCATTTTCAAAGGTAGGGATTTGGTTTCAACAGGACGGGGCAACTGCACACACGGCGAGAATTTCCATGGATATTGTCCGCCAAACATTTGAAAGTTGATTTTGTGACACGGTGACATTCCATGGCCTCCGCGCTCGCCCGATCTCACTCCCTGTGATTTCTTTTTATGGGGCTACCTGAAGTCCAAGGTTTATGTGGATAAACCACGAACTCTTCAAGACCTCAAAGATGCGATCACACGTGAAATTGCCGACATCCCGATGGAAATGTTGGATAACGTCATGAGCAACTTCGCCGAAAGGCTTGAACAGTGCATAAATCAGCAAGGGCGCCATCTACTTAGCACAATATTCCATAACTGACTTTTTTCTTACTGTACAATAAACTTCCAATCCTAACGAACATTTTGGAATTTATTTCAACCTGATATCTCCAAAATTAAAAATTTGGCGTCATTTTAAAAAGTGGGCGTCCGTTTTCAGCCACCCTGTACCTAGCTCTTTAAAATCCAAAATACAATTTTAAGAATATTCAAAGGAAGTACACATTTGACAGAGAAAGCGCAATTCAAGATCATTGTCATCGGTACCTTCATATGCGTTACCATAAATTACAATCATACACCATACTCTCTGATAAATATGTAATCGTATTCAATATTGGCATTAGAGAGTTACAGCGGGCCAATTACATTTCGGTCTGTAGCTGCGTCTGAAGTGTGGATGGTGGATGATCGATCTTGATGAGATCAGTTGGACGATCGATCTCGATTTCTTTCCCGTTGAAGACAACTTTCCTCTCCCTTTTCGACCGGCTTCTTTTTACGTCTTTTCCGATTTATTTTACTTCGACAAGGCAACATTGGAATATAATACGAAAAGTGGATTAGTCTGAAGTCGATCATAAACTACCATTCTCGTTGAATTCGGGCATCTGTCATCTACTCCTCAGACAAGGGGATAGACTAAAATGCACGATTACTCACATTCATTTTGCATATACTTATTTATACTTTTACGTTTATTTTGAGTAACAAAGAAGCGCATTTCATTGATTTCCTCATATTTTCCTTCCTTTTCTCCTTCTTCGGTTCAACGGAAAACAAAAACCGCAGGATGAGTTAACGTCACCTATGGAAGTGTTGTAAAATCTAAAGCAACGTCAATTCCGTGAGGCTCACGGGATTGACGCGAGACTCACGTCAGACGGTTCTCACGTAATGACTGGTGAGTTCTCACGTAATGACGGTTCGAAATATTGCTGTGACTCTGTATTGAAGGTTGTACCATCAAATTCCCAATTTGGCAAACAGCAACACTGTCTCGAGACTTTGGAGACGTTTTTTCTCGCTTTTCACTATGTGCCTCCTGGAGTGGTTGGATTGAGAAGATGAACTATAAGGAAAATCACGTTTGATCATGAGCAGTACCAACCTCGTAGAAGATACCATATAGACGTAGGTAGGTACCATATAAACGAAACTAAAATTGTTCAGGAACTTTTGAACACCAAAATGCGTGCATGCATTTTGGTTTTGGATGACACAAATGAATGATAATTAATGATATTTTCAAGTGAATTAATGTTTTCCATCCAAATTGTCGACATCAACAACGTCGAGTTATTTCCGATCATGTTGACGATTTTTCGTTTTTCCAACTGTGTTGTGGTCTCCACTGATGCATCCTGATGACGTTGCTAGTCTCTAACTTCCAAATTCGAGCAAAATCTAGAATCCAGAATCGATATTAATCGGATTTCACTGAAGAATCGCTTTTGTGCGTTCACACAGAGTACCATTGGATAGATGACGACGTAATTCACAGGGGACCGTCTGCATCTAGTCATTATCTCTAAAAGTTTCCAAGTTCGAAGAACGTTCCGCCCCAAGGAAGGCCGCCCCGACAAACCTTATCGGTTTCACGCTGATTGTGGTCCTCAGCTAGGCGCATTTTCCTGTCCTAGCAGTCACACCCTGAGCAATTGAAAAATCTCAAGATACCCCCACTCTTCCCAGCGCGCAGACATCGAATGGTCAAGGATGCTTAAGAGAAGAAAATCAAAAAATACAAGATGACAGGAGATAGATGTCCAAACTATAGAACGTGTTTGTGCACCACAAATGCAACAAAAAAGTTCTTTTCAGCCCAAGTACGATTCCCAAGTGTGAGGAAAAAATGGTAGAATTTACTTATTTATTGTTTTTTGAGCAAAAACATGATTTTTTGCCTAAAATTAACCATATTTTCTCAACTATTGGTCCTACAGCAAATTCAGAAAAAAGTGTTTGAATGCGGCAAAACGTGATCGACGTTCCGGCTGTGATTCCGGGGTTCCCCCCTACAATATCGTTTTGAAAAAAAAAAATTACTTTTCGGCGATCAAAACAAAAAATAGTCCCCTTAAATACGATCATAAAGAATTGTTTGATTGTTTCGTTGGAAAGCTTGTTAGAAAAGGAAGTTTTTGTGGAATCCGCAAAGTTTAGAGTTAAAAAATTCATTTATTCGCTCCAAAAAAAAAATTTTAGAAAAAAAAGTATAGAAATTTTAATAGGAATTTTTAAAAGTATGTTTCACACTAGGAAATTTAATGAGCTTTTCAGTAGTTGAGGAAGTATAGTTAGCTTTAGACAAAAAATCACAAATTATTTTCACCCAAAAAACAAAAACTCAACAATTTCTCCTTTAACTACACTTGAGGATCGAACATGAGTGAGGAGGAACTTTTTGTTGCATTTGTGGAGCACAAAAACCTCCTAGCGTTTGGACATCTCGCCTTTTGGTATAATGCAAAGGAAGGATGTCCAACTCTCATCGTCCTTGCGCCCTACGTTGGTTGGGAAATAATATTATTGTTTTTAAATATTTCATTTTTCAGTAATTTCACCTCAGACTCGACGATTGGTTAAGCCAAATTCATTCAAATTCCGCTTCAGAAGGATAATTTATTATAGGAAGGTGAAAATGCCTATCTTCGTGAATAACTCTTCACTCCTCTCAAACTAACTTTCGTAGCAGCTGTCATCGAAATTTCGAAGTGAAAAACAACCTTTCTGCAGAAGGTTTGAGAAGAGTTTTCTTGCAGGTTTCGGGCCTTTAGCCCCGGTCCGCTCTTTTTTCGTCCTCTTAATGCAAGGGGATAGTACATTAGCCGGAATATGGAAGGCCACCCGGGGTGAGAGGCATTACCCGGCCCCACTAAGGGCTCCAGCACCACTACAGCAGGCCCATGTTAGGGACCCCTTTCTTTCGCCCTTGTTGTATTTTTATATTTTACGGTCGTGAGTTATTACGTCATGGTGAGGGAGTTTTCCTCCTCTTTTTTAACAGGAAGAACGAAACTTTGTCATCTCCCCGCACGATATAGATTTATCCCGGGAGAGCTCCAGAGGGCGCCAGAGGGATGGATCCCAAGAATTTGTATTATTTCGGGAGTATTCGACGTTCGGTTTCGACTGTTACACATTGTGCGCTTCAATTCAAAAGGGTATTACATGAGATAACTAACTTGTTTGTAGAGTCGTGTTTTTTCATGAAGAAGTAAAATTGGCGAAAACTTTTTTTCTCCGCATTTTTTCGTTTCAGAGTTGTCTGTAGGTCTATCGGATATAGACAATACCATACGAAAATATTGTATGATTTTGAAGACATTTTCAGGCGACATGAAACCAAAATTGTTCATGAGCATTGTTTCGTAGGTAAGGAAGGGTTTGGATCATCAGAATTACCAACTGTAACCCCAGTTTGCGAAGTGTCAGAGAATTAGGTACGCAATGGGAGGTATCAGGGTTTTGTCATTAAATAATGATTAACAGGAGATTTTCATTATTTTCCGACCGTTAGCGTGTTCATTTTAACAAATGGCATGTGAAAATTTGTTACAAAATGAACATTAAAAAATGTTTTTGATGGAAAAAAAGCGTAAAATAACAATTATTAAATATTCGAATGATCTGACTCGATAGATGGCATTGAACTGACTAAAATGAAATTAACCGGGGATATCGAATGTATTAAAAATAATAAGTATACAATTTGGTAGTTTGTGACTCACTTCTCAAAGTACACAAGGATGTCTGCGTTGTCAGAATTCACTTCTGAAAAACTGAGACGCGAATGGCGGGCCCAAAGCTCCAAAGCCCGATGAAGGTCAGCTCTCAGCCTGCCGTAGTCCAAGCTGCTGCTGTTGAAATTTTTGGTCCTCAAACTGAAAGGAAGAGAGAAAGAAATTAAAAAAGATCCAAGAAGGGACTTCAACAAGATGTAGGAAATTAAAAAAAGTCGTTCAAAGATAATTTTGGAGTATTGATTCAAATTCATGAGTCAACTGTATCGAGTTCGTTTTGAGTGAGTAGAATATACTTGCTTCTACTACGCTCTGCTGGCCATAATGCCAATCTGATTGAATTTTGTTGGCCAATAGATTACATTTGGAGTCGCAAGGCTTGACGACTATACCTACTCGCCGGCAAATCTCTTTGTTGTGTCCAACCTTCAAGGATTGATTTTACAACTAATTTCCAACAAAAAGTTCCTCAAACAGTTTTTTATTTTTATACTCCTTGTTTTCGTGTTTCGTTAACATAATTTTTCGTGTTTATGATCTAATATTAGCATAAAATTTAGCATATCTAAATTAGCATATCTAAAATTAGCATAGAATTTGGCATATCTAAATTAGCATATCTAAAATTAGCATAACTACCTTTATTTGCCGTGTAAAAGTAAACATAAGGGCACCGTTGAAAAGAACGTTAAATTTCTCATCTCCTTAAAATTCTAAATAAAAATATTTTGAGAGGACCTGATGCATGATAAAAGAGCTCAAAGAAAATTTTTTTAATTGTTAACAAAATTTCGTTTTTTTGGTTTTATTAATAAGTTGACTTTATTTATTGTTTTTTAGAGGCACTATACGGGCAGACACTAAACTAAACTTTCTCAGCTTTCCAACGGTTTATTTATTTATTTTTTAAAAATTTACATTTGGGTTTAGGGAAGAAAATTATGTTTGTATGCTAAACAACGTGAATTTTGGTTTATTATTGTCAATAATAAGCTTTTGGAATCGAGCAAAAAAAATTTTTTTTTAACCTTCCCCCCCCCCTCAAAATTTGATGTTTTACGTTTCAAGGTACGTAGAATCCGAAAATCCAATAAAAATTTTCCGTCCGTCCGCACTTTTCTTAGCAACACTGGACCGATTTGGTTCAAATTTGGCACATGGGCTCCATTTGGGGTCTAGTTTTTTTAGGTCTAGGATTATAGTAAATAAGAAGAGGTAAACACGAAAAAAAAATCGTGAAATTAAAATACTCATGAATACAAGGGGTTGAAAAAACTGTAAGAAGAACTTTTTGTTGGAAATTAGTTGTGGTATCGACCCCTTGAAGGTGGGACACATTAAGCTTGTTCACCCTGCGTGTAATAATTTTATGCTTATGGCTTCGAAGGAACCAAAATTGTTCAGAAAGCACGGAAACGACAAATGAAATTTGTTAAACGGCTGATGGTTTTGAAAGTTTCAGCTGACCAGGAGTGGAAGGAAGGAAAGAAGGTTGCATGTTCAGAAGGTCCAGATGGCCTCTTTATGATACCCAGAATAACAGAGGGGGAGGAACAAGGTCAGAGGTCAATTGCTCCTCCTCACTGAGGCAAACCAGCATCCTAAGGTTTTTCTGGAAGGATTTCTCTTCATAATAATTTACTTCGGAAGCCTTTTCAACGCACTTTACTTCCCAGTGAAAAGTAGTTTTGCAATCAGATGGAATAAGTCGCACGAAACATGACGATTTGAATTATATATGTAGCATTT
>CM019182.2:26071888-26270126 GCA_009739505.2 Apolygus lucorum | reverse complement strand
CCCCCCTCCTTCAAGGCAAAATTTAATGTGGATGAAGTAGTCCACAGCGCCTGATAAATTTTAGCGTTGAACAAAGGAGGAACCACGCGAATCGGTTGGGGAATAATGCTGGACAAACACAAGAGACACAGACTGATGGATTTTCTTCCGTGGATTTGGGTTTTGAAGGGACTAAAACGGATTAGTATCTGGTTATTTTGTTTTCCGTTGAGTGTTGTCCACCTTTAACCCAGATTAATCGCATATTCAAGGATGCCCAAGTCTTACAACGTCCTAGAAACAAGTAGGTAACCATCTACCTACCTGCTGTTAAAGCAGCATGATGGATGAAATAATTAGGAAACCATGTAAATTATTATAATTGTGATCATTATTGCAATTATTATTTTTCTGTAAAGATCACCCACCATTCAACTACCTTCTTGGGACAAGGTCAGGAGGGGGGTCCTTTGGGCTAGGCTCGAGGGAACGATGTGTTCTGATAAATTGCACAATAAAACATGCATTTATCATTGTTGATCGTCTTGATTGTGATAGTAGTTCCCAAAAAATTAACACTAGGTTTCTTTAATTGAGGAAATCACTTAATAGAGGCGATACGTCCACTTTAGAGGGGTAGCACTGGGCTTGTGCCTGTCTTCTGCAAACGTAGGTGGCACGCCCCGTCCATCGAACAAAGAACTTTCAGCATTCAGGCGGAGGGGGAATGAGCTAGGCTTCAGTTTGTCTTCTAGGGATGAAAAACAGCACTTCCACTACTCTAAACCGTTCCTAACTCAAAAATGACAATTTTGGACTTGTACCCCTCTTCTAGGATATGAGCGAAATAATGATTAACAGGAGATTTTCATTATTTTCCGACCGTCACGTCACGACTCAAGAAAGCGTTACCGTGTTCATTTTAACAAATGGCATGTGAAAATTTGTTACAAAATGAACATTAAAAAAAGTTTTTGATGGAAAAAAGCGTAAAATAACAATTATTGAATATTCAAATGATCTGACTCGATAGATGGCATTGAACTGACTAAAATGAAATTTACGGGGATATCGAATGTATTCAAAATAATAAGTATACAATTTGGTAGTTTGTGACTCACTTCTCAAAGTACACAAGATGTCTGCGTTGTCAGAATTCACTTCTGAAAACTGAGACGCGAATGGCGGGCCCAAGCTCCAAAGCCCGATGAAGGTCAGCTCTCAGCCTGCCGTAGTCCAAGCTGCTGCTGTTGAAATTTTTGGTCCTCAAACTGAAAGGAAGAGAGAAAAAAGTTAAAAGAGATCCAAGAAGGGGGAATTTATCAAGATGTAGGAGATTAGAAAAAGTCTCATAAGTGCAATATAAATATATGAATTTTCATAGATATTTCTGGAGTATTGAATCAAATTCACGAGTCAAACTTGGACTGTATCAAGTTCGTTTTAAGTTACATCTCTAAAATAGCATAACTACCTTTATTTGCCGTGTAACAAAAATATTTTGAGAAGATCTGATGCGTGATAAAGAGCTCAAAGGAAATTTTTAAATTGTTCACAAAATTCTTTTTTTTTTGGTTTTATTTATAAGTTGACTTAATTTATTGTTTTTTTAGAGGCAACTATACGGGCAGAGCCACTTCATACAGAAACTTATCAGCTTCCAACGGTTTATTATTTATTTTTATAATTTACATTTGAATTTAGGGAAAAAAATTATGTTTGGTTTGCTAAAAAAACGAAATTTTTCAACGAAATCACCTTTCAGCATAATGAGGACTCTGAGGTTGAACGAAGGGGGGCAGGCGACGTAATAATAATGTAATAAAACTTAAAAACGGGCCAATAATAATAATATAATTTTAGAAATTATAAAAAAAAATTACGCATCAGATTCTCTTAAATTATTTGACATTTTGTGTCTTTACTATGGCACATAAATGAAAAATCGTCACGCGGGGGATCGTTATGAGGGGGAGCGTTAGGCGGAAATTTCTGATGATTTTCACTTATCAACCAATCGTTCCTAGGGAAAAACTAACTTCCTCATTTCCACCCCACAAAAATCGTTCACACTCATTGGAAAGCTCTCAATTTATTAAACATAAGACATAAAATGTCTCTCGTGGTTGCGTACTTGTACGAAAGCTGTATCCCAACCGTTTGTGTTTTTGTTTAGCTTTAGCATTACGAGAAATGGAAAATTTAACGTTTTTGTCCAACGGTGCCCTTATTATACATTTGCACGGTAAATGAAAGTAGTAATGGTAATTTTAGTAAATATAGGTCGAAAATACGAAAAAAATCGTGAAATATAATACTCATGAATACAAGGGGTTTGAAAAAAAACTGTAAGAGGAAACTTTTTGCAGGAAATTAGGTTGTGGTATCGATCCCTTGAAGGTTGGACACGCTTGTTCACTCTGCGTGTAATAATATTATGCTTATGGTTTCGAAGGAACCAAAATTTTTCAGAAAGCAAGGAAACGACAAATGAAAATTTGATAACGGGGCTGATGGTTTTGAAAGTTTCAGGTTGACCAGGAGTGGAAGGAAGGAAAGAAGGTTCGCATGTTCAGAAGGTCCCGATGGCCTCTTTATGATACCCAGAATAACAGAGGGGGAGGAACAAGGTCAGAGGTCAATTGCTCCTCCCTCACAGAGGCGAACCAGCATCCTAAGGTTTTCTGGAAGGATTTCTCTTCATAATAATTTACTTCGGAAGCCTTTTTCAACGCACTTTACTTCCCAGGTGAAAAGTAGTTTTGCAATACAGATGGAATAAGTTCGCACGAAACAGGACGATTTGAATTATACAGGGTGTCTACACTTTCGATGGGCATAACTTCAGGGTTTGATTCTACAAGGTATTTCCAACAAAAAATGTCTCATAGCAATTTTCTTTTACCCCACTCAAAATTCCTTTTTTTTTCACTTTAAAGTTTTTCTTCGCGTTTTCGACCTTACGGCACTGATACGGTCATAACTCCCTTATTTCTCCTGAAAATTCAAATTTGACTACACCGTTAGAAGAGCGTTAAATTCCTAAGATGCCTAGTGCAAAATCAAAATATTTCGGCAATAAAATAGTTTCAAAAAATCAAGTCAAAAAGCCATCTCTAAAAAATTTTTGAAACTTGACTTTCTTCGACCAAAGTTTTCACTCTAAATCCCTGCCCATTTCGATGGGCGCTCTTCGGAGAAAACATGCTCAAATTGTGAGCTTTTCAACGGTCTATATCAATTTTCTTTTTAACATTCAAATTGGAAAGAGTAAATTAAGTTTGAATGCCAGAAAACGTGTGTTTTACAAGTAAATCCAGTGTTTTAAATCGGTTTATGGTCCCCCTCGACGTCCAAGAATGGCTTGACGATTTTGGTATCGTTTCCTATGTAATTTTTTTACGCTGAATCAAATTGTGATACTTCCGAATGATTCGACTGCTAGAAAGTGGATTTTTCGAAGAAAACCTTCGTTTTTCGTACATAAAATAAGCATTATTCGTAGATATAGTCGTGAGCATAAGTAACACCTTTGAACTCAACAAAAACACTGAATTTCAGCTGATTGAAGTTCTTCATGCTCACTACCACATTTACGAAATAATGCGTATTTTATGTACGAAAAACGAAGGTTTTTTTTTCAAAAATCCACTTTCTAGCAGTCGGAACCATTCGGAAGTATCACTATTTTATTCCGCGTAAAAAATTACATAGGAAATGATACCAAGACATCGTCAAGCCATCTTGATTGATAGACTTGATTGATAGACCGTTGAAAAGCTCACAATTTGAGCATGTTTCTCCGAATAGCGCCCATCGAAGTGGGCAGGGATTTAGAGTGAAAACTTTGGTCGAAGAAAGTCAAGTTTCAAAAATTTTTTAAAGTTGGCTTTTTGACTTGATTTTTTGAAACTATTTTATTGCTGAAATATTTTGATTTTGCACTAGGTAGCTTAGGAATTTAATGCTCTTTTCTAACGGTGTAGTCAGATTTGAATTTTCAGGAGAAATAAGGGAAGTTATGACCATATCAGTGCCGTAAGGTCGAAAAACGCGAAAAAAAACTTTAAAGAGAAAAAAAAGGAATTTTGAGTGGGTTAAAAGAAAATTGCTATGAGACATTTTTGTTGGAAATACCTTGTAGAATCGAACCCTGAAGTTATGCTCATCGAGAGTGTAGACACCCTGTATATGTAGCATTCCAAGTCACACTAATCCTTTTCCAAACAAAATTAAACTTTTTCCAAGTCAAATTAATCCTTATCCGCAACATAACAATATATTTCCGTAAAGTCATAATCTCACAAAGTAAGTAAATCATCAGAACATCATCTTGGAAATTCAATTAAAATTCGTGTGAATTTTCAAGGATAAGGCGGTAGGTGGCGACGATTAGAGAGAAATGGCATTATGAAGGGATACTCACTAGCCTCGTCTTCTGGAGCCTCCGAAGATATCGGGACTGAAGAATCGAAAATTCTTCACATTCTACAGCTCAAAACTTCTCACTTTTTTCTACAATTCCTGCAATTCGCAAAACGTCTCACTGGGTTAATTCTTGCGAAAGGATTCATTTGGTTTGGAAAAGGATAGTTTTGACTTGAAAATGCTGTACAAGAAATTGGAACCAGACAGGCCACCATGTAACCAAAATCGCACAGAAAAATGCGGAATGGAAGAGAATATTTTAATCTTAGTTGAACACGGGTTTTTGACATTTTATGTCTTTACTTTGGCACATAAACGAAAAAAGCGTTAAGTTAGTTTTCCTGATAATTTCCGCTTACAACCGAGTCGTTGCAAGGGAACTTTATCTTCGTTATTCGTATTTGTAGAAAATCGCTCACCATTCGTTGGAAAGCCCCAAATTTGTACATAAATTATATACTGCCAAAACCGCTGTAATTATGGAAGAAACTGAGATATACATCTTTCGTGGTTAGAGTTTGTTACACGTCAACAAACTATAATTATTATAGGAGAAAGCCTATTATATAAGAATTATAGGTAGGTAGAGAAGCTAGCGGGGAAAAGTAAAGAAATAGAATGTCCCAATGTGTAGCAGACTCGTATGCAAGCGTTCTCCTAACTTTATAGTAATGAAGTTTCCAAGTAGATCTTCCGATAAATCGATTTTTTAACCTGCTGCACTGAATACAAACTTCCCTATTTTCGATGGGGAGGAAACCAACTATTTTGTCTGATGCCCATCCAGACTGCTTTAAAAAGTCCCCTTCGTGCAACTAATTTTCGAAGAACTGATTCAATTCTCTCCTAGCCTGTGTCCCTTTCTGGGTACTAGATTTTAATAGCCTCCACGTCGCTCTATATTGGCGATTGGCCATCGTACCATTTTGATTGAACTTCGAGTTGACCGAATGAATGCGCTTAGAATCGCTGTTAGGTCTTGGAATCATGCACATAGTGCCGCAGCCACTATAATATTGAAATTCGACACAATGTTGGCTTATACAGGGTGTTAAATTTTAAACGATCACAGGCAAAGAATCGATTTTACAGCTCATTTCCGGCAAAATGTCTCCTGGTAATTTTGGTTTATTATTTTCAATAATAAGCCTTTGGAATCGAGCAAGAAAAAAATTTTTTTAACCCCCCCTCAAAATTTGATGTTTTACGTTTCAAGGTACGTAGAATACGAAAATCGAATAAAAAAATTTCCGTCCGTCCGCCGTACGCCGTACGCGGCACTTTTCTTAGCAACACTGGACCGATTTGGTTCAAATTTGGTATATGGGCTCCATTTGGTGTCTAGTTGTGCCGCGAAGCTTTTGGTTGATGTAGGTCACTTCTAAGGGGTGAAAATTAAGGGTTGAAATTTTCAAGAGTGCCCTAGCTCGAAAACTCTCGAAATAAAGGTATCGTTTTTTCACCAATTTTAAATAGTATAGAATTTTTAAAAATTTTTGAGACCACCCGGAGCTCTGTAGGACAAACCGTTCGGTCCCTACGAGTATTTGAAGGTTTTCCTTCGATAAAACAGAATCATGAGTGTGAATCGCAAAAGAGGTCTAATCTCCATTCAAATTTTATCGGACTAAAATGCGATCGCTGTTCATTTCTTCGATTTGTATACAGTTTTGCCTTCTGCGTAACCAGTAATCAAATTTCCATATCAAGCTTTCTATTTTTCGAATCGAGTGTGAAGCGTTTAGTTCTTTCTAATAAACTTGATTGTGAAGGTGTGAAGCCATTATAGTGTGGTAGGTAGTACCTACCAATAGTTGGTAGGTAAAAAAAAGTTGGTAGGTAAAACAATGTTTGTAGGTAAAAAACGCTGCAAATCATTGCTCACTGATCAGCTGAGTGAGCTCCGAAGCCATTTTCAATCCTATTGAATGGAGGTGCTCTTCCAGGCGTCTCCAGCATTCGAGGATATCTTCTTCACTCCTCACATCACTGATCAGCTGAGTGAGCTCCAAAGCCATTTTCAATCCTATTGAATGGAGGTGCTCTTCCAGGCGTCTCCAGCATTCGAGGAGATCTTCTTCAATCCTCACATCACTGATCAGCTGAGTGAGCTCGAAAGCCATTTTCAATCCTATTGAATGGAAGTGCTCTTCCAGGCGTCTCCAGCATTCGAGGAGATCTTCTTCACTCTTCAGATCACTGATCAGCTGAGTGAGCTCCGAAGCCATTTTCAATCCTATTGAACGCAGGAGCTGAAATTTGAGAGGGAAGGTCAAGGGAGAATACAGATGGTGGTAGGTGCTATTGATGGAGAACCAGTGATCTATACAGAAGGATGATCTATACAGAAAATAATAAACCTTTGAGCAATGATTTGCAGCGTTTTTTTAGAGGCTTCGTTTTCGAGGTATTTCACTTTTCTGAAATCTGAAATATTCAGATTTTTTTCGTATTTTCGACCTTATCTCAGTAAAACGGCGTTAACTCCCCGAATTCCCATGCAAATTCAAATCTCATTACACCATTGGAAAGAGCGTAAAATGTCTTAACTCATGATGGAAAAAATCCATATTTCAAATTGAAAAACGCTGCAAATTATTACACAGTGGTTTATTATTTTTCTATATTGATCACTCGTCTGCGAAGCCACCAACCATCCAACATGAAGAAAAATATCGATCGCATTTCGGTCAGCTTTAATTTGAACGGAGATTAGGCCTCTTTTGCGATTCACACTCGTGTTTCTGATTTATCGTACGTCCAAACTTTAAATTCTCGTAGTGAGCGAACGGTTTGTCCTACAGAGCTCCGGGTGGTCTCAAAAAATTCTTAAAATTCTATAGAATCTTAAATTGAAGGAAAAACAATACCTTTATATCAAAATTTTTTGAGTTAGGGCGTTTTGAAAATGTCAAAATTGATTTTGGAACCCTTAGAAGTGACCTACATCAACCAAAATCTTCGGGGCACAACTAGACCCCAAATGGAGCCTACATACCAAATTTCATCAAAATCGGTCAATGCTAAGTGGCAAACGTGCCGCGTACGGCGGACGGACGGCCAAATTTTTATTAGATTTTTGGATTCTACGTACCTTGAAACGTAAACCATCAAATTTTGAGGGGGTGGTAAAAATTTTTTTTTTCTTGGTCGATTCCAAAGGTTCATTATTGAAAATAATAAACCAAAAACGGGTGAACATTGGAATTGAACGAAAAAAATTGGCCACATCTTGGGAATCTTAACTTTTTTCAAACTCTCATAGGTTCAGTAATCCGGCACTTGTAGGCATAAAAGATGCACCAAAATCTCAGCTTTCCAACGGTCTAGTTATTTTCATTTTTAAAGTAGGATTTAACAAAGAAATTTGTGTTTGAACGAGGAAAACGTGAGCTTCTGCAACAGAATCAGCTCTCCTGCTGAGGCGATCTGAAGCCCTCGCTGTCTCCTGTGCCTCCCGCCCGCCCGACCCATCGACGAACCCCTCTGATTTTGGCGCATCTTTTAGGCTTACAGGTAAAACGCTGCAAATTATTACACAATGGTTTATTATTTTTTATTTTTCTATATAGATCACTCGTCTGCAAAGCCACCAACCATCCAACATGAAGAAAAACATCGATCGCATTTCGTTCAGCTTTAATTTGAACGGAGATTAGGCCTCTTTGCGATTCACACTCGTGTTTCTGATTTATCGTACGTCCAAACTTTAAATTCTCGTAGTGAGCGAACGGTTTGTCCTACAGAGCTCCGGGTGGTCTCAAAAAATTTTAAAAATGCTATAGAATCTTAAATTGAAAGAAAAACAATACCTTTATATCAAAATTTTTTGAGTTAGGGCGTTTTCAAAATTTCAAAATTGATTTTGGAACCCTTAGAAGTGACCTACCTCAACCAAAATCTTCGGGGCACAACTAGATCCCAAATGGAGCCTACATACCAAATTTCATCAAAATCGGTCAATGCTAAGTGGCAAAAGTGCCGCGTACGGCGGACGGACGGCCAAATTTTTATTCGATTTTTGGATTCTACGTACCTTGAAACGTAAACCATCAAATTTTGAGGGGGTGTTAAAAATTTTTTTTTCTTGGTCGATTCCAAAGGTTCATTATTGAAAATAAAACGCTTGCATACGAGTCTGCAACACATTGAAACATTTTCATGCCCCCCCCCCCTGGGATGATCTGGGAGCTCGATTTTCGACTCAGCTGATCTGGAAGCTCGATTTTCGACTCAGCTGATCTGGGAGCTCGATTTTCGACTCAGCTGATCTGGGAGCTCGATTTTCGACTCAGCTGATCTGGGAGCTCAATTTTCGACTCAGCTGATCTGGGAGCTCGATTTTCGACTCAGCTGATCTGGGAGCTCGATTTTCGACTCAGCTGATCTGGGAGCTCAATTTTCGACTCAGCTGATCTGGGAGCTCGATTTTCGACTCAGCTGATCTGGGAGCTCAATTTTCGACTCAGCTGATCTGGTAATATCAAACTGTAAAGTACCTACCTAACTGTAAAGTACCTACCTGTAAAGTACCTAACAACTTCACTTCTGATGGTCATAATCATCATTGTGGCGACTTGGGACAAATTTCGTCGCATCAAATTTCGTGACGATTTTTTTTTTATGTGCCATATGAAAGACATGAAAATGTCAATAAACCAAAATTCACGTGCCGGATTACGGAACCTATGAGCTTTTTGAAAAAAGTTGAGATTCCCAAGATTTGACTAATTTTTCGTTTCAAGTCCGATTTTCACCCGTTTTTTTCGATTTGAAATATGGATTTTTTCCATCAACGAGTTAGACAATTTTACGCTCTTTACAACGGTGTAATCATATTTGAATTTGCATGGGAATTTGGGGAGTTGAGGTAAGGTTGAAAACACGAAAAAAATCTTAAAAGTGAAATAACTCGAAATTAAGCCTCTAAAAAAAATTACCAAGAGACATTTTTTGCTGGAAATGAGCTGTAGAATCGATTCCTGGCCTGTGACCGTCTTAAAATCTAACAACCTGTATATAAATGTACGTAAATTTATCTACATGTATTAAAATATACATGTACTTATCTAAAATATACCCATATATGCATTTTAAATTAATTAAATAATATATTTACTCATAAAAATGTGTTTAACACCAAAAGTGGTTTTAAATGTTTCGAAACGGATTTTCATGGAGGACATTTTCCTTACTAATATTGAGATCATAACAACTACATTTCTTTTCTTAGAAAATTCGCTATAATTGTTGTATATAGGTGTAACATTGTTCGTTCGTCTTGTCAGTTACCTCGCTATTTAGATTGCAGTGGCGCTCTATAACCCACCAAGAACACATTAGATGATCGATTCACACACGCTATATTAATTCACTTAATTATCATATTTTATATGGGATGTACACGTTAATTGAGTATTACGGTGATTACATAACTAACGCGACCTAAATGAGCAGGTACGTTAGGTCTCGACTAATATCGTTAATGGTTTCGAGCTATATGATGAACGCTCGAGTTAATATGAGTAGTAGACAGACTGGCGGGCTACTGTCGCCTCCATCTGGGTTACATTTCGCCAAGACAGCCACATTCTTCATCTCAAAACTAACTCAACCGAATTTTTCAGCTTCCAGAATACATTGGAGTATCTTTGGGGGATTGAACCCAAGATAAATAGCTTATTGATTTCATCACAGTCCGTTCAGTAGAAGCTTCGGTACGTGAGGAAGAAGAAATATCAATAAAATAAGTTTGGCTAACAGTATCTCAAATGCTCAAATCTCTTGGGATTTTTGAAAACTAACACCGTGAAAAGTATGACTCTTTTCAACTTCTCTATACTACGATCAATCATGATTTTACCAAGTGATTCTATTCGAGGAAGCTTTACTGCCCACCCAACATGGCTGACGTCATTCGTCAGTGTGATTATACACCGTTGTGGTCGATGCTACCTGTCTCGATACCTGACAACCTGAATCAATAGCCGAGCCGAATATAAACCTTCAACCCGCGAAATTTCTGGTTCTGACGTCGTTTTACCGCTGAAATTCCCCTTTTCAAAGACAGGTAGACGCGGCTTCGTATTGTTTGTTTTTCTTCCCAAGGATTAATAACTTGTTTCAGCTATCCCCGGGCGAAACCTACGCTTTTCTTGATTATGCGACGTCTTATTTTTTCCCTCCCTTTTTGTAGGCTTTCCTCCCGCATCCTCTTTTACTCCCGCGGGAGACTAGAAGGGGGAAAATACAACAACAAAATATAAGGAAAAAAAGAACACGAAAATAACAAAAAGGAAATAACATGGTTCCATGGTTGTCAAGCAGCTCCTTCTTCTCTCCCTTTTTAAACATTTGGTAACAATGAAAAATGAACGTTCGGGCAAAGAGGGAAGGAGCAAAGGAAAAACTGGTCCTTGTGGTTTCAGGCTGAAAGGGTTGGCGACAGGAGGGGGTTGAAATTGATGAAACTCTCTTCCTAATCTGAGTCCGTTTCCCAAGGATCCTGTTCGGAGGAGACTGATGCAGAACGGGAGGGAAAAGTATCGAAGGAAAAAAAAATTGGTCGAAATGTTCAAGTCGGGCCACGTAGCTCTTCGGAGTTACTGAATCAAATTGGATTCGACGTAAAATGTATAACCCTCTTTATTTATTCGGGTTGAGCTCGTAATATCTCGAGAAAACGTATGGAGGGCTGAGAAGAGGTGAATCTTTCCAGAGAGTTTGAATAATGTTCTGACGTCTCGTTTGATCTTAATGGAGCTTTTATTGCACGTACTTCCATTCTACCCTAAAATATCAGGTCTCAGAAATTGTACCTAATTTTGTTTTGAACGTCTTTCTGTTTGAAGCAAATAAGGCACATTTAATTTACATTGCCTTCCAGCTTAGTGACTTGGTGATAAACTTATCATTTATGGAATATAATCGAGTTCTCCAAGAGCTGCTTCAACGGAGTTGTGGCTATTTTGAACTATGATAATTTAAAAAAGCTTTATATTCGTGCAGCAGATGAAAACATTTGCAGCTTTTTGGGCAAAGCCACACGAAGATTACGTACCATTTAATTTTCAACAAAATGTTCTCATTTGGCATCTACTCTGAGTAGACTGATGAGTATTTCATCAACTTGTTAGATTCATAATTGTTCAAGCCAAACTCTGGAAGAGGATTTCGGAGGTTCTTAGGCGAAGATGATGTTCAAGGTACTGCTTTGGGAAGGTTTTGGTGGGACGCCTATAAGCGAAAACGCTGGCTCCATCTTACGGTAGACTTGCCGTCAGTAATATCCTGCCAATCGGGGGATTAGAAGAGATTGGGCCAGGAGGGGGTACAACCTTCTGGTAAGATCAGCTGAAGGTAATGTGACAGAAGAGCTGGGTGGCGCCTCTCTGCTCGGATCAATCCCCAACGTTAAGTCCTCCGAACCCCTCTTTACCGCCGTATTAACTTCTTACGCCTTGTTAACGGCCACCATTACCTGTAACCTCATCAATCCCGCCCTGCATGTACTCATATCAATTTACAAACTCATCTCCATTCCTGGCAGACTCTTATTAAAACAGACTGGACCCCTCAGGCTGTATTAGTAGCGCCTACGAAGGGATCTTCCGGTCGTCTCTGAGAAACATTTAAAAGCAAGTATCTTTACGTATTCATGACTGTGAACGCAAGATTGATTCCAAAGGGTATTTCCAACGAAAAATGTCTCCTAGCAATTTTGTTTTAACCCCCTGTTTTTTCAATTTCAATTGCCATCAAACTCTCATAAAACTCCCGTTCATACCAAGAAAATTAACATTTGAGAATATCGTAAGAAAGAGCATTGAATGTCCAAGCTACCTAGTGCAAAACCAAGATCTTTTAGAAAAGGAAAAAAAAAAAAAAAACATTTTGAAGAAAATCAAGTCAAAAAGTCAAGTTTTAAATTTTGTCGGAGATTGACTTTTGTGACAATGAATATGTCTTATTGCTTGGGTCCATCCAAAATTTTCCGCAACAAAATTTCCGCTGAGCTTTCCAATGGCCCATAATTTTCGGGTTTACTATGAAATTTGAGGACTGAAATGGTGTTTGAATGCCAGAAAAATCACCAATAACAACTATTGGATGTATAAAATCCCTCAATTTTAGCTGAAATAACTTTTTTTTAATTCACATATCATTTTAGTCTTCAAACTTCAAAGTAAACTTAGAAAATGATGAACCGTTGGAAAGCTGACAACTTGGCCATCTCTTTTCCGAAGAGCGCCCATCGAAGTGAGAACGAGTTCAGCGTAAAAACTTCGAATAAAACTGGTCGTTAATAACATCATATATTTCATGTGTGAGGGTTCAGCTGGAACAGGTTGATTGCAACTCTTGTAGCAGATAACAATATAATTCGATCGTAGATCCCACCGCTGTCACCAAAATGTTGACCAAACGCTGCAAATTATTTCACAGTTTTATTATTTTCCTGTATAGATCACTCATCTGCAAAGATCACAGCTTTACCATTGTCACTATTTTTTCAACTACCAACCATAGGTACCTACTAAAAAATAAATTACCTTCACACCTTCACAATCAAGTTTATTTGGAAGAAATAAAAACTTCACACGCGATTCGAAAGAATAGGGAATTCATATGGGAAATTTGATTACTGGTTGCAAAGGAAGCCAGACTGAATACAACTCGAAGAAACGAACAGCAATCGCATTTAAGTCAGATAAAATTTGAACGGAGATTAGACCTCTTTGGTAATTCACACTCATGTTTCTGATTTATCGTAAGTCCAACCCTTAAGTTCTCGTAGGGAGCGAACGGATTGTCCTACAGAGCTCCGCGTGGTCTCTAAAAATTCTAAAAATTCAATACTATCTTAAATTGGTGAAAAAACAATCTTTATTTCGTGAGTTTTCGAGCTAGGGAACTTTTGAAAATTTCAACCCTTATTTTTCACGGACATCAACCAAAAGCTTGGTGGCACAACTAGACCCCAAATGGAGCCCATATACCAAATTTCATCAAAATCGGTCCAAGGTTGCTAAGAAAAGTGCCACGACGGCTTACGGTCGGATTTTTGAAAATTCGATTTTCAGATTCTACGAACCTTGCTACGTACCTAAAACATCAAATTTTGAGGGGGGGGATGGGGGGGGGGGGGGGGGGGCATTTTTTTCTTGCTCGATTCCAATGATTCATTATTGAAAATAATAAACCAAAAAGTCAAATTTCGAAAAATGTTAAAATTTTGCTGTTTAACTTGATTAAAAGATGTTTTAATCTCTAAAAGGTCTTGATTTTGCATTAGGTAGCTTTGAAATTTACGCTCTTTCCAACGATATCTTTGAATCCTAATTTACTTGGTAAATGACGGGAGTTACGACAGTTTTGATGACATAAGGTTGAAAACAAGAAAGAATTGAAAAAAAGGAGTTATATTAAAATTGATGAGACATTTTTTGTCTGAAAAACCTTGTAGGTAAATTGGATTCTTGAAGTAAGGTTCACCCTGTATTACGGATGACAAATTCAATTTTATAGTCAAGTTCCCCCGACGATGACTATGATTTTCTCCTCACAGGAATAACAACTTTCACATTCCAAAACTAGACTTGAATTACCTAGTTTTTCCTTTAAAAATTTCAACAACCTAGTGGTCTCGCCTCAGTCGCTTTCACAAACAAATTTCTATATTCCTGCCTCTCGCATAAAAACATTCCGATCAGTGCCTTGTTGAATTCCATAGACCTAAATTATAGTTACAACTCACTTTTATCTCGTCTCTAAAGACGCTAATTCACTGCCAAGAGAAGGCTTTTCATTGACTCTATAGCTGCTTTCAAATGTTGTTTTGGCGAGTTCATGATGTAAACTATCTTATCCTACTTATTTTTATTATTACCTGTTTATTAAGAGTGTTCTAATTTGTATGTTTGTATTGTCATTTCGAATTGAGTTGTGATTGGGCTCTGCATGTTAAAAACGTATAAAGAACGAAGAAAAGAGTTGTTTCAAGGTGTTTATTCAGTCAATCCACATTATATTGATTACACGTATTTTACTACTAAAATATTCAGCTTAATCTGTCGATGATAGAACAGTTTGAATGGTGTAGATAAAAACAAAATTTTAATGTGAGGCCGAAATCTCTAGAGACGATCAATAAAACAATGCGAATGGTGTCAATAAACGCCGAGTGAATCCTGTCTGAATCATCTGGATATTTCGGGGAGGGATCGCGGTGTTCAACTCCCCATAGCCTGCTCGTATCTCTTCTCTCTGCCTACCCAAGCGAAATCATCCCTAATGATTCAAACCAACACGCCGATATGGCAGGAGCATTGATATGCGTGGGAATCGCCCGAACATGTGGCCCGCGGGTTCGGTGCTCTGGTTGGTTTACACATGTGTAATCTATAATTAACATCGCCAGTTCTCTCTCGATGGGAGTTCGGGCCCGAGAGTCCCTGGCGATGGGGCGTAGAGGGGGCGTCGGAGGATCGTAGAGGTTCTGCGGGAGGTCACAAAAAAAAAAAAAAAAAAAAAAAAAAAACGGGGCGTACGAGAGACGTCAACGCTCCCCCACTTCTCGGTTGTCGTGTTTGTCCGATTAAGTTGATGATTGATATTGTCCGAGAAACGAGGCCTGGATTTTGGATTCGGCTCGTCATCTGAACGTTCCAGCTTGATGAACGTTGAGAAAAAACGAAGAATCATCGAAGATAAACATCGGAACTCTACCCCACCAGCTCAAAATTGTCAGCACTGAACGAAACCTAGCTGTTTGGTCGAAAGAGCTCTTCTATCCCGTACATGTGCAAGGATGACCATGTACCCGATACAGGCTACCAGATATTTCAAAATATCGATACTTTCGTACCTATACTCGATATTTTAGTATCAGTACTACACTATCCGATATTTAGATATATCGATACTTTAGATTCGATATATCTAAATATCGAATATTGATACAGTTCTTGCGGAAAATTCAACGTAATGGCTAAAAATTGAAAAAATGAAGAAGGTAGAGAGGCTGTTGGGTCAGCACTCTTTGGTTAAAGGCGTTACAGCTCGACCCACAAAGAATTAAGTCCGGATTTCGATCATTTATACTAAGGATGAAATTAATTTATATTATGGAGAAAATGTTGAATCATATTCAAAGTAATTAATATTAACGGTATGTTGTGTAATGCACTCAGCTTTTACACTTTATAGTTTTTTTAACGTGATTTATCACTGCAATTGAATATTAAATACAATCCATCTAGCAATATTACATCATTTGTACACTCATTGAGAGCCCGTTTACAGTAAAATCCAGCCCCTTCTCATAACAGTATCTTCAACACAGCTATAATTGCACTTGAACAGCACCAAGTCCAGTGGTTTTTTTCGCTTTAGTCGCCGGATTTCATCTTCGTTGTCCAAACGTATAGCATTTCCAGATTTTCATGATTGTGGAGGCGTTGTTCGTGCCTCCTTGAGTACCTTGCGATAATTTCCTGGACTGTTTCCATCCTCAAGTCTCGATGAATATCATCGTTCCTCATGTACCAAGGTGTACGCACTATAATTCTCAGTATTTTGTTTTGGGAGGTTTGGATTTTGTTAATGTTTGTTTTTTTGGCACAGCCCATAACTGAATTCCATAGGTCCAGATGGGGCGAAGGATCTGCTTATAAATAATAACGGTTTATTGTGGAGAGAGAGACGAGAATTCCTTCCCATCAACCAATACATCTTTCTGAATTTTTCTACATGTTTTTTTCCAGTTTAATTTGGAGTCGAGAGTCACTTTATAGTGAGAAATGAATACATTGTGGAGAAAATATTCACCTTGAGAATATTGAGATATTTTGAAATATCGATACTCGAATACGATGCAGTATCGATACTTTTGTAACTATACCCACCATTACTTATGTTAAGGAAGATAAGATATTGATTTTACCTGTAGCCCATAGCAACCAAATAATATTGTATGAAGAAATACCACAATGGGGAATTTGCCTCACATTTTTTTTTTTTTTTTTCGAATGAGCGTTTATTTTTAAGGAATAAAACCATAGTGAGCTGCTCGAAAACGCATCCAAAAAATTTAGAGAATTTAAGGAAGATGGAAATTTTAAATGTGGTGGCAATGTGTAAGAGGCAGCCATGTTTGAAACGTAACGGATATTCTACCAATCTGACTTCAAAGGTAGGTTCTGTGGCGCTTACCACAGAAGCGGAACATACACGAACTTTTAGCTTACAAGTAGTGTGCACAAGAGTGCGCCGCGAACTGGCAGGAAGAACCCAGACACAAAAGTGACCAAAAGAAACAATATTACTAACTTTTTTACAATACGATTCTACCTAGTAGGTAGTTTATCAAGCATTATTAGTCTTCATCTTCTCTTATTTAGTTTCAAGATTTGAATCACATTATTCGAGTAGCCATTTCACTGGATCGTTTTGTGTGGCGGTGCTAGAACTCTGTCTGTTGTCGGAGTTGTTTTCGCGTCGTTTTTTTTTTCGTATGACGTCAACAATATTCCTCGATTTTCGCGGTGTTTTGTAACAGAGGCTTCACTTGTTTAGGCATTTTCTCCTACGGTAATTTTTTCCCCTTGGTTATTCCTAGTGTTAAACGTTATTCTAGGGCCCTATTATAGGATTTGACTTGGAATTCCACAATCTAAAATTGAGGCAAATTCCCCATTCTCCTAAAAATACGATCACTGTGAAAATTATCATAAAGTCTGACGATGCTTTCAAGCGAAAGTGCACTCAACTTTTCCTAATAAACCTCAACAAGCCGCATATCATACTCCTCCACTCACCACACCTCTTCCAAATGCAGAAAGGCCTAACCCACACTATAGAATCATGTAAGATGAACAACGGAATTGTACACCATCAGCTAAGATTTCTTTGCTCTGGGATTATTAGTTACTAAGTTAAGTAAACATGTTCCTGTTCATTCAAAAACCCTGAAAATCGTAACAGTCCTTAGCAGAGACTCTAGGTACCTTTCGTCTCATGAAAATCCGAGCATCAAACAGAATGTAAGACTCCATTTTTGCTCGGAGCGTATCAAACAACTTAGCAAAGTACAGTTTAAAACAGCATAAAAACCCCTGTTCCAAACTCCCCCCTGTTCATCTCCAAACTTAAATCTCTTCAATTCCAGCACTACTGCAATTGTGAACCCTGTGGATCATTACAATCCATCAAGACTTATTATTAAGACTTACTTATTTTTAAAATTATCTTTAAAGAATATAAATAAGAAGAATATAAATTGTTCCCAAATTACATTTTTCGCTGTCTTGCAAGTGTCTTAATTCTAAAAGGTTCAAAGAAATACCGAAGAATTGAGTAGATATCGGCAAGAAGCAGCGCGTGCGCCAACTTAGAATCAAAATCTAGTACTGGTACCACACAATATTAGGGAGCAATCCCCAAATATCCAATCAACATATATCTCCAATCTTAAACAAATTTGAGGGAGCTTGGGGGTTGCAACTCAAACTTGAAAGATTCTCTCTTCTTCTCTTAGAGTTGTAATGAATTACAGTTCTAACTCTAAACACTTATCTAGCGATTCTATTTTTCGGACCGAAAAGATAACAAATTCATTTCTACTCATCCTCATATCATTAAAATATAGTTAGGCGTGGTTAAGACTGGGTGGAAGCATCCATCATGATTCCGAGTAAGGCCGATAGCGGGTGAGCTGACCCACAAAATGAGCCCATCAGCTAATAGGAAAAGCTCCCTTCTCCTGCCCGTGTTTCATTTGTTTCCAGACCCCTCCCGACCACCCGTATTTTCTCGACACGCGATGCTTTTCTCCTTTCGAGTTATGTCCCCTTTAATGCCCTTTCTAGCCAATGGAGGGGTTTCGGCCCTTAGTCAATTCTTGATCACCTTCTCAAAGGGTGGGGAATGAGGGCTCTAATAAAAAGAGGACCGAATGCTGCTCTTCGTCAGGTCTTAAACTGTCCTAATGCCTGGAAGTACTAGGATACTCCTTTGAATTCATTTGGAAATACTAAAACGACTTTTCACTCATTTATAGCACGTAAAAGGAGTTGAAGGTAAAGCATGGGGAGTGGATTTTCGAAGAACCTCCTAGGAAACTGACTCAATGTCACGCTCCAAGCCTGAACAGCACTGAGTTTCTTAGAGGGACTAGATTGTACTAATCTCTACGGCTCTATACTGACGATCCTGTCAAACTGATTAAATTTTAAATTTGGCAGATAGAATGCGCTTAGAGTTGCAAGGCGTTCACCAGTGGATGTTGCCGACGACTTCACTCGTCGAGAGTCCCCAAAAGGACTCACCGTTGGAAACTACCCACCAACACAAGAAAACGTCAAAATGATCGATGCAGTAGAGGACTCTGGAAAAATGCAAAATACAATCCACGATAGGATAACTATTTGCAGGGATTTAGCCACTCGAACGGCGCAGAGGTGATTCAATTCTCTATGGAAAATAGCCAATCACCAATAAGGCAAAGCTGGAAGCCAGGGTAGAAACGGTTTGCCAGTGCTCCGGCTCTACGAATGTACTCAAGATGACGCGCAAAAAAAAAGGAAAACGAGTTGATGAAGGTTGTAGTGAGGCAGCGTGGCGATGATTCCAACATCAGTTATGAGGTACAATGTGACTCAATGGGAGAAGAGTATCATTCAGATTCATCATTAAGAAGGAAAGCTCCCTCAATTCATTGGACTGAATGGAGTGAATGAGCTGGACGAGGGAAAAGAAAAAGAAAAAAAGTCTTCAAAAGGACTAGTAACTTTTAGAAAATTTTCATTTCTGATGAAATATTCCTATAGGAAATGTACCACTGATTCTGAACATACCTGCATTGCATTTATATGCTAATATATTTAGACGCTTCTAAAAAATTTCAACATACCCTATTTTGAACCTAGATTACACATTTTCTTTTAACAAATTGACCTCTTAAAACTACAAAACTAACTCATCCTTTCGTTTGATACTATACTACTTTCGGGGCCAGAAATAAAATAACAATCAGTAATACAGAGTCAAATACATTAAGTTTTCTTCAATATATGAACTCCATCAATTATGTACGAAGCAACGTGTTCCCGATGAAATTTATAATAATTATACATGGGTACTTGGAGCAGAGTAAATAATTATGCAGATTTACACAAAACGGTCAACTCACCATGAACCGTTACTTACGGAACGAGTATCACAATTGGGTATATTATATTATATCATGCTCCAAGACTTCAGTCATTTTAGTATGTCATGATAATATCGTCAAAATTCGGATACAAAATTTAGTACAATAAAGTTAACATTTCCAACTAAATGGTAGGTTTCTTAACTTCGATAGTGAGGAAGCAACACCGGAGAAATACTCGTGAATCATGGAAAACTATTAGTAGAATAGAGCATCTGTAGATTGAGGCATTGTTATCATAATTTCACTTCTCTTCCTTCTTTTCACATTAGATTGATTTCCAAGGTGTTGATAGGGTCGATGGATTAATATACTTTTTGTTGTGGAACTTGAAGCTTCAAGTGATGTCGAAAGGGCAAGAGAGCTCCTGCTGATACCAACGGGCTTATCACAACATTGCGAATCATGATGGTGGTCCTGATTGTTCTGACGGATCGATTGGTGGTAGAGATGACGTCGGGTAGTGAATCAGTCGCTCACTCAAGGAGGTTGTGATGGAGTCAATGTACACATCACACCCAGATTGAGTGAGTGACCGCCACAGCCTTCTTGGAGCACTGCAGGCAAGTAGAACCCACACCTTCAGCTTGGTCATATACATTTACATAGTATTACCCGATTATTTATGTAGAATCTAAATCACTTATGTATCATTATTTGACGGGAAGGCAATCAACCTATCTGTTTCTACGAACTCACACTTGAAAGTCCTTAAGGTTCTCTTAGTCTCCGAATCGCCCGGCCCTTCCACCCGGCAAATTATTTTGATCCCACTATCGTCCTTTCCTTCGAAGTTAAACGAATTTCATTCCATTCATATTACTTCTGCTATACGATACTTAGGTATGAAGAACATAATATTTAAGTGCAAAGCACACAATGTTTCCCTAATTACGAACATATTCTACTATTGCTCATGCTATAGATAGGAAATTGTTCGTTCATTTGCATACACTCGAATGTTATGCATGCATCCGACTAGTCGTCATGCTTGGAACAACACATTAAATTTGTAATCTCGTTGGTGCGGCTAGAAAGTTATGCCAAACTTAATTCTACTAGCTCGATTGAAATCAAAAAAACAAACCCTGCAAATCATTGCTCAAAGGTTTATTATTTTCTATGTAGATCACCCTTCTGTATAGATCCCTCCCTACCAACCATAGATGCCTACTACCTGCTAGGGCATTTTTGAAAATTTCAACTCTTCATTTCCATTTGGTTGGTGGTTGGGTTTGAAATTTTCAAAAATGCCCTAGTAGGTAGTAGGTACCTACGGTAGGTAGGGAGGGATCTATACAGAAGGGTGATCTATACAGAAAATAATAAACCTTTGAGCAATGATTTGCAGCGTTTTTTTTTTTACCTACCAACTATTGGTAGTAACCTACCTTCACATCTTCACAATCAAGTTTATTAGAAAGAACTAAACGCTTCACACTCGATTCGAAAAATAGAAAGCTTCATATGGAAATTTGATTACTGGTTGCTCAGAAAGCAAAACTGAATACAAATCGAAGAAATGAACAGCGATCGCATTTTAGTCAGATAAAATTTGAACGGAGATTTGAATTTTTGTGATTCACACTCGAGTTTCTGTTTTATCGAAGGAAAACCCTTAAGTACTCATAGGGAGCAAACGGTTGGTCCTGCAGAGCTCCGGGTGGTCTCAAAAATTGTTAAAAATTCAATACTATTTAAAATCGGTGGAAAAACGATACTTACCTTTATTTCGATAGTTTTCGAGCTAGGGCACTCTCGAAAATGTCAACCCTCAATTTTCACCCCTTAGAAGTGACTGACATCAACCAAAAGCTTCGCGGCACAACTAGACCCCAAATGGAGCCTATATACCAAATTGAAACCAAATCGGTCCAGGGTTGCTAAAAAAGTGCCGCATACGGCGGATGGACGGAAAATTTTTTCTTCGAATTTCGGATTCTACGTACCTTGAAACGTAAAACATCAAATTTTGAGGGGGGGTTAACATTTTTTTCTATCTCGATTTCAAAGGCTTATTATTGAAAATAATAAACCAAAATTAAGTTACAAAGTTGTAAATGAATGAGTAATGTAGGTAGTTTGATTGTCATACCCTCGTGAAGCAACTATGGTACCTACAGCACCTCTGTACAGTTGGACTTACCTGTAACAAAAAAAAAACCACCGTAAGATTAGGATATCAATCAACTTTATTGAAAATATTAGTTCATAAAAACTGTAAATTTTAAAGAATTGTAAATTAAGTTGAAAGTATGATTCAGATTGCAACTGAAGAAATTATGCTTGTAAAATAAATTGAAGGATAGCGCATCCTAAGAGGCTATGGGGGATATGAAATTCATGGGGACCATCTACAGGGCCTCTATACAACAGAACCAATCATATGGGACCATCTACAATCCGCACATTCTAAAAAAATGGATCTTTTTTTAAACACTAATTCCTCACAGCATAATATTATACAATAATTATGTTCTCAACTGTGAACTCATATATTTATGTCCATGTTATTCTGTGTGAAGAAGATATATCCAGCCGAAGGCATGGAGGCAGGTGTTTTTTCACTCAGCACCTGTACACAAGGAGCGTTTTTTGGAACGACTTGCGATTTTGGCTATTACATTTTGACACTACGACGTCTTTCCTGACTTCCTAAATCTACTTCAATGTCATAAAATGGATAAAGGAAATCTTATGGGCTTCAAAAGCCAAAATAAACCCTTTTGCAGATAAATATCACGTTTTATAAACGGAGGAAAAACCACTTAAGGCATTCAGTTAAGCTCTGGAGGGTTCAGAGGGGCACATGTTGAGAATGAATCCGGGTTTTATGGTCAGGGGGTAGAAGAAGTAAGAAATCCTCTTCTCAGATAACAAAACCCGAAAGAAGGAGGAAGTTTGGAGGAATTGTCCTTTTTCTTTGTGGTAAAAGAACGAAGGGTTGGGGGGTGAAAACCAACCAAGGGAAATCTGCATTGAAGAAAAGGAACAGTAAACAGACCTCGGGGGGCACGAAGAACTGAGCGGCTATCTGCTGGCTGAGATACAAATCTCCCAATTTCTCGGGGCGTTTCGAGGGCCCCACGGCAGTTTCTTCATTTCAACCTAATTCCGCCCCCTCGACTCAACTCGTTTTGTTCCTCTCATGAATGCCATTTTCGAATGATGTCTTACAGGGAAACTGTTGTTGTATAAAATCGTGAGCTTTTCTTCCAAGGGCGAATTTCCTTCGTCCAATCCTACAATCCCTCACTTCACAGAGAATCCCTCACAGTTTCAAAGAATTCCGAAGGTGTGGAGAATATTTTTGTGAGGAACTCGGGAATATTCACCACAAATAACTTTTCAAGATGAAAGCAGGTGGGCACAGCTTCTGCAAAGAGTCTAGGCGGGCGATTGACCCGGCCAAGGCCCAGCATGGGACGAGCCTTCCCATTGGCCCAGTACGGGTACAGACCTGGCCAATCACGGTTCATCATCCGCTAAGAAAGCATGAAACTTCAAATACCAATGCTCAACCCGTATAAAGGAATTCCGAGACGAGCTCCATGTTGGCGTCTTTCTACCCACTTCTACTGCCTTCTATAACTTCCTTTGTAAACACTCAAGGAGTCCTGTAGCTAAAGGTGAAGGGATATCAAATGCAACACTTTCCCTCTAATGCCAGCTGGAGAGACTCCGAGTTGTAAGTTCCTGTCTTTGGAGAATGAGAAATCTTTATACTGCAGCCGACACTGAGGCCAATACTGGTTCCAGCTCACAGCCTCCTCTAACATCCCGACACACAACTTATCTACGTTTATTTATATAACATAAATCAGGCAACTGTCAATTAAAAATTGCATTAAATGGAAAAGAGAAAGAAGGGATAAAAAGCGAGGTGAAAATATTTTCATTTCAAAGATATATACCAGCTTGAAAAAGTTCTTCTTTCGGGGTTGAACCGCTTAATGGGATTTTAAAACGGGTAGAGTAAAGGAGATTGCAGGTAAGTATATAATCAACCTCTCTGCTCGCTTCTGCCGTATTTCGGTTCAACCGCTCTCGTCCTTCTGATTTTCATTCGACTGCTTCAATATTAATGACGTGGGCGAAAAGGTACGAGCGATTTGCAAATATTTGACAAACGGTATGCTCCTTCGTAACTCGCAAATATGAAAACATTGTCATGGACAAATATTACGCTGTAATATATATAAAAGCTAAGGTAAAAGAGTCGGATGAGCTGTGTAAGCGATAACCTAACTCTTTTCAAGGACATCCTAGAGCTCCGAAATTTGGTACGCAGCCTTTTGGAGGCCATTGCGAGTAAGTTGGAGAAGTCAGATCAGTAGTTTGAGTGTTGAAACAAACTTCTCTCCTGTTCATCGAAAGTTTGGTACTCGGCCTCTAGGAGACCTCAGGAAGGGAATGGAAGTCAGATCAGCTGTATGAGCAATACGGCTAGCTTCTCTTCTACTCAGCCAAGTGGGCTAAGATTTGATACTAGGCCTCACGCAGATTGGAAGGGATGAAGTAAGCCAAGAAAGTCAGATCAGCTGTATGAACAATAAATCCAATCCAAAAACCTCTAAAAACTAATCTGTGTGAGGAACCAGACCATGCATATAAGTCTGAGTAGGAAAATCCTCTATCTATATCCAACCTGAAATACTAAATACTCCAATAATTAGAGTATTATCTTTACTAATTATTATTAAAGATAAATATAAGCGCAGAAAGGTTTAATTGGCACAGCGAAGATGCCATTATAGGTACCTACTTATTTTTGCGTTTTGTACAATGTAGAATCTACATTGTACAAAATGGAAAAATAAGTAAACACTAATAATAATAAGTAATAATAAGTAACACTAAAAATAAGTCAACACTTAGGTAGTTATATCTGATATAACTACCAGAGTGTTGACAACACAGTGATGAAAATAGGAACATTAGATAAAGGGTGTCCCATGTTAAGGACTGGATCGATTCTACAACTAATTTGAGTAACAAAATCTATCCTAGCAACTTTGTTTTAATCTCTTTTTTTCCAAGTTTTTCCAATTTTAAGATTTCCTTCGTGTTTTCGACCTTATGTCACTAAAACTACCAATGCGGAAAAAAGTTGATTTTTTTCAACAAAATCGACGTTTGAAAAAAATGCACGTTTTTTGACGTTTGAACCCAATTTTTCCCCTAAATTTGATTGTAAAATATTTTTTAATATTCAAAGTGGATTTTTTTCAACAGAATTGACGTTTGAAAAAAATGCACGTTTTCCGAAGTTTTTTTGCAACGTTTTGTTTCGACAATTTTTTTTAAATATTTAAAGTGGATTTTCTTCAACAAAATTGACGTTTGAAAAAAATTTACGTTTTTCGACGTTTGAACACAAATTTTTCCCCTATATTGTAAAATATTTTTTAATATTTAAAAAAGCCAAAATTGTTATCTTGATGTACGTGGAAAACCACGCGGAAGTAAAACCTTAACAACCAAAAGAAAGGATGAGAAATTTCGCCAATTCAGCAAAAAAAAAAAAAAATTTATGAGAGAGAGAGAGCGAGAGAGAAAACATGCATTTATTTAAATATAACATTAACATTTCTTTCATTATATACATGGGCATTGACTTTGGGCTAAGCCCGTCTGTCAGAGTATGCCCCTATGATTATCTATACAAATTATAACTAAAGTTCCCTGATTTATTATGTTTTCTATTTTTACGACAGTTAATAAATAATCTTAAACAAATAACTAACAAATTAGGCGTTTCCCCAATTGAAATTGTGAACTAATTCCGCTCTATATCGCCAGGCTGTTTGGCAGACTCTGGCAAGCGGCAACCAGTTAGCGCCATTCAAGATTCTGATGTAGGCATCTCTGGAGATTCGAGAGGAGCCGAAACAGGTAACCCGAAATTCTTTAAGTATGGGGCAAATCGCCAAAAAATGTTCAAGGTCTTCAGGAACACCCATATTGCAGAGAGAACAAATATCCGTGAGTCCAGCTTTCTCGTGAGGCATATGCGGTCGACTGTTGAGCTTCAATAGGTCGCCCCGAACTCTACACACCCATCTCAGGACAAACATGGAGGCTTTTTGTTCCTTCTCTTTTCTCATGTCAATGCATCTGACGTCCATATCCAGGCACCTGTATATACGGCTGGTTGAGGCAAGAGCTCGTGACTTCGCGGTCTCCATCCATGATCCACTTAATTTTTCCAGCATTTCGTCCAGGAGAACCTTCCACTCACGTCGACCCTCAAAATTGTCTCGAATTACACATCCGTACTGCTGGCAAATCCTCTTCAGCCCCCTGTACCAAAACAATCCCTTACGAACAACTTCATGGGCAACAATTTTCGGAAATCTTCTTTCAGACATGTTTAGTACCTTGAGAAGGTATTCTGCATGTAGGCTGAAAGTGTACAGGAAAGTGGGTGGAACGGCAGTCTCAAGATAGATAACGTAATCCGGAGTGTTTCGCGGCAGATGGAATAGCCTCTTCACAAAATACTTGAAGACCTGCTAAACTGTTTGGTACTGCTGGAAACCCCAGACTTGAGCACCGTAACACAGGACAGCGCGAGCGGCCGCCTGGAACACCTCAAACTTGGCACTAATTGGGACATTGGAGAGTTTGAAAAGAGAGCCGTACCCCACTGCGATGCTCATCTTGGCAGCTGCTGCTTTATCACGCAAGTGTGCTGCAAAGGAGAGTCCCGAAGTCAGCGTAACCCCCAGATACTTGTAGGAGCTAACGACCTCCACAGGCGCTTCCTGGTAAGGCCAACTCTCATTCGATTTCAGCCTCCCTCCTCTTCGAAACACCATTATCTTGGACTTGTCGAGGTTCACCTGTAGTGCCCACTGATTACAAAATTCCTGAAGGGCGTCTATGTTTCGTTGGAGGTCCTCTACGGTCTCTGCAGTGATGACAATGTCATCCGCGTACATTAAAACCTTTATCATATTGTCACCAACTGCAACTCCGTGTGGTAGCACACTATGCAGGCTGTCAACATACAATGCAAAGAGCAAGGGGCTCAGCAAACAGCCCTGTCTAACTCCCCTCTCCACACTGAAGCTACCAGACATGCCTTCCTTATTCCAAACAGCAGCCCTCCCGCCAGCATACAGAGAGTCCAACAGATTTATGAACTTTCGGCTCACACCCAGTGCTGACAATCTCATAAACAGCAAATCATGGCGAACACAGTCAAAAGCAGCTCTAAAGTCCACAAAAAAGGCATAAAATCTCTTACTTGGAGAGTGGACTTTGAGGTGAGCAAGGCTGGTCAAGGTAGAAACACAGTCGGCTGTGTTTTTAAAATTTTAAAATTTTCAAAATTTATGAAATTATTTCCAGCCATTAGGACCCCAAAAATAATTTTTTGCAGGCACTCGATACTCGGTGCCCTTATTTTTACAATTTCAAGGTAAATTAAGGTAGTTATGGCGATGGGGGGGGGGGGTGCGTCTGATTCTGACTTCATTCTGAGATTTTTGACACCAACCGTTCTCTTTTTGGATGAGTAGACCTTTTTCAATGATTTTTTCGAAGTTTCGAATGTTTATGACGCCACACGCCTCTCCCGCCTGGACGGGACCCCCCAGCCAACTGTGACGTCATAAACATTCGAAACTTCGAAAAAATCATAGAAAAAGGTCTTTTAACCCTAGAAGGTCGCGGTTGGTGTCAAAATCCTCAGAACGAGGTCTACTTTAGATTAAAAATAACAATAAACAGTTTTTCCGACCCATGCGCACACCCCATTTTAGTGACATAAAGTCGAAAACACGAAAAAAAATTGAAATTGAAAAATACTTGGAAAAACAAGGTGTTAAAACAAAATTACTAAGTGACATTTTGTAATTTGAATTAATTGTAGAATCGACTCCAGAAGTTTTCCTGTCCTTAACATAGGACACTCTGTATAGATGATTATTATAGTATTATGACCAAATTTCTTCCCCGTTTGGATTACAGAACAGATTACCGGAATTGAACGAAATATTCATATAGATGTGGCAATAGCAACAGTACCTATACTGCGGATGTTGACTATAATATTGAGGTAATGGCGTCAGTGTCCCAGTTGAATGGATTCACCTTATTAGCATCTGCCACTCTGTGAGAAGCCGCGATCCGTCAATCTCAAAGGCTGTAAACCACATAACAGCACAGAGCGCCCGCTGGTGACGGGTTTGACCTGGTGCCAGGCTCGCTAAACATTCAAATATTCCGCCTAGATTTCAAGCCATCGAGATCACGGTATCGACGATGGGGAGAAGAGGTGATTCCTCTCAGCAATTGGCTTTACAGAGATTTTAATACTAGTTAAAGGTAAAATTCTGAAATATAACTCTAAGGTTTATTTTGCTTCCTCGCTGTCGGAAATAGGGAAGCTTTGAATTCGTCCGGTAGGTCAAAAAAAGTTGAATACTGGCAAAATGAACTTTTTACTCTCATTTTGTGTTTCAGAGCTTCCTGATCATATTGGTTTGGGTAGGGTAGTTTTGGGCCCGTCTTACCATAAATTAATGCTTAGGCAAATCATGAAGACTGTGATGAAACTTTGATCTCATCACACTTGGAATATATCGATACCTTAAAGGATAAAGGAGCTACGTCCACAAACGGAATTTTGAGAAACCTCAGAAGAAATTATCACCAGTGCACAATTTCTAAAATAATGGCTTATTACACTTAACTCTTTAATTTCTTCAAGACATTTTCAAGCTATAATCATCAAGAAGGTCGGTAATAGGTTTGTTGAATTTGAGTTTTTCTGAAATAAAAATAATTGAAATATGTGGAAGATGGTTGGACATAGCGCCTTTGTGCTTTAAGATATCGATATGGTTTTGGAACATAAGTTGCATAATAAGAATAAAGTTAGTTCACAGAATCCATCCCTGACTTTTCAATCGTGCTTATTGGTTCTTCTACTTCACGAATTCAACCACCCTAGACACCAACTAAGTCATTTACTTCGGCAGAGAAACCCCCAATGACAGTTCGAGACTAATGGTGAACCGACACGGCGCCGCGCGTGACTGTAGGGATCGACTGGGGAAGTAGGGAGTATTAGTCAAACTATGGGATGACGTGTTGAAAGGAGTCGTTTATTATGATCACGTCTCTGAGTTACATTCACTTCCGAAAAATACTCCCTTTTGATCGTTTTTAGCCCTCCGATTGCTCCACTAGGTAAAAGCACAAATTTAATGGTGAAAAGTGAACACATTAATTTTTTTAATAGGTTTTCAATAATTGAATTGATAATTATTATCACCACCGGGAATTGAATTGGTAAATGTAGAATTCCCCAGAATTCTATAATAGTTGTCTATAATTCTTCCAGAATTTTCCACAAATGGTGGAAAGCGAACAACAATTAATTTGATAAATAGGTGGCGATTATCATTCTTAGGGATTGAATTGATACTATCGAATCCCCCATAATGTCGACATTGGAAATCGTTTTATGTTTAAATCTACGAATATCGGACATCAAAGCAAAAAATTCCAAGTATCGATATTTTCAATTTTTATGAAATTTAATTGTATTTTGAGATAGTCAAATTGTCAGGTTCGTTAACAATTTCACTGTGAACGCCATGATGCGTAGTTAGTTTCTCTCCCAATCTCGTTTTCCCAACGGCGATGAAATTTACCCCAACTAAGGGTCAACAATATCGAACCATTTTCCCCGCCTTCCGTTTAGATCTGTTTCCCCACTTTCAATTCAGACCTATTTCTATAACTTCCGTTTAGACTAGTTTTCTTACCAAGGGTAAAACTTGTATGAAAGGTTAACTGATCCAAGCAGAATAGCAGTAGTTTTTGAATCACTTTCCCTTTCAGCCCTATGAATCAGCTTCCCCTTGGATGTCTTGTGAACGAATTCAACCAGTATATTGGCAATTTTTGGTAGTTTCCTTACTTGGTCCGTAGGTATCCGGTCAAACAAATCAAAATAGGGAATCTGTCCAAAACATTTTTTTTTGAACCAACGATTGTACACTCCACTGGTGATTTGTTCCAATTTCTAACCGGCGCGGTGGGAGAACTGATCCATATCGGTAAACTGTCTTTTTAAACCAGTTCCTTCACCAACCCATTAGGTAAATTTCCTTCTATTGAAGAAAAGGGAGAAAAAAGATGATAACATCATATTAAATTGATAATATTTCATTTTCTCAATGATGAATGAGAAACAAAAAAAAATTCTTTGAGATATACCTACAAGGTGTCTCAAAAGTTGTTAACCCTCCAGCTAAAATCGTTACGTGACGAGGAAAAAAAATCTTTCTTTTTGGAATCTATGTATTTTTTGGGGAGGAACCGACTTTCTTATTTCAAATAAGAACCCCCATTTTTTTATTGCAGATTCGGATTATAAGTAAAATTTCATGAATGTTTGACTCCTCAGTTGATTTTAGGCGTTCAAAGTTGCGGAAATCAACGATTGCGCCCAAAATATGATTTTTGAAAACCCCAAGTGTGGGGTTGTTTCAAATGGGGGTCCCATTTGAAATAAAGTCATGCACGTGCACAAAAATACGATATTTGCGATCCTCACAAAAAAATACATAGATTCCAAACAGACAGATCTTTTTTCCTTCTCACGTAACGATTTTAGCAGGGGGGTTAACTACTTTTGAGACACCCTGTATAAAAACCAAAAATCAAAACAAAAATAATTTTCAAAAATTCAAAATTTGAAACTGTTTTGATATTTTGTGATAAAACAGATTCCTGAGATGAATTGATTCCTAAAGTAAGTCGAAATTCTTTGATGATGTATCACTCAAGTTTGAGAAAATTAGACTCAAATATCTTTGAATTTTGCAGTGTTTTGAGTTCACTCATGAGAACCTCTCCGATGTTTGCCTGACAACTCATGGAAATAGAATTGAACTACCACAGGCTCCGTCTGACGGAGACGCTTTGGCAAGTGTTGAATTTTCCATAGATATCTCCCTGGTCGACTCTACCCACTCGCGACAGCTGATTTCCATCCTCTGATGTGGGAGCATGGAGTGCTGTGTAAGCTACACGTCACAAACCTCAGCTCGAGCACTGATGTTATTGATCTTTGAAGGACGATGTCAGGAAATATGGCCGTTTTGTTACTCCAAAATCTTGAGTAAATCCGCTGAGCTCACCGCATAGAACTTCTATCAAGGTGGTTTCAATCGAATTATCCTCCGTGTCTCACCCGTGATAAGTACTGGAATAACCATGTCGTCGTTAAGAAGGTGTTTCACCCTATAAAGTTACTAGGGAAGGCCGCGATTATCGTCGAAGGAGTTTTTGTACAAAAGTTTGGAAAGACATGCAACTCAGTTTTGGAATTTTCATGTGAGATTTGTGCCCACTAGGCACATGAATCGACGACAGACAGACAGACTTAAGCAATTCAATTCCAATGAAATTTTTATGGGTTGTAAGGGATGCGTCTATGATGGTCCCCTATAGATTTTATTTGAGTCGCATTAATTATAACAGCCTTGCGTAGACTCAAACCCAATGATGGGTGCGCCTAATTTTATAAAAAAATTTTAATCGAAAGTAGACCTCATTCTGAGAACTTTGACACCGGCGGTTCTCTTTTTGGACGAGGAGATCTTTTTCTATGAGTTTTCAAAGTTTCGAATGTTTATGAAGTTATGCGCCCCTCCCGCCTGGGCGCCAACTGTGACGTCATAAACATTCGAAACTTTGAAAAATCATAGAAAATTAACAAAGTTTAAAGTAACAGTAAACAAAATTAAAAGTAACAGTAAACAGTTTTTTCCGACCCATGCGCACACCCCATTCTTCACAACCAACTTCATTCAAACTTGGAGTCATTATTGGATCATGAATACAATCTTATTATGGACGAGGAGAGCTGTGTGCCACACCCATTAGGTACACCAATTTTGTTTGGTTCAAGGTTAATGTTTCGTTCGTATTCAAATGCCGCCTTGACTGCGTAACCTGTATAATACAATCAGTGCACGTCAAATCCTACCTTGTATGGTTATTTTCACTTTGTACGTCTCATTCTCTTAATATGGACTCAGTGCAATGTGGAAATAAAAGGAACTTCTTGTCGGGTCGTGTTAAAATGACACGTGAACGTGTCGAATACGAGATCGAAGAACTTGTGAATCTTGACACGAGAGAAATCATAGAGATTTTAACGATTCTCGGGAAGAGTCTGAAGTAGCAATTCAGTTGGTATGAATCTTTGATTTCGAGCAGTAACTCACAGTGTTGTGAGTGTCCGATTTCAATTATTGCAAGGATCTTCCTCCGGAGGTTATGGCTCCGCTTCTCGACTCAGATCGATGAGACAATAGTGAGAGAAAGCCTTCTTGAATAAACAGGGCGATATCAGTCAACTTGGCAAGCGAAACAAACTGTCTTGAATCGTCCTCCTCTCCTCATGATTCCAATCCGATGTCAATTATTTATTGCGAACATGTCCGCTGGCTTCGCTAGCTCATTCAAGTAAGTTGTAACTTTTAGTCACATTCGTTTTATACCTACTGCCCAACTCTTTGCCTTTAATTGTAGTGCACACACCCTAGGGAATTTTTTTTTATACTCTTTCTTTATATTGCCCACCATCTTGCTAATCCTTGATAGAAATTGATTTTGACGACGGGAACACAGGATAACGACAACAATGCGAAAATTGCTTTCAAAACCTGTTATAGAAGTTTAAACTATAAAGCTAGTAGAGCAAAAATGGTGCACACTGAGCACAATGTTCGTAGATAGCCACACGAAGGGCCCACCTTCATTACATCATATAGGTTATAATACGTAACAACCTTAGTAAATTGAGGATGGCCTGATTGGATGCGATCGGTTCAGGACAGGTTGCACTAATTCCCTGTGCAACGCACGGGTAGAAATTGACACTGACCTTCGCATTTTGAGAAGTATTAAACAAGACGCGGAAATTCTCACAAACAATGTTATACACATACGTTTCAGAATGTGTTTGCGCTATAATTATTCATTGTATCACGGTAATCCGATGTTGTGAGGAACTTACGAGGAACTCGTATACTATCCATCCAACTTGGCAGACGTTCGAACTTCGATACACATCGTAAAAGAATGACCCAAAGAATGGATAGCTATGTATATAGGTACCAATCTATACAGGGTGTCTACAAAACAAGTCTCATTCCTTCAAAGGGTCTATTGTACAACGCATTTGCAACAAAAAATGTCTCTTAACAATATTTTTAGAGGCTTATTTTCAGAATTATTTCAATTTTAAAGCTTTTTTCGTGATTTTGACCTTATGTCATCAAATTGGTAATAACTCCTTTAATTCGCTATGATAATTACAATTTGAGGATACCGTTGGAAAGAGCGTTAATTCCCTATCTCCCTAATACAAAATAAAACTTATTCAGTTGAATTTTACGGGGAATAAAGCAACCTAAAAAGTGAACTTAGTAACTCTTCGAAAAATTTCTGTTTTTCAACGTCCATAATGTTCAAATAATTTCAGTTAATGAACTATTGCCGGAAAGCCTAAAAACTACGCCAGAATCTCAGCTTTCCAACGGTACAATCAAATAATATTTTACAATATAATTTGAGGAGAAATTCATGTTTGCACGAGGATAAACGTGCTTTTTTTCAACGAAATCGACGGGAGGAGAGGCGGTGGTGAAGACCCCGGAGTCTCCCCGTTAAACCGTCCATTTCGTTGAAAAAAAAATGCACGTTTTTCCGTGTTCAAACATAAATTTCTCCCTCAAATTCAACTGTAAAATATTTTTTGATTATACCGTTGGAAAGCTGAGATTCTGGCGTAGTTTTTAGGCTTTTCGGCAATAGTTCATTAACTGAAATTATTTGAACATTATGGGCGTTGAAAAACGGAAATTTTTCGAAGAGTTACCAAGTTCACTGTTTAGGTTGCTTTATTTCCCGTAAAATTCAACTGAAAAAATTTATTTGGTATTAGGTAGATAGGAAATTTAATGTTCTTTCCAACGGTATATTCAAATTGTTATTATCATAGCGAATTAAAGGAGTTATTACCAATTTAATAACATGAGGTCGAAATCACGAAAAAAAAATACTTTGAAACTAAAATAACTCAGAAAAAAACCACTAAAAAAAATTGCCGAGACATTTTTTGTTGCAAATTAGTTGTAGAGTCTATCCCTTGAAGGAAGGAGACCTGTTTTGTAGACATCCTGTATAGGAAATATTGGACGACGAGTCTTCAGCGCTCTTACCTCTGCTATACGATTGAACGCGAGATGATTCACTGGGCGGTTGAGTGACTAACGAATACACAAAGCACTCTTGACACCCGCAACTCTGTTAGACAGTTGTGGAGAACTGAACCGCTGAAGTCGCCATCGAAACATGCGAGGAGGCGCGTCGCTCACCAAGTCGATGGAGGGGGGTAACGTGGGAACACGCCGATCTAATTCCGATTCAGAAGAGGATCGTAAGAGCTACGAATGATCAAGTCCGTATTATTTTCATTCATCAACGAAGATTGCAGATTTCTTCCTAACTATTGAAGATAGGTAAGCGATTTGTATTCATGCTACAGGTACAAAAAGTGGCCCTCCACAATCAAAATTTCCACTCGCATTTGGCATTTCGGAACTTTTCTTGTATCACATGGGCTTGCCGAATTTTAATGAATATATACTGTAGGGGGGAAGATATCCTCTCACTCTACAAATAATAACAAATCTGACTCCAACAAATAATGAAATGTATTATGAAAAATGAACAAATTTCTAGCAATTTTAAGAACTGAAACTGACTTGACACGGATTGATTAGCAGCGAGAAAGCACGGGAAAAACGACAATCATGTGCCATTGACGGCCAAATGAACCTCTTTTTCAGCATCTTCTGAGTGGCTTTGTTTCCGGGATGGGAGACGTTGTGAACAATATCTAAAGCGATTTTGCGAAAATTGGGTGTGATATATGGCCTCACACGACTGGTAGAGGTGTCACAGTACACAGGAATGTTCGAATCAAACATGCAGAGTTTGATTAAGTTCAGGGAACTAGAAACTACCAAGGCTTTCAATTCGTCATCAGCTTCTTGTTCTTCCGCGAGTTTGACCCAGTCAATCTCAGTCACGTGATTAACAGCTTCAACTCGGGAAAGCGCATCTGCGACTATTTTATCTTTTCCAGATATGAAACGAATATCAGTGGAGAACTGCCCAATGAAATCGAGGTGTCGAGCTTGCCTTGGACTTGCTTTTTCCAAATTTTGTCGAAAAGCGAAAATTAGAGGCTTGTGGTCGGTAAAAATAGTGAAAATTCGACCTTCCAACAAGTACCTAAAATGCTTGATGGCTTCATAAATGGCGAGCAGCTCCCTATCATCCCTATCATCCCTGTATTGAGTTTGGGATGGACTCAATTTCATGGAGAAGAAACTCAGTGGTTGCCAATGCTCCTCGACTAGCTGCTCAACAACAGCACCGATCGAAGTGCCTGATGCATCAACCGACAATGAAAGAGTCGCATTGTGGAGTGGGTGAGCGAGGAGTGCTGCACCTGCCAAATCGTCTTTGCACTTAGCGAAAGCTTGCTCTAGCTCTGGTGTCCATTGAATGGGAGTTTTGTCACGCTTTTTGCAACCGTCATGAAGTGCATGAAGCATGGCTTGACTCTCAGCGGCGTGTGGAACAAATCGCCGGTAGAAATTTAGCTTCCCTAGGAAACGACGTAGCTCCTCGATAGTTGTTGGCTTGGGGTAGTCTCTTATTGCTGCTACCTTGTCAGGGAGTGGACTAGTACCTTCAGCAGTGATCAAATCACCGAGAAATTTAACTTCTGTCTGGCCAAATTTGCTCTTTGAGGTGTTCTACTACAACTCCATACTGGCGAAACCTATCAAAAAGTTTCTCGAGATGTTGTAGATGCTCCTCCTTGTTTGCAGAAGCCACGAGAACGTCATCAATATAGGGAAAACAAAAATCGAGACCTTGAGTAACAATACTTTTTTCTATGGGGCTATCTCAAGGCCGAGGTGTTTAACGGGTACTTGTACGGCCACCTAAGTGGTATACACGAGCGGTACCGTCTGGTTGAGATCTATGAGTACGTGCGGTGCGGTCCCATTTGTAGTACAAATCTGAGGTAGAAATCTCACTCAGGAGTCCCTTCCATCCCCCCCCTCCAATATCAATATTATATTTGGTTAGCTAACCAAAAATAACAGAAAAAAACATGGACATTTCTTTAAATTTTGTAATTGAAAAAACACCTATATATCTAGTCAGTCTACACGATTCCAGCGTCACAATATCACGTAAGAAGTAATATCATGCATTTAGGCTGGTACTACTTGCTAGATAGAATTTGAATGCAATTGGCCAATGAGATCTCCTCCCGGTTTAATTTTGCGTTTGGTTTCGAAATCCAACGGTTTCTTGTTGAAGTACGTCTATGCCTGAAGTCACCTGAAGTATTGTTTATTTTTGAAAACAACTTGATATCCAATAACTTGAAAGCCAACTAGTGCGTCAAAGAAAATTAAGATGTTTGGATGGCGTCCATTGGAGTTGGTTTTGAATACCGAATGAAAAGATTCACAAATGTTTGTAGTACTAACAATATTATCACTCACTCGAAAAGCCCACAAATCTGGAGAGAAAAGTGCCTCATCTCCGATTTAATTGTCATGAATATACGGTGCGTACTGTGTCGCTTGAGCAGTTGGTGCAAACACAACCCAGTCGGAACCCTGGAAGACCTCACAACTGCAATTGAAGAAGAAATCGCCAAAATTACCCCGCTATTCTCCAGAAAGTAGCTAGAAACTATCACGAAAGGCTCAACACGTTTATTGTCCACTAAGGACGATGTTATTTTCAAATTAGCTTTAAAAAGCTACATAAAGTAACCTTTCTGGCAATTTTTTTTAGGCATATGTCATGTAGTTTTTTTTTGCTGCCCATTTGGAATGTGGAAGATTCCCGTGGCCCACCCTATAGATAACTCCGATTCCATGTTTGTCGTCCATCCTTGTCCCAAGCATAACAACACCGAATAATTGTCCAATTTCTATGAAATCTTCCAGCTCAACCACGAGAGGGTTCATTTCGAATTTCATCAACCTTGGACAAACACCAATGGACGAACGTGACTTACGCCAAACATCAATTAATTCCTCACGTTAAAAAGCCCGATTTTTCATCGATTTAAGGGTAGTGTAGGGTTGAGTCTAAGAAGATTGCATGGATTTGTCCTTCGTTACTCGTGAAAAAGTACAAATTAATCAACAACATGATTGTGAAAATCAAGTTTTAATATAGTAGAGAATTTATCTGTGGTTCAATAATACAGCGTATTTTTACACAAAAAATTCTATGTGAGGAACCTATATTGCCCAACATTTTTTTTCAAGTATGGGTATTATTGTTATACTTGGAGCATCGGAAGCCAGGAAAATGTTTAGGGAATCCTTTCAAGTGGACCTCCTAGGGTCGTTTACCTGCCTTATCAGCTATTGGGGATTATTCGTATCGTTTGTCACCGGTATGGTCACCTTATCGGGGGTTTTGACGACACGTGCCGCACCGTACGATGTTTGTCAAAACAGTGGAACTTCACGGCACGAAAGGTACAACAGATAATATTGACTGTACTACAGTTATTGCTAGATATCAATAATTGATAGCATCTCACCTTTAGGATGCAAGTGAGAAATTATTTCTCACTTGCATCCTACGAGTATTAAAGTTTCGGCCAATAGTGATGTCATACTGATCAAGTGCTTCCTAGGTAAGAAAGTAGTAAACTCAAATCTGTGGTAAATCGTGATAAATTCGTCTATAAGGTCGGAGGGGAGATAAATCACCCTCCTAAGAATGACATGAAACAATAGAAGAAGAATTACTCACATTGGGTTTCTGGGCTTTCTGTGAGTTTCAGTTCCTTCTCTATCCAAGTATCCAAGGCAGAACCAAACGAAAATGTTGTACATTTTTGTTAGAATTTTTAGATGCAGTGCGTGTTAGTCCCCAGGCAGTCGCCTAAGAGTTTCATTTCTGTTGACTATGGAAAACATGTGTAAACACGAATTCAGTTGAAATTCAACTCATTCTCAGCTCTTAATCACCCAAGATCACAAAAAATTTGATTCCATTCCATTTGGATCAGTAGAAGCTTCAACGTTCAAAAAACGCTGTAAATTATTACACAACGGTTTATTTTTTTTTCTATATAGATTACTCGTCTGCAAAGAACTCGGCTTTGTCATTGTCACTACCTACCAGCCCTAGATACTACCTACCTACCACGCACCTACACAGCGATCGCATTCTGGTCAGCTAAAATTTGAATGGAGATTAGGCCTCTTTAGCGATTCACACTCGTGTTTCTGATTTATCGTAAGTCCAACCCTTACGTTCTCGTTGGGAGCGAACGGTTGGTCCTACAGAGCTCCGCGTGGTCTCTAAAAATTCAATAATATCTTAAATACCTTTATATCTGAATACCTTTATATAACCGAGGTTCGAGGCACAATTAGACCCCAAATGGAGCCCACATAACAAATTTCATCAAAATCGGTCCATGGGAACTAAGGAAAGTGCCGCGTACGGCGGACGGCGGGCCAAATTTGTATTCAGTTTTTGGATTCTACGTACGTTGAGACGTAAACCAACAAATTATGAGGGGAGTTGAACTTTTTATTTTTCTTGGTCGATTCCAAAGGTTCATTATTTATAATAATAAACCAAAAGAACGGAAAACTTTGAATTCCTTGTCAGGGGGTAACTACAAGTTAATTTCAGATTTTGATGACATTTCAGTCTAGGGATGTAAAATTTCATTTCCGTCGCAACAAAAGCATAAACTTGATATAACACTGATATTAACTTGATAAAACTGATATAAACTTGATATTTCTTGATATAAACTTGATAAAACTGATATAAACTCCTTAAAACGTTGAAATCACCTGATTTTGCTCCAATTAGAAAGGAAGTTAGAAGATGGTTTCAAAGTAGCTGCTGATGAATTTCATATCGATGGAATTAGCAGGGGAATTGAGAAAACAAAACAAAATTCTCTAGAAAATCAACAAGAATCAGGAATAATTTATACCATTATTTACTAAATACTCTGACCCACGCGATGCTTTGTAAAAAAGCACTGCACTACCGTCAAGGCAGATTAAAATTTTTTATATATTTTTAGTGCCTTACACGAATTAGCTGGACAGGCAAACTTGGAAAAAATAGTTCAAAATGCCCCAAACCGCAAAGTTAGAGTAAAAGTTTCAATTTTGGGGGACTTATTGCTAGAGCGTGCTGTTGGTGTCAAAATTCTCAAGATGTCAAATTTAACAATCAACACGATATTACGTTGAGTGGTGTCTCAAGACTATTCCTCATTCTGAGCAGTTGAGGTAGAGTAGTGATGGTTTTCACCACCCAGTGCAGCAAAACGGCAATACGACGGGGGGCTCACGTTCCACTGAGTCTGCCAGGTAAACACGTCTGGCATGTAAATGCTCTCCGAATACCTTCAACACCATTCGGGGCTGGAAATTGTGGGGTAACACTTCCCGATAATATCCTCCTCTGGTTTACTGTAGGCATACCCAGCATAGCTCCAAGTATCTACAGTATAATCTACGTACGTACGCGGTAAATTTATGTGACTCACGGTTTATTATTTTTCTATATAGATCACTCGTCTGCAAAGAACACGGCTTTGCCATTGTTACCACGAACCAACTTGAAGAAAAACATCGATCGCATTTCGGTCAGCTTTAATTTGAACGGAGATTAGGCCTCTTTTGCGATTCACACTCGTGTTCCTGATTTATCGTACGTCCAAACTTTAAATTCTCGTAGTGGGCGAACGATTTGTCCTACAGAGCTCCCGGTGGTCTCTAAAAATTCTATAGAATCTTAAATTGAAGGAAAAACAATACCTTCATATCAAAATTTTCTGAGTTAGGGCGTTTTCATAATTTCAAAATTCATTTTGGAACCCTTAGAAGTGACCTACATCAACCAAAATCTTCGGGGCACAACGAGACCCCAAATGGAGCCTACATACCAAATTTCATCAAAATCGGTCAATGCTTAGTGGCAAAAGTGCCGCGTACGGCATACGGCGGACGGACGGCCAAATTTTTATTCGATTTTTGGATTCTACGTACCTTGAAACGTAACCATCAAATTTTGAGGGGCGTTAATTTTTTTTTTTTTTTTTTGGTCGATTCCAAAGGTTCATTATTGAAAATAATAAACCAAAATGCGCTCATTCATTCATGCTGCACGAATAGGAGTTTTAGTTTATACTGTAAGTAAATACCAAGTGAAATTAGCTGATCACAGCCGTGATAAAGCATCTAGAGTGAATGAAGTATTTTACTTCAATTTTGAAAGAATTGAGACACGATGCATTAGCAGAGACACACAAGGGATGAGACAGACATTTCGTCTTGGTTCCCCTTGGCTTGTATCGAACGGTCGATTGCCTCGGTGCATAAGATCATAGCTGCACTTAAAAGGTATGCACGTTGCTCGTTGGGAAATTGCGCAGAGGAAGCGCGCAAAGGGATTCCTCCGTAGCCACTCGAGCGATGGAGATGCTTCGACCCTCGAGCCAAAGGGGGACCAATTAGCGGGTAGAAGGGAAAGTCTAATCAAAGACCCTGAGATGGAAAGGCGGGCTCCTTTCGTCGAAGCTTCCAGCAATTTTTTAAATAGGAGGTTTATGAATGTTTGAAAAGTAGGATAGCGAAAGAGAGGAAAAGAGAGCGCAAGGGACTACCAACTCACAGAAAAATTGAGAACAAGGAGAGGGGAGGAAAAAGCCCTGAAGGGATGAGACAATGGAACCCGCCAAGAGGTTTGAGACAGGCGAGGGGGTTCTTTCAGGGTTCCCTCCCGCGCCCAGCCTTATGCCCTTCCGCCTCTTACCTTCGCTTCTACACCCATCTCCACTCGAAACCGCAAGACTCAGAAGCCTCTCAACAATAACACCGTCGCTGGAGGAAGTGGGAGGCACCCCTCAGCTGAATCACCACTTAAATCTCCGCCTTGTACCGACCAAAGTCACAGTTGGAATATTCAAGAAAAACAACTTGCTACGAGGATGAGATCTGACACCTCGTAAGTTGAGATGGGATTTGAAATATTGCTGTTGAGCACATCAATTTCAAAGTTGACCTAGAGCTACCAAAATCACACAAGTTCTGGCATACGGTGTACAATAGAGGATCACCTCTGGGAAACCTTCCACACGTCTTTGAACCGATAATCCTTTCTTTAGGACCTTTGAGGCACAGTTCAAACAACAGAACTAGCAGTCGCACACATGCCAAGTTAAACAAGTTATACTCAGCTCCTTATGAGGTCCACATCATAAAAATGAAGAGACCAAGGTCTCTCTGCCTTATCCACCTTGATAAGGCATGTCATGAGGTTTTGCGTTTCTGAATCAATGGCCCAGAGAGAACCTGAACTCTTGTGGAAGAGGACGTTGCAAGAGTATGAGGGGGAGGCTGGAATCAACTTGGCAAGCAATTTAAAGAAGACAGGACTTGGCTATTTGGATGGATGGATTCAAGAGAGGCATCAACAATTGAACATTGAATAGTGTTGCTATATCAGGAGGTCATCGTTGAGCTCCTTGTAATTTTCAATCCACATCTGCATATTGCCAAACCCCATTACTCCAAAGACCCACGCATACGAATCACCAACAATTAAATCTTGTCCTTCTAGTTCCAAAGTCACCATTCGAATATTCAGGGCTACACTCATCTCCTATCACAACCAGTACAGTTGTAATATTCAAGAAAAACACCCTGCTCAGAGCATGAGTTCCTCCTGCAACAGTAAAATACCATCTACATAACAATCGTCGGACCTGTCATGGAGAGTCTCTCCAAGTCAACGGCTGATGACCAATCACCTTGACTATTGAAGGAGAACGAAGCTGCAGCACCTGTGGGATATTTTTATATGGATAGGTAGATGAAGTGATGTTATAGCAAATGGCGTGTGCTTCAAGCTACAATTCCCCATCTCTGCTCGAATTTTGCTACATTTATTATTATCACTCTTATAGGGAACACCATGGAAAATATCACTCAATAGCAAAGCACACCAGGAACACAAATAAACTTGGCAAGGGTAAGAAGGTGAGAGAGAAATATGGCACCAGCTAACCATTTCGATACTTCATGAATCAGCTAATAGGTTGATGATAATTGCAAGTTCATCAATATATTTTGGATACGTTTGACTGAGACAAATCTCTACCTTGGTACGTGCAAACCTGATGAAGGAGCCCTCAAATAGAATTCAAGGTCATTTTCGTGAAAATGCCACAACCTACTGAACCGCCCAGATGAACCCATAAACGGCCTGGAATTGAAATTTTGCCTCTCTCAGAGCCTTTTGATTGAAATTTAACCGGCAAAGCGAACAGTGGAGACCCCTCTCGCAGTATTTCTCTTCCATTTAACCCTTCCCTCCAGGCCGCTTCTCCGCCCTTCCAGCCGTCAGAGGGTTAAATCCCCGACAAATAGACTATATTTTCCCACTGGAGGCCAAAAGACAGACGGTGCAGTGATAATAGCGCTTTTTCTTCCGCCCCGGGAATATTTATTTAGCTTCCCTTCCTTTCTCGGTTTGTATTTAAAAGGAGGTTGAAATTCTCGCCCAGAATGATATTTCACTTCTCTATTAGATTTGGGTCATTTAAAAGAGAACATTATGATGTAAATGAATAGCTGTGGTAAAGGCTTCTGTGGTTCTTCCTTCATTAAGTTTTTTCTCTCAGAATCACTTATAATCATCTTTCATCGTAATATTTAGTTCTATCTATTACTCAGTTATTCCTTCGTTGGATTTAACCCCATTCTAACGATAAAATCATCAGCTGGATTGAAAGCAAGTTCCAACTTACCATAAATAAAGACGAAATCTCAATTCTATTAGATCGAATATGTTCAATGGTGTTCCTCAGAGCAACGAGGATATTTCGCTTGGGCCTTTGGTGGAAGGATTATTGGGTGCTTTAATATCCCAAGCCCATATTAAAGTTATTACCAACATGTAGGGGAACTTGTGGAGCTTAGTAACATATGTAATAATATTGCTCGTAGGTCTCCAAGGTTTACCAAGCTTATGAAACGTGAAAAACCAAAAAAGAATATTCGTGTAACAAGAGTAAATGGGCAATTTTCAAGGAACGTTTTGGGGAATCAGGCTTAATTCAAACTTTGACGGCAACTAAAGGATGTGTCGTGCTCACTTCTACGGTGGATCCTGACTATCCGATTAGAGCCAAAAGGCCTTTACTTTTTTTGATGTAAAATACCGGTTTTTTCTAACAATTGGTAACTTTGGAAGTGATTTAAAAAAAAATAAACCATATAAAATAATAATACAATACAAATACAGTAGGCCCTACAAAATAATCCAAAACACGATTTTAACCTAATTTTATAGTTGTTTAAACCCCCTGTGAGTTGTCAAACATTCTAGCAAACGAAATCTTCTACTTTAGTATAATTATGAACATTTGGTGAAAAAACGAACTTCCAAAATCCACAATTTCCATCCGATTCCGATAAAATTCTTCAAAAAGCCATTGCTCATGCGCAAACACAATATGTTTATATAGTATATTCTCACAAAAAATGTGCACTGATTAGCAATGACATAGAGCGACGTTACATCGTGAGAAAGCGATGTATTTCAAATCATTCTGAATGTTTGAGTGCAGATCGTACTTTAGATGCAATATGAAAGTAGTAAGACACCATACAGAATAGGAGACGAAACCGGATAAATTTTTCCTTGGAGAAGGAATTTGACGTTTTCTACTTAATCTCTAAAACAGACAGGCAGATTCGAAACGACATTGTTCAGAAAGATCGGACACCAAAATGCGAGTAGGTAATTTTGATTTTTGAGCATCCAAAAGTTTCTGCTTTACAAGTACAAAGCAGTCAGATCAACGATGGCGAGGTAAAAAACCGACATTTGATAGCATGTGGTTTAAATTATTCTTCGAAATCGAATCGAACGAGCTCGAAAAATACGTTCAAAACTACAAGAGTGCTACATCACCAGGCGAGAGCAGGTTGGAATAATCCAAACAGAGAATCAAATCCATCTTTTTTCACGATTACTCGCATCCGACAAATCCTTGTATTCTGTATCGTGTACAGTTAATCTGGTCAGCTTTTCATTCTCTATCGAGCTTTTATCGTTGTGAATAAAATAAATCTCGGCCTTTGAATCGATAGCCATAAATAACTGCGATTCAAGAGCATGGGAGGTGAAGTTTTCAATATTGAAGGATTATACAACTTTTATGGAGTGACCCGGTCCATCCCTCACCACTGGACGCTGATGTTTGAGGCGCCAAAGTTTCAACGTTCAAAATGTGAGTAATTTTTTTTGGACCTGCTATTGATGGCGAGGAAGCAAAATGTAAAAAGTTTTGAACTTTTATATCAAAAGAAAGGACGAGTTACCTCTTCTAGACGTTTAATTTTCAAGGATTGAGATTCAGCAACCGTATTTCTGAGGTTCTAAATGAAAACGGAATTATTTTCCAAGAATAAGATTAAATAATAGTTCATTCGAAATCAGCACAAAATATACAATATTGTTTATATGTTTATGTGAGAGATTTCTAAAACCATTCGTACTTGTTTGAAAACAGCTAATAAAATAACTTTGGCGACGAAAGTGTGAAATTCCCAGAAGTTTTTGTTTGTACAGAGATGCTGAAATCGTCGAAATAATAAATTAACTCAAACGAGACCCTCAAAGCAAAGCCATTTCCCAGAGGTACGGTATATTTACATTTTATTTGGTTGGTACATTTAATATTTTATTTATTAATTTACCATTGAATCTAATAATCTCATGATTCAAAGGTGTCGCATAACTGAAAGATAGAGAAATCAATCGAATCACATCATAGCGTCAATAAGCAAGTAATCGAGTTCCAACGTACGAGTATAAACTCTGCTGTCAACACTGAGAAGAACGGAACTGTCTTTCAGAACAGTGATTGAGTTGGAAATAGGCAGCAGATGAAATATCGGAGAAATCCAATGCTCAATGGACGCTTTATGGAGACCGAGAAGTTTCACTTTGTCAGTTTTGTGCGGAGTGCAGGTTACGGGGAAAGTTTCAAATCGGTGCTTTTCGGTTTACGAGTTTTTTAATCAACTTATTCCAGTTTACGAGTTTCACCTACGTAAAAGAATTTACGTTGAAAAGTAAAACGGCGAATATCAGGAAGTCTTTGTTTCTGAGTGTACTGAGATGAAAAACGCTGCAAATTATTACTCAATGGATATTATTTTACTGTATAAACAGGGTGTCCCAGTAACTACCACTCTCCCTTATTTTCTACAATTGTGGACGAAAAGAATTGGACCAACGCTATTCTTCATAGTTTTTGGTTTATTATTTTCAATAATGAACTTTTGGAATCGACCAAGAAAAAAAATTTTAACACCCCCTCAAAATTTGATGGTTTACGTTTCAAGGTACGTAGAATCCAAAAATCGAATAAAAATTTGGCCGTCCGTCCGCCGTCCGCGGCACTTTTGCCACTTAGCATTGAGCGATTTTGATGAAATTTGGTATGTAGGCTAAATTTGGGGTCTAGTTGTGCCCCGAAGATTTTGGTTGATGTAGGTTAGTTCTAAGGGTTCCAAAATGAATTGTGAAATTTTGAAAACGCCCGAACTCAAAAAATTTTGATATAAAGGTATTGTTTTTCTTTCAAATTATGATTCTATAGAATTTTTAGAATTTTTGAGACCACCCGGAGCTCTGTAGGACAAACCGTTCGCTCACTACGAGAATTCAAGTTTTGGACGTACGATAAATCAGAAACACGGGTGTGAATCGCAAAAGAGGCCTAATCTCCGTTCAAATTATAGCTGACCGAAATACGATCGATGTTTTTCTTCATGTTGGATGGTTGGTGGCTTTGTAGACGAGTGATCTATAGAAAAATAATAAACCGTTGTGTAATAATTTGCAGCGTTTTTTGCGTAGAATTAAAAACTGACCAAATCGGGGGTGCGCCTGATTTTTTTAAAAATTTTTAATCGAAAATAGACTTCATCCTGAGAATTTTGACACTAGCCGTTCTCTTTTTGGATGAGTAGATCTTTTTCAATGATTTTTCAAAGTTTCGAATGTTTATGACGTCACACGCCTCTCCCGCCTGGGCGGCACTCCCAGCCCACTGTGACGTCATTAACATTCGAAACTTCGAAAAAATCATAGGAAAAGGTCTTCTAACCCTAGAAGGTCGCGGTTGGTGTCAAAATCCACAGAACGAGGTCTAGTTTAGATTAAAAATAACAATAAACAGTTTTTCCGACCCACGCGCATACCCGATTGCTGAGTGCAATAATTTTGATTGCAGATTCGGATTCTACGTCAAGTTTTATGAACATTTTACTTCGACAATTCTTTTTTTGAACGCCCTCAACCCACTTAGCGATTGCTCAACCCAGGGATTGTGCCAAAATTGAGATGAAGGTAGACCTCAAAAGTAGCACATTGATTAGCACTGTTTTTGTACGCTGAATCGCGTGGTGATGCTTCTTTCTTGATTTGACTGTATTTTATCGCATTTTCAGCTAAAAATGTCACTTTTGAGGAGGAAATCATCGATTTTCCGTAAAATCTTTCTCGAGTATTGTTTCCTTCACAAATTATTTCTCATTTATGCAACTAGTAACAATTTTTTACAATTCATTGGGATTGATTCATTACTATTCATAAGAAAATCGATGATCAATTAAAGAAAATGAGGGTAAGGGGGGGGGGGGTAGTTAAAGGGGCACCCTGCTCTGTAGATCACCTGTCTACATAGAACTCACCTTTTCCGTACTACCTACTACCAATAACATCGCTTACCGAGAGCTGTGTATACCTTCATTACGACATTAATTTGGTTGTTGGTAGCTAAGTGAGCCCAAATAAGTGACATGAAACTCTATTCAAAGTAACGAACCGGTTCTAATCGACTCTGTTCAAACAATTTGTTCAGCTGAAATTAGGAAGATTAGGACTATTTCGGTCAATGAACAACCTTTTGCGATTCACACTCGTGATTCTGGTTTGTCGTAAGACCAACCCTCAAGTCCACTTAGAGAGCCAACGGTTTGTCCTTAAGAGCTCATTCGTTTCTAAAATTCAATTTTATTTTAAATTGATGAAAATTAAGCGATTTGAAAATTACAACCCCTTTTTCACCTCTTAGAAGTGGCTGACATCAACCATAAGCTTCACTGCACAACTAAACCTCGAATAGAGCCCATACACCAAATTTCATCAAAATCGGTTCATGGAAAAGTCCCGCGTACAGAGGACGGACGGATTTTTCTAATTCGATTCTTGGATTCTACAAACTTTGAAATGTAAACCATCAAAATTTTAGGCTCGATTCCTAAGGTTAATTATTAAAAATAATAAACCAAAAGGCAGTGTGTAAACATCATGGTCCTACACAAAATCGACCTCTGTAAATTATAACGTAATAGCCAGAATGAAGTGTGTCTTCGGTTTGGTAAATTGCTGTTATTTTATTAGTCTCTTCCAAGAAACAGGTAGTAATTAATTTCTTCATTTTTTTTTTCTTTTTGAGATGCTATGTTCAACATTGTTTACATTATGCCAATTATTATCATATTTTTAAGTTGACATATGTATTATGTGTTAACATATTTATGTCAAGAGCGCTGTCCGAGGGGTCGAAACGACAATTGACGAGAGAAAACCGAAGAGCTGAGTGAAAATTCAAATGAAATCACCACCCTCTGGACGAACCTGACCCAAATCGAAATATGAAATCACACTCGAGGTCAAAAGAAGAGAGAAAAAAAAGAAACTCGGAAAACAAGAGTGTGAGACGGGAAAAAGTTGGGGGCTTGAGGGAAATCACTTTCGACCTCCCACCGCATGATAACAGGATCCGCCCAGCAGCACAGATGGGTATCAATCAATCATATTGATATCATCTCTTAACCCTCCCCAATCCTTTTACCATCGGGAATGGAGGAAAAAATGTGCTCCGAGGAAATGAGAGGTTTTTGGTTCGGGATCTCACAATTTCAACATCTTACGCCCTTTTACCTCCCTCAAACCTTGTCGAGTTATTTTTTCTTTTCAACTCCACTCTTTTCCCAGTGACGTTGCCCGTCTTTTTCCACCGGTCTTTTTTCATCCCGAATTGTCCAGGTTGTTTAAATATTTGAGCGACGAACTAATGGAAAACTGATAAATAATTTACGTCGATAATTGGTCAGGAGTGTTCTTTTCCTGGTTGACTTTTCGACTCTAATGATTCAAACGTGAAACCTCAATTTTTAAAGCAGTAACTAGCTCACCATTCTGAGTTATCTAAAATACAGTGACTTTATTAGTTACAGTTAGAGCTTTTTCCACAGATGAGGAACTTTTATTCCGGATTGTTCCTAATTATTCAGGGGACCGTCTCTTCCTCATCATACTGTACAGTTAAGCTGCATTATTCATGTTATAGAACAGATTGTAGATAAATTTTCCAGACAGGAAATATTTTATTCTTACTGGTTTTTGAATTAATAATGAACGATCATTCATATATTGCAATTCTAACATTGAACAAAGAATAGGTAAAAATCAAAAAGGTGGGTAAAAATCAAAATTCTAGAGGGTGATGTTTTTTTAACGTCGAAAGTGAGAAAAAGTGAGCTAACCTTTGGCTCTTAAAAGAAGTGGAATATCATGACGAGTTAGTATAAAATATAAAGTATCGCTCAATAATTAGCGGGAGGGGGTAAGTACGGGCCGAAGTAAGTTTACAGAATTCGGTGAAATAAATGTACTCTTATATTTCTAATTATTTTGCTTCCGTTGCTTTGGATATGAAAAGTATTATTTATCTCAATATAAGTAACGGTGTTAAGAAATTAATTTCGAGTTTTCAACGAAAAGTGTTCAGGTACATCACGTGTGCCGATAATTGAGGAGTTTTCTTTCAAACGAGCTTATATCCACTTGGAATGTTTTGCGGGTAATTGAGAAAAACTAATTTCACTGCGAAGGAAGCTGTCTGAGGTGCCGAAATTTCGGCATGCATTTTGAAGGAGACACGGCCATTTCTTATTTGGATATAAACCCATTTGATGAAAAACTATGGATATGAGCCACTTTGAAAACAAGTTTTTGGTTGTGTGAAGAAAAGTCTCTTTTTCATTTTCTTTTATTTTTTTACCCATTATTTTCAATAATGAACCTTTGTAATCGAACAAGAAAAAAAAATTCTAACCCCCCTCAAAATTTGATGGTTTACTATTCAAACGTTTGATGGTTTTATCCAAAAAACCAAATTAAAAAAGTGTTAATTGACAATGGGATGGATATAAGCCATTTTGTTGGCAAACCCAATTTTTAGCAAGCTTTTAAAGCGGGATACAAACCGTTTCGGGAGAAATTCAATTCGTGAGGTGATAGGCCTTATCCCAAAGATTCAGAATCCGTGAAAAAACAAAAAGTGTAGAAAATGGATATACCTAAGCCTGTTTGAAAGAAAACTCTTCAATTGGCACGACCGACTTTGTTGGGAATGGGGTTTTCATGGTCCCTGATGTGTCTGATCTTTTTCTTGGCTGCTATGTCACAAGGAGTGATGTGATAATAACAAATATAGTATCTTGTTTATCCAATCTTTAGCCAATGTGCCATTTGAAATAATAGGCTCATATTTTGTACTTTGCTATTCTGAATCGCCGTAATAAATGTACCAGGGTTCCACGAAATAAGTTTAGGGCTTTTCGTTTATTATTTTCTTTCTTGACCTTTGAAAACAAGCGAGTTAAAAAAATTCACCCCCCCCCCTCCAATAAAATTTGATGGTTTACGTTTCAAGGTATGTAGAATCCAAAAATCGAATGAAAAATTGTCCGTCCGACCGCAGTACACGGTCTTGTTGTGTCCATAAAAAGTGGAAGAAAACATTTTCAAGACGCCCTAGTTCGAAAATTTTCTATATACTTACAGGTTTTTTTAAATCAATTTAATATAGTGAAAATTTTCAAGGATTCTTTGACACAACCAAGAGTTGTGTGGGACCAACCGTTCGCTAATGAGGATTAATGAGAAATTAATGAATTTCCCATGATATTTTTGAGAGAGGGTCTTATTTAGAATATTGTGTTATGTTCAATAATAAATTTGGATACTTCTGTATGGAATATCGTGAATTCAACATTCCATTCGAGTTTTTTCAACCCATGATCGGAACTAAAAGGCGAAATACAATACGCAGGATGATAACGCAGACGCAGGACATGAAATGATGGACCCATTTTTCCGCTGCGATGCGGCCTCTGGTGTGCGCTTACCTTTAACAACCAAGAATCAAATTTTGTATAGAAGTTATCCACAAATTTGGGATGCTGTTTGCGATGGTTTCCTGGTTGGTATACTGTGTTTCTCGCGAAGAGGTTATCTATACAGAAAAATAATAAACCTTTGTGTAATAATTTGCAGCGTTTTAAGTCTTATTGTTATTCAACGATTATGGAATTGACAGGAATTAATCAGCAGAATGTCCATTTTTAAAAAATAAAACCGCCGGACACCTCAATGCACTTCGAGTATTGTACTGTGCTTCGAAATGCCCATTGCATAGGAATCTACCACCTCATTGGTGGTTCAAAACAGTAAAGTTAGCAATAACAAAACCAAACATAGCTAGTGTTTTCTGGGACCAGCAAGGGGGTTTATTGATTGATTATCTGCCTGAAGGGGAGACGATTAACCCAACCAGATATTGCGAGACCCTGGGAAAACTGCGATTAGAATACAAGACGAGGAAAATTGACATCCAGTATTGGCCTCCTTCAAGACAATCCCTCATGACGCTCAGTCCACAACGGCACTTCTGACGCAGTTTAGTTGAGATCTTCTATGTCATCCACCGCACAGTCCCGATTTTGCCCTTCTGACTACCACCTTTTCACTAAAATGAAGGAAAAGTTAACCGGAAAAGACTTTGAGAGTGACAGGTCGAAGCATTTCGGAGCTCGACCCATTCGAAGTGCATTGAGGTGTCCTGCGACTTTACAGAAAAATAATAAACATTTTGCAGAACTATTCCTGTAAATTTCATAATTTTTAAAATAAAAACTAGATTAAAAAAGGAACTTTTTATGTGGATAAATCTTGTGAGAAACCCGAAGAGCTGAGTGAAAATTCAAATGAAATCACCACCCTCTGGACGAACCTGACCCAAATCGAAATATGAAATCACACTCGAGGTCAAAAGAAGAGAGAAAAAAAAGAAACTCGGAAAACAAGAGTGTGAGACGGGAAAAAGTTGGGGGCTTGAGGGAAATCACTTTCGACCTCCCACCGCATGATAACAGGATCCGCCCAGCAGCACAGATGGGTATCAATCAATCATATTGATATCATCTCTTAACCCTCCCCAATCCTTTTACCATCGGGAATGGAGGAAAAAATGTGCTCCGAGGAAATGAGAGGTTTTTGGTTCGGGATCTCACAATTTCAACATCTTACGCCCTTTTACCTCCCTCAAACCTTGTCGAGTTATTTTTTCTTTTCAACTCCACTCTTTTCCCAGTGACGTTGCCCGTCTTTTTCCACCGAAAAACCGCCGGACACCTCAATGCACTTCGAGTATTGTACTGTGCTTCGAAATGCCCATTGCATAGGAATCTACCACCTCATTGGTGGTTCAAAACAGTAAAGTTAGCAATAACAAAACCAAACATAGCTAGTGTTTTCTGGGACCAGCAAGGGGGTTTATTGATTGATTATCTGCCTGAAGGGGAGACGATTAACCCAACCAGATATTGCGAGACCCTGGGAAAACTGCGATTAGAATACAAGACGAGGAAAATTGACATCCAGTATTGGCCTCCTTCAAGACAATCCCTCATGACGCTCAGTCCACAACGGCACTTCTGACGCAGTTTAGTTGAGATCTTCTATGTCATCCACCGCACAGTCCCGATTTTGCCCTTCTGACTACCACCTTTTCACTAAAATGAAGGAAAAGTTAACCGGAAAAGACTTTGAGAGTGACAGGTCGAAGCATTTCGGAGCTCGACCCATTCGAAGTGCATTGAGGTGTCCGGCGACTTTACAGAAAAATAATTAACACTTTGCAGAACTATTCCTGTAAATTTCATAATTTTTAAAATAAAAACTCGATTAAAAAAAGGAACTTTTTATGTGGATACCTCTTGTATTTTAACTGTGAGTATCCTCAGCAAGAAGCATTTTATTCCAGAAGTAAAACTACGTGGCTTATCAGGAATCCCATTTCTCAACAGGATGTTGTTTATCTTGGAGGAAGAGCGTATCAGTCGATTTGCCGGTTGTTCATACTAGCTCGTTAAAATAAATTATTATACATATTACATACGTGGCGAAATTAATTTTGTTCATAAATTCCAACAGGAAATCATTTAGGGGCTCAAATTGGTTCGAAATGCTCTGAAACTCAAAATTCGAGTAAAAGGTTTGATTTTGGAGAACTCACATTTTTTGACCTGCTGAATACAATGCTTTCCTTTCGACAGTACAGAGCTAACAGAGAAAATAGTTTTCGATCTGTAATCGTATACCGAAGCACATCAATATTAAAAAACGCTGCAAATGATTACACAAAGGTTTATTATTTTTCTGTTTAGATCACTCGCCTGCAAAGATCACAGCTTTGTCATTGTCACTACCTACCAACTATCTTTTACCTTCACAATCAAGTTCATTTTGAAGAAATAAACGGTTCACACTCAATGCAAAGAAATAGTGAGTTGTGGGTGCCTTCATTAGGAAATAAATATTGGTTGCTGAAGACGAAAAATTGAGTACTTGGCGATCGCATAATGAACAGCTACAATTTCAACAGAGATTAGGCCTCTTTTGCAATTCATACTCGTGTTTCTGATTTATAGTAAGACCAACCCTTAAGTTTTCATAGGGGCGAACGTTTGGTCCTACAGAGCTCTGGGTGATCCCATTCGATTCTAAAAATGCAATACTATTTTAAATTGATAAAAAACAATACCTTAATATCGAAATTTTTTGAGCTAGCGCATTTTGAAAATTTTAGCATTTATTTTTCGACTCTTAGAAGTGACTGACATCAACCAAAAGCTTCGGGGCACAACTAGACCCCGATTGGAGCCCATGTACCAAATTTCATGAAAATCGGTCCTTGGGAACTAAGGAAAGTGCCGCGGACGGCCAAATTTTTGGATTCTACGTACCTTGTAACGTAAACCAACAAATTTTGAAGGGGGTTCAAACAAAATTTCCAGTTCGATTCCAAAGGTTCATTATTGAAAATAATAAACCGAAATTAATGTTCTGGATGTAGTGAGGCCAAAACTTTTTTCAACTGAAATTAGTTAGATGAAGGGTGAAATAATAAAGATGGATGGAAGTAAACACAGGAATACCATGATGAAGATAATACGGTTCCGAGCGGCATGCGAGGTTCAAATCCGTATTTTTCATATTTACACAAGTCAGGCTTGTTTGGATTCTCTGTAGAATGCCGATGGCGGATTCAACGTAATATGCCGACATGCTCTCAGTGAGTATAATGGTATCGATTTTGGATCCGATTGAAAAGCCAAATGAGCTGACCGAATGGTTTAAATAACGGAGGAATATTGATGAGTTGATAATCTGCGGTTTCCGCAACGCGTCATTCCGGGCGGCAACTTACGATGCCAGTGAAATTTGGAAGGATATTTGGAGGTTATTACTTAACATAATATTGAACTCTGAGAGTTATCTGTATGTTTGTAAGTTATCACCGTTGGTTTTCTTGTGAGCCAAATTGGATTCCTGATTATCCTTTTCTTCACCCGTAAAGCAACTGTAACTGGAATTATTTACTTTGTATCAGACTGTTCAGGCGCCCCTACGAAGCTGAAAATTCAGGGAGCCTCACTGGGGCTGCTTAGAAAGATTGATAAGATGAGCGCACCTCTAGATCTCCTTAGAGTGTATCTTCAATCCGATAAGCGCTACGAAGCTAGGATTTAATAGCTCGAATGCTTGAATGGTATGATTTACATAGCAATTAAAATGAAAATCTCTCTCAAATAATAGATTATGTTTGCTTGTAACTGCAAGAGGAAACATGAAAGGTTTCTGTGTTTCCTCGAGAATGGCCGAAAAAACACTCAGACGACGAGCTCAGCACAGAATGAGGGCCTGGAATATTTAGATGAATTGAAAAAAGATTAAATCGGGTACTTTCCATACACAATGTTCTTCAAATCTCCTCGGTCCTCTGATGCCTTGGGAGATTCTTGACTACTTCTGGCAAGATGTGCCAATCTTTCCAAACAACCCTGCAAATCTTTTCGCTAATATTCGCTAAATCTGGAATTCCCCAACTTTCTTGTCGGATAGTGGAACGCAGTGTAGCCCTCTGGAGTCTTCTTAATTCAAAGTTTTTAGAAGATGGGGATTTTTGACCATTCGAAGCAGTCTACACCATCATAAAGCAAACGGGGCAGCCGAAGCGGCAGTGAACACAGTCAAAACCCAGTTGAAGAATAATATGAATGATTTTGATCTTGCACTTCTTTCCTAAAGGATCACACCTCTCGGAACAGGATCCCAAGTGGAAATCCTCCTGAACTCATGTTCTAGAGGACCTTGCGAAACACAATCCCTTCAACCTTGCTAGGAGGTTTGGTAAACAGCTATGATTTTCGTGAAAAGTAGGAAATATTCTAACTAAAGTATAAATTCAACTATGACAAACGCCACTGAACCAGAGTTCTCATGTCTAAAAGAGGATGTTAGCGTTAGGATAACTATCCTTAGACGCCATGGACGTATTAAGAAGCTGGAGGACCCTCGATCAAACCTTGTAGAGAGAGACAAGAGAACTATTTGACTGATCAGGATCCACCTCTTCCCTGCTGGAATGACCTTCAGTACGATGATGACGCCGCTGCTTAAGCTGGAACCCAAAGTGATGAGGCCTCAGGTTCCATCTGAAGCTTCTGTTTTCCACACTACGACCACCTTCTCAAATTTACTCCGGAACGAAAGTCGCTTCTCGCTGTGGACCAACCATCGACAAACCTAGCCGTTTCCTTGACTAAGAAGATTCCAATCTGGATGGAAGATGTTGTCAGTTGTCCGCCAGTCAGCTAATTATACAGAATTCTCTCTTGATAGGTACTTTATCAAGCTGGAATTTCACAGCCTACAACCCGACAAAGAACAGTTCTTCTGATGAATTCATATAATTCGAGATTAGAGATTAGATTAGAATTTTGTATGATAAATGTTCAACAGAGCCAAGAATACTTCACCTGAATTTGTGTATTCGTACATTTTGAAGGTTTATGCGGGAAGGGCCACAGGTGGATTGAACCCACATTGATTTCGCCAAAGCATACTCAAGTCTTAAACAAGCAACTCTCACATCTTTTTGTATCACTTGAGGTGTTCCACAGGGATCCCACTTGGATCCCGCACTCCTTAGAACTTTATCGACCATATTAGTTGAGTTTGGTGAAAGAGTGTGCCGCAACAGTGATTTTTGAATGTCCATAGTCTCCAGTCCGACGACGCATTTCCAAAAGGACTCCTTGTACGATTTAGAACTAGTGCACGAGAAACGATCTTTATCTGACACGGATAACTGCTCTGTAATACCGTTGTCCAAATGTGCATCGAATGTTGAGCTCGATTATACTACAAGAATTCAGATTCAAAAGAGAATACTGAAGGTACTCCTTGAGAAGAGAATGCGGCACTCCACAGCATCCCTCTTCGCAGCATTTCGACTTCTCAAGGCACGAACTGATGCATCAGGCCACCACCATCAAGTTATTTAGGGACAAATCAGTGGGGAAGTATCACTTTCTTGCCAACACGGGCACTAGATCTAGCGATAAATTTTTTGATTGAGCTGCCTTTCCTTCTTACCAAGTGCTATGATTACCGTTGGGTAGCGCTCTTCAACATTCTACCAAAATAAAATAAAGGAATAACTTCATTGAATGCATTTAAGAGCAATATACGAAGCAATTTTCGATAAACCTAGGCTCTTCCTTTCACCTTTTTTTGTACTTCCAAGAATTTTTTTTTTGTTGATCAATATTTATTTTCGCTCTGCAGAGACTCCTCCCCTTAGCACAAGCTTATTAAAAAAAATTACGATCCCTGTGTTCTCTTTATTCATGACACATTAATTTGATGAGGTTTTAGCGATAAATCCGTTCTTTGATAAAACAATAAGCAAAGAAAATTACTTCTTACCAAGAACAGAGTTTTCATAGGGAGCTCGCATGGTATGTTAGGCCGCTCTTACCTGAAACATAACAAGCATATTTATTGGTAATGAAACATTTAGAAAGTAATGAAACATATAAGTAACATAAGTTATTAGTAATAAAACATATAGATCGTTCAGATGGGCTATGAACATCAAACAATTTAAGAAGAAATACTGTTATAAATCTGGATAGTTTTGTTAAGAAAGATAGAAAAGAGAGTTTGGCGAACCTTACAGGAGCGTGTCTCTGCAGTATCTTATAATTTACAGTACGAACAGAATCTAAATTTCCGAGAGAAGGAAGCCAATGTTTGAATTACCCCCCCCCCCCCATCCACCCCTTCTACTTGAGATCACTTCCCTTGTAGTGAAAATCCCGTTCAAGCCTAACTCGATCATGTCATTATCGCGGGTCGACCCAATATTTCGCTGACTTGAGAGAACAACTTCGTGAAAGAGAAACTTAGTAGAAACTTCACAACGGGAGCCCTCGGTTGCTCTTCGGAAGCGCGAAAACTCCTTCCTATCAACCTAATCCATAATTTCCGAATTAATACGGGAAGAAAAGCGTTTTCGCACAGTGTACACTTTGAACATATCAAAAGTTAATGATTATTATTTTAAAATTGACTAAAACTTCAGTTTTGAGTGTTTTTTTTTTTTTTTTTTTTGAGCCCAAACGATCACTATTTAGGTTCATCATTCTCTATAATGAAAGAATGAAGTGAGCAAAAATGTAAACTTCTTTCAAAATGTCCGTCATTTTTACCGTCGAGAAAATTTAATTAAATTCAGTTTCAAGGCTCCGATCTGGGTCTATTTATACCCTACAACGTTTGGTTACTTTCAATCAATTATAAGGGGTGAAAAATAAGGGAAGAAATTTTCAAAATGTCCTGACTTGAAACTTATAATTTGCAAGTATAGTTTTTTCTTCCACATTAAATATTATTTGAGTTTAGAATTGAAGGAGACATCCTAACGTGCTCTATTTCAACTATTTCTTATTTAAAGAACAATTTACTTCAGTGTCACGTTAGAGAATAAGTTCCTAATTGCGTACTCTGTTGTTACCAAATTAACACCTGAAATAATAGAAATCACAATAACGGTGGGTACCTACAGATACCACCCTAAGCCCAGTAGGAACAACAGTTCGCGTAAAATTAATCAGAAACATTTGCACTTTCGCAAATTCGCCCGCCCAGGGTCGCCAGAAAAAAGTGGCGCGTTTGGGACCAACAATCCATATAAGACATCCATACAAATATCGAAGTATCGAAGAACTGGCATGGAGAACAAGGTGAAGTAAAGTAGGTTTCGCGAGTACTCTAAAGTAATCAAATTAGATACCTACATAATGAGGTGTGCCCATGGGTCGGAAAAACTGTTTATTGTTATTTTTAATCTAAACTAGACCACATTCTGAGAATTTTGACACCAACCGCGACCTTCTAGAGTGAGAAGAACTTTTTGATATGATTTTTCAAAGTTTCGAATGTTTATGACGTCATAGTCTCTCTCTCTTTCCTCATAGTCTCTTTCGATTAAAAATTGTAAAAATGAATCAGTCGCACCCCCCATTGTAATGTTATTTTAGAGGAAAGAAAGTGATTTATTTATTATGTGCTCCACAGGATGAGCCCAATTACAATGTGCAATCATTCAACACGAGGAAGGTAAGTTGTCACATGGAATAACGGTAGGAAAATGTTTTTGAAGTTCGAAAGGTTTAGGTAATTTATGTTGATAATTCATTGGGTGATATTCAGGTAAGTAAAAATTTAGTGTTGAAAAATTGTTTCGAGGATGTGAGAAAGATATTGAAAACATCGGTGGTGTCACGAAGGTGCAGATTTACTTCTGTGGGTAGCTGGCAGGGAGGGCGGTTGTACGAATAGTTCGTTGGAGAGAAGGAGCTTTGAATGATGAAACTTTATCGACATGCTTGTGAACAGACGTTTCGAAAGAGCGTGGAGCTTGGTAGATTTGAACAATCTTGACGACAATTCATCAAATTCAAGAAAATCGTGAGGTCCGAAGTGATCCGACGATCTCTTAGGCGTTCAAGTTCAGTTCTAGAAGACATGTCTGCATAATCAAAGTCCTCTGAACTAAAAATGATGCGACAATGATAAATTATCAGGGAATAAGCCCTCTACGTGATTTAGATCAATTAAGATGTACATTAAATCAAAGATTTTCCAACGCTGAATCGAATGGCGCCACATTGAAGTCACTGCGACCCTTAATTTCAGAGATGAATCGAAAAAAATCGAAATATTGGTTTGAACTGAAATTGATTCGGGAAAATACTTCGTCGGGCCCCACGTTGGGCGCCAATATTAGCAGATTGAAGACTACTAATAATAAAAATTTGTTTCCTCAGCTCAAGTTGGAGAAGGGTGGGGTCCGATTAAGCATATTAAAAACCATCCAAATCAATTTCAGTAAAAAAAAATAATAATAATAATTAATAAAATTAATGCCAATTTTCTTTTGTACTTGTACAAATTTAATTACTATTTACTCAAATTTTATCTTATATCAAATTTTGTGTTAGGTACCCTTATAATTGTAGGTACCCTTATAATTGTAGGTACCTTTAGGATTCCTTAATAGAGTGGCCACCCCTTTACAAAAATAAAAAAAAAGATTTTCTCAACTAGTAATAATACCATGTTATTTGTCAACCGAACAATCAGTAAATTAATAAGATATCAGGTACCAGGTATTTAGGTATCAGTTATTATTAGGTACTCATCGAACAGAACGGTCTTTTCAGCAGTAAAACGTCTAGTGGGTGAGATGTTGCCTCCAATTTAAGAATGATGGCACTTCGGGAGGCTCGAAGTGAGCGTAGTGGGGTGACTGCGTCTTCCAGTGGCCGATCCTCCGCATCCGTCGATCTTTTCTTGATCCGGGAGATATAAATTATGATTTTTGAAGGTTCAAAAAAAAAAAAATTCTTCCACTGAGGAAATGACTGTTGAGAGCTGACGATCTGCACGTGGCGTGGCGATAATCGAACTGAATCCCAACCCGTGGGCTCTTGAGGAGAGTGTACCTATACCTCCTTGTCATCTTAGGAAGAAGAGTGGCATCCATCAGGGGTAAACATCCCACAAATCCTTCTAATATCACAACAATTTCGTGATTTTTTTATAATCTTAAAATTTCTCCGCTGATTAAATTGCAATGAAATTCATAGCCAATTTCTGGAATCAATCTTTTAGCAGTAAGTTACTTCCAATGATCGAATTGTGCGAGCTGGGCTTTGCCAGTCAATTAAAATTTCTAGAATCCCCCACTCATCGTTTCAGTTCTTTGATGAAAATCCCGGCGAATTGTCTCCTCATCGAGAACTATTTACCGCGATTACTCACGCGAGACTTCCAGCTCGAGAGGTGAATCGCAAGATCCCTCGGACCATCACGTACGGGAGCCATGAGACGTGCTTTTGCTTCAAACTAGGGTTATACGCCTTGGAGCCCCCTCTCCACCGCGCACATTTCAACGTAAGTCCCTCTGAATTGCTGGCGCCTAGCATTAGAGATGCTGAAGGCTGGCGCCAAGACTCGCTTCCCCTCGAATCAATGGAGAGGCATCCCGGGGGTCTTTTTGGCGACCCGCCGCCTTATTTCGGAGTACTGTTTAAACTGACGTTTAAAACTCCCCTTTCCATTTCGGTTACATTTTGCGGCTTGAAACCAAACTGCTTTAAGCCGTAGTTCTTCTCCCGGAAGTCCATTGCGAGACCAATGATAGGAAAAGGTGGACAACTCCTGGTACCTGTTGATAATCACAGTAGAGCCTCAATATAGTCTGCTTATAAGTCCCATAGTTTTTCCGGATACGGTACTTTTTTTCTTCTTTAATAATTCATTTGGTAACTTTCTGTATAAAATACTTTTTGTTTTGAAAGTATATGTTCAACTGTAGTACATAAGTACAATGGAACGTGAGGGTGGCCGTCCATTAGCAGGCCCTCTCACTACAATAATTTAGAAAGTAGTTAGATTTTTGGTTTATTATTTTCAATAATAAGCCTTTGGAATCGAGCAAGAAAAAAACATTTTAACCCCCCCTCAAAATTTGATGTTTTACGTTTCAAGGTACGTAGAATCCGAAAATCGAATAAAAAAATTTCCGTCCGTCCGCCGTACGCGGCACTTTTCTTAGTTACCATGGACCGATTTCGATGAAATTTGGTATATGGGCTCCATTTGGGGTCTAGTTGTGCCGCGAAGCTTTTGGTTGATGTAGGTCACTTCTAAGGGGTGAAAATTAAGGGTTGAAATTTTCAAGAGTGCCCTAGCTCGAAAACTCTCGAAATAAAGGTATCGTTTTTTCACTAATTTTAAATAGTACTGAATTTTAAAAAATTTTTGAGACCACCCGGAGCTCTGTAGGGCAAACCGTTCAGTCCCTACGAGTACTTGAAGGTTTTCCTTCGATAAAACAGAATCATGAGTGTGAATCGCAAAAGAGGTCTAATCTCCGTTGAAATTTTTTCTGACTAAAATGCGATCGCTGTTCATTTCTTCGATTTGTATACAGTTTTGCCTTCTGCGTAACCAGTAATAAAATTTCCATAATCAAAAGTCAATGGAGACTACTGAAGGCGCCTGAGTGGTCACTGATCACCTGAGTGAGCTCCAAGGCCATTTCCTCTCCTGTTGAACGCAGGAACCTGAAATTTGAGAGGGCGGGTCAATTGAGAATGCTGAAGGCGCCTGAGTGGTCACTGATCAGCTGAGTGAGCTCCAAGGCCATTTCCTCTCCTGTTGAACGCAGGAAGCTGAAATTTTAGAGGGCGGGTCAATGGAGATTGCTGAAGGTGCCTGAGTGGTCACTGATCAGCTGAGTGAGCTCCAAGGCCATTTTCTCTCCTGTTGAACGCAGGAACCTGAAATTTGAGAGGCAGGGTCAATGGAGATTGCTGAAGGCGCCTGAGTGGTAACTGATCAGCTGAGTGAGCTCCAAGGCCATTTCCTCTCCTGTTGGACGCAGGAACCTGAAATTTGAGAGGGCGGGTCAATGGAGAATTCTAAAGGCGCCTGAGTGGTCACTGATCAGTTGAGTGAGCTCCAAGGCCATTTCCTCTCCTGTTGAACGCAGGAAGCTGAAATTTTAGAGGCAGGGTCAAAGGAGAATGCTGAAGGCGCCTGAGTGGTAACTGATCAGCTGAGTGAGCTCCAAGGCCATTTCCTCTTTTGTTGAACGCAGGAACCTGAAATTTGAGAGGGCGGGTCAATGGAGAATGCTGAAGGCGCATGAGTGGTCACTGATCAGCTGAGTGAGCTCCAAGGCCATTTTCTCTTCTGTTGAACGCAGGAAGCTGAAATTTGAGAGGGCGGGTCAATGGAGAATACAGATGGTGGTAGGTGTTATTGATGGAGAACCAGTGATCTATACAGAAGGGTGATCTATACAGAAAATAATAACCTTTGAGCAATGATTTGCAGCGTTTTTGAATTATTATTTTCAATACCTAATGAATCTTTGGAATACACTAGAAAACAATTTATTCCCTCCCCCCTCGAAATTTAACGTTCAATCGAATTATTTTATTTCATTTTATTATTATTTTATTTTTATTATTTATTTAATTTTTTATTATTTTATTATTTTTTATTTGATTTCGAATTTTCTATTATTATTATTATAAGTTTATCGAATAAAAAATGTTCCGTCCGCCGTACGCGGCACTTTCTTTAGTTCCCATGGACCGATTTTGATGAAATTTGGTGTATGGGCTCTATTTGGGGTCTAGTTGTGCCGCGAAGCTTTTGGTTGATGTCAGTCCTTCTAAGGGGTGAAATTTCAAGAGTACCCTAGCTCAAAAACTCTCAAATAAAGGTACTGTTTTTTTTTTACCAATTTGAAATAGTATTGAATTTTTAGAAACTTTAGAGACCATGTGGAGCTCAGTAGGACAAACCGTTCGCTCCCTACAAGAACTTAAGGGTTGGACTTACGATAAATAACAAACACGAGAAAGAATCGCAAAAGAGGCCTAATCTCAGTTCAAGTTTTGCTGACCAAAATGCGAGAATTGGCCAAAAATGCTGTAGGTACGTGGTACATCATGAAATTTCATAACATCGATTTTTCATGATACAACAAACCGATTTGGTTCAAATTCGGAGGATAGTCGGGTACAGACAAGTTGACTACTTTCACGTCTAGAAAATAAGCACTAGAGAAAATTGAAAAAATTATCAGGAATAGATTCTCTATTGTGTTGACTTTTGCCAATTCGAAACCATCAATTCAGTCATAAAAATCATGTTTCATCTTTATGGAATTCTGATTATTTCAGTACTGTTCGATTGATGAAGAAACAAAACTTCGAAAACAGTTGAGGGCCTATCGATATAGCTACTCTGGAAACATCCTCTAGCCTAATGAATAGGTGAGTAATTTCACCCGAAGTTAAGCGTGGAAAGAAAGCCGCCATCAAAATAATCATTACAAAGTAATTTCTGGAGTAAAGGAAAGGATTTCTGAAATACGTATCAAGCACCTGCACAAAAGAAAAGACGCGTCTGAAAGTTTAAGCAACAAAGTGGAAATTCATTAATGCTAACAAGAAGTCTTGGAATCACTTTCTATCCCTGGAAAAGCCTTTTCTCTCAGTCGAGAGAGAACGAAGTGAGTTCAAAGGATTTGACACGATGGTAATACGAATACAATGACAGGGTACACTTTTTATTATTTATTATTCATCCTTCGACTCTTTGTAGCAGAAAAGAATTTTTTCCTCTGACCCCTGTGATTATAATACGTACTCACTTGAGAAGGAAAGTATTGTAATGATTAGGAAATCAATTTTCTCGAATCATAAGTAGAATGGGTCAGACACTTTTTGAACCAATGTATGTGACGCTACGATGATGTCACGGATATGACGGCTCTTAAAGACAACGTCATCAGCTGTCTTCCAAAGGGAAGATCAGATTTTTTTCTGATGAGTTCGCTCATTTCCCCCAATGCCTCACCGCCCTGAGTTGAGACGAGGTGGGCGATGAGAGCCCCTGACGCACAAAAACGCACGCTACCGGCGATGACCGGTATTTTAACCGTATATATATGACACCGGTTTGCTCCCTCAGGAATGGCTTCGTTCAGTGTCATACACGCTCGTATCCGCAAGAAGTGCGAATTTGATTGAGATGAAGCTCAGATGGGCTTCAGGAACGCGTTTGGAACTCGCGAGGCTCTATTCAGTATTAATGTCCTCTTGCAACAATGCCGAGACCAGCAAAAGGATGTGTTTGCTAGCTTTCTCGATTACGAGAAGGCATTTGACTGAGAAAATCATGATGAGCTCATGAGGATTCTCAGGATGCAGCAGGATGCCAAGGATATTCGAATAATCGAAAATGTGTACTAGGGCCAGTCTTCATCAGACTCAGCCGCTGTGAGTCTGGAGACGTGGAGATCCTCAGGGGTGTGAGGCAAGGGTGCATATTATCTACACTCCTGTTTAACATTTATTCCGATCAGATTTTAACGAGGCTCTAGAGGGCTCGGAGTTGGGGATTGATGTGAATGGGGCGGTTCTGAGCTCGATACTCGATGCCGATGACACTGTCCTTTTCTGCGGCAGTTTACATGGACTCCAGGAGCTGTTTCACAAGGTGAGCAGCGTTGGCTCCCGGATGGTCTTGAATGTCAACATCAGCAAACCCAAGTTTATGGTATTAAGCCGACAGGCTATTTAACGATGCACGACTATTTCTTGGACAGTAGCAGATTGAGCGGGTATCGTCCTTCAAGTACCATGGCAGCTTGCTGACTGAGGATCTTGATCCTGAGTTTGAGATCAAATGTAGAATAGAAGTTGCCAAATCTAGCTTCAGGAAGATGAGTGCGCTCCTATGCAACAAAAAGTTGAACCTCAAACTGCGGCAGCGGATGGTAAAATGCTGTGTCTGGTCCATGCTTCTTTATGGAGTCGAGACCTGGACGTTTAAAATGAAAACTCTAAGCCAGCTTTCGAGATGTAGATCCATCGTCGAATGTTTTGTCAAGTGCCGGAAGATATCGTATCTTGGTCACGTGCTTCAAGGAGAGAAGTCAGCAGCTGATAATGAAGGGGAAAATCGAAGGTAGGCGTCGGATCGGACGGCGAAAGATGTCGTGGCTCCGGGTCTCTGTGGTCTCAGCTTCTCCCGAGTAGTGTCCTTTTTCCTTGCCGCCACACAGTACTGTGAGTTTATGGATCAAGTGATCAAAAATCAATTTGTGGAGAGTTCTGTTAGGGAAGGTTGCTCTGATCATGGATTTCATACTACTTCATATTTCAAGGAAAGAAAATTGCACAATAAATAATATTAGAAGAATTTTATGAAAAATACTGTAATTTCACCAATTTTACAAAAGTTTAGGTACCGAAACATAGGTAATAATTAGATGTCTTTAGAAGTGCATTACACTGATTGATGAATCTAAATCGTCACTGTCATTAGCGTTGCTGATGCTGGAAAGAGCGCTTCCACATCTCAGTTCCTTAGATGTGCTTGGTACAGCATTAGGTATCAGTTTTGACTTCATAGTCTTTTCTGTTCTATTCTGTTGATATGAAAAATGCGAGGATGTGGTTTTTTTTTCCTCTCTACACTTTTCTGCGACTTTAATTTTTCAAAAAACTTTCTATTAGGATTGAAAATTTCATAGAAAAAAAAGTCGCGGCTAGTCGCAGCAAATTCCAACGGGATTGAGTCAAGGGATAGTGGCAGAAAACATTCATCAAATGCTCTAATTCCTCATTCCTCCTCTTTGTGAGAAATTCACTATTTCATGTTAAGGTTTAAGAAGAAAAAATGGGAATTATTATTCTGACGATTTTACCGAGTGCTTAGGGGAAATTCATACTTCAAAAATTATTAAAAAACGTCAATAAAGCACATACTTATGCCGTGACTCGTCATGAAGAGCAATAAGACCCAACTTGTTGATATGACGATATCCGCACTAAGAATGAGCAGGTAGTTCATCGTTAGTGTTTTGGGTGAAATGAGTTATTAACATAAATGATCGCGGAACTTGCCCTCTGATGATCCGTAAGAGGCTTGTGAGGTCAGGAAACCTATTTAAACGTGCTCAAAGACTATCTGGGGATAGGTTCTTGCACTCCTTTCCAATACTAATAGACGTTCGTTTTTTTCGATTTTTTACACATACTCACAGTATTGTGCGCCAGGCCTATGGAGCGGCTCCAACTCTGGGACAGGCATTCTGAGGTCCGACACATCAGCAGTGGCAAATGGCTCTGATGTCAGCCAATGCGATCCTCTAAACTTGCACTCGGTGTCTAACAGTGTCCTGACGATACCACTGGCGAAAGCAATCTCGACACAAATATAAATGAAAACTGAGGATCAGCCGCTTCTTTCTTCCCCTCACCACTAACCTTGTTCTTATTAATTGAAACAAATGAATTAAATGAATGAACAACGTTGTATTTGCAGTGCATTGTATTTCCCTCTTCAAAGGAATGATTGAAGCCTCGTATAAAATGAATATCTTCGAGGAATCCTCTATCATCCGCGATGCTTCAACTGAAGATGGCTGCCACGATCGTTGTACGATAGTAAAACGACGAATTCGAGAGGCAACTCGATAATTTGGACGCGTCACAACTATCCTTACGACAGATACGTGGATTTCGATGAGTCATGTAGTCTGAGGTCCCATCAGTAGATACAGTACTATCTTCATGTTTCAAGATAAAGTTCGCAGTGGTGAGAGATAGTGATTTGGAGTCAAGGTAAAATCCGGATGACTGTTCCGCGAAAGGAAGTAATTAAGAAATCTAAAGACAAGTCTTTATAGAATCGAACCCCTTAGTTATGCCATCTTAAGGGGGTCTCAGTCGGTCGCCGTTCGTACTTCGTTCCGGGTCATCAAGCAGATTCCTGCGACTTCGATAATGTTTCGGGAATTTCTCCCCTGAAAAGGGACTTGATTTCCCTCCTACTGCAGCTTGAAATTCGTGAAATTTCGTGGCACAACACGAACATCAAATTTCTCACGGCTCCAATTTCCGTGTCCAGGTTACACCATGGAAGGTTGACTCGATCGTTATAGTTTGCGGATCCACCTCCTAGGGGGCGCCACACGGATGCAAAGTTTTTGTGGTAGATCTATAGCCACTCTTTTAATCAAAATGCAACATTGGAAGGAAAACGGACGATGACGCGGATCCGCTTTATACAGTTTCCGATTATATATATACAGGATCCGATTATACAGTCAAAACTCATCATAGTACCAGAGAATTATTACAGGAGGAGTTTTCATAATAAATAGGTAAAATAATAAAATAGGTAAAAAAAACCCTGCAGTCCCTACGAGCCAATGGTGTCCAATAAAGGGACAAGCCATGGTATCTTCAGAATCATCTTTTCTTACAAGTGCTCTTCCAATGATTTCACGCGAAAAAACCGCATTCGGGCCCGTCATCCAACGGTAGAACTCTTTCATATAGTTTATCAAATAATATCGTGTTATCTTCCGCCGTTCTCAGATGTCACGCACAGAATGCCGTCTCGATATCGCTACAATGGGGACGTCCGCTGCAGAGCTGTGTTGGTCGTCGGTGCTCGCGATAACTCAAAACGTTATTTTTACGTCATCGTCTCCGGAATTCCTTTTTCCTTCTCCCTCCAATTTTGGAAGGGTGGAAAAATGTTTTACAACAACGGAAAGCACCAAAAATAAGTATCAACCATTTTGTTTTAGGGGAATAACCGGGAGAAAATACGAATATTACCAGAAGTAAGGGTTCTTTCACAACAAAAAGTTTTGTTTATGTAACATGATTTAATAATGAATTATCAAATTTTTAACAGAAATATTGCTTCCGAGTCTACCAAGGTGGCGGAAACTTTATTTTCACTTTTAAAGGTTTATTTATTTATTATACGGTAATTAATGACAATTACATTACATTAATTATGATTATAAAACAACAATATATATAAGAGAATATAAAAAATACGAGCACAACAGTGCGGCCCCAAAATAACAAAATTAACAAAACATCGTCTCCGGAATTCCTTTTTCCTTCTCCCTCCAATTTCGGAAGGGTGGAAAAATGTTTTACAACAACGGAAAGCACCAAAAATAAGTATCAACCATTTTGTTTTAGGGGAATAACCGGGAGAAAATACGAATATTACCAGAAGTAAGGTTCTTTCACAACAAAAAGTTTTGTTTATGTAACATGATTTAATAATGAATTATCAAATTTTTAACAGAAATATTGCTACCGATTCTACCAAGGTAGCGGAAGCTTTTCTTTCACTTTTCAAGTTTCGAGGTTGAAAAAAAAATAGTTACTCCAAAATCAAAATTTCCACTCGCGTTTTACGTTTCAGATTCCTGAACAAATTAGGTTCCATGTCTGTGTGTCTGTCTGTCATAAAATCCTTGTTACAGTCATAAGTTGTACATTTCTCATCCGATTACGATGAAATTTTCAGGGATTGTGAGGGTTAGGGTGTACATGGTCCCCTATGAAAATCATCACTTCCGGACCGATAATAGCAGTTGCGCATGCGCATAGGTGTACTTCCTTGTAACAGTCATGTTTTCTACATTTTCTATCTGATTTCGATGAAATTTCAATGGATTATGCGGATTTGGTTGTAAATGGTACCCTATGAAAATAAAAGCTCCCGGACTGATAGTTGCCACTGCGCATGCGCAAACATGTATTTCCTTGTAGCAGCAATAACTTTCACATTTTCCATCCAATTTCGGTGAAATTGTTAGGGATTATGCGAATTGGGTTGTAGATAGTCCCCTATGAAAATCATTGCTCCCAGACTGATAGTAGTCATTGCGCATGCGCAAACGTGTATTTCCTTGTTACAGCCATAATTTCTATATTTCCCTACTGATTTCGATGAAATGTTCGGGGATTATGCGGGTTGGGGGATTATGCGGGATGGTCCCCTATAAAAATCATAGACCCCTAATTGAAAGTATTTTGTGCGCATGAGCTATATAGAAAAATAATAAACCTTTGAGTAATAATTTGCAGCGTTTTCTTGCTCGCTTTTAAAGTTTCGTCATCGATATAATATAGTAAAATTTAGAAGTGTTGTTAACTTGTTTTGTTGAAAGTTAGTTGTAAAATCGACTAATGGAAGCTCCTTGAACAAATGTGTTAAAACACCATTCATATTAGGAGGTGAAGGTACTAAGGTAGGTGCACAGGTAATTAAGGTTGGTTCTCAGTCTCTGCTGGGTAATCCACCACCTGTACTAAGTAGTGAAAGACATTCAAGAGTGAAAGGCAATTTCGCATCTCAAAAGCACCCAGAAAGTCACATTATAGTTTGAACACGACTCAGAGCACTAGTTCCATGTAGTAACAAGTCGTCCAGAATATTCCGAGGGTGACAGAGTCAGGGTTAGTAAAGTAGGGGAGTGCCGCTACGTTAACCCCAAATCTTGGGAGGTCAATTGAGCTTTTGCCTTCTGGAACGGGTGCCAAGTTAAACTCGCAAACTTGGACTACGTCTCCATCTCCCCTCTCACGCTCCGTTATATGCTTACATTATCCGCTTACATCATCAACTCATACATAATAATTCCAGAAGAGATCGATTCCCTTTCCCTTCTCCCGACAATGTATCCAGAAAATGTATTCATGATATCCCTTAAGGGTTGTCACTTTCCTCCTCGCAACACTTCTCGATCTTTTTTTCTGTCGCTTACAGTATCCGGTGGGAGATGATGTTCGAGCCGTCGTCCTTCAGATCTCGACAAGCCCTTAGAAACTAAATAGATATTTTCTTGTCAACTTGTAACACATTTCAAGTTGAATTTCAATTTTAATTTTCAGATTGAAGGTTATCAGAAGCCATTTCAAGTAGGACATTACAGGTAATAGTCAATTTGTATAATACAGGCATTCTACAGGGTATCTGCACTTAAGATGGGCATAATAATTTATTAATCATAATCATTACGCCGTAATCGTACGAAAAGTGTATGATTACGCTGTAATCGTACGAACGTATGATTACAGTTCTATTTTTAGGGTCATTAAAGGCACGCAGGACGTCAATCTATTACGATAATAGACGAAGGCCAATTTGACCCTGAAAATACGATTGTAATCACATGTTCGTATGATTCCAGCGTAATCATACAATTTTCATACTATTATAATCGTATTCGTAATTACGATGATAATTACGCCCATCTCTGGTTTACACTTAAGGGGGTCTCAATAGTTCGCCGTTCGTTCTTAGTATTCCGCGAAATTGAAGGGGCAAAACTTCAAAAGTACCTAAATTTGAAATTTCAAGGGTTTTAGAAATTCATTAGTGTATGGCCCTTGGGGAATGAAAAACTGAAATATTGCCGCCGGAATCATCAAAATCGAACAATAATTGCCAGAGAAATATGGGAAAACCCGTTTATTAAGTAGTTTTTCCCATTTTTTTTTTTTTTTTGGCAATTATTGTTAGATTTTGATGATTCCGGCGGCAATCTTTCAGTTTTTCAATTCCCAAGGGCCGTGCACTAATGCATTTCTAAAAATCCTCAAAAATTTCAAATTTACGTACAACTTTTAAGTTTTTGCTCCTTCAATTTCGTGAAATACTGACCAACTGCACACCCAAAATGGCAGACGTTCTGGTGTTGTAGCTCTCATATGCAGTTACCAACCCAAAGGGCGTTTCAAATCCGTACTGTAACAGTTTAGGTCTCCATGGAGCATTAAAATAACTCAAAGGCTCTATGGGAGGGGAAAATGACGAAAGTTATACCCAGATAGGCTGTAAGGGCACTTGGAAGGTGGGTTGATTACAATACGACGCGTCGTAAATTATATCGATACAAAGTGGCTGGCCATTCCTACTCAGACTAAGCGCTGCTTAACTTGGAATTAATGAACCTGCTAATGGCGGGACTCTTACAACTCCAACGACCCTTTGCCAACTGGGACGTTGTTTCGGCTATTGTACCATTTTCCTGTTCGGATCCGACAAATCCTCGATAATATTCGAGTTTAAAGCCTCGTTGCGGTTTCGACGTTCGAAAACTACACACCATCATCGCAATATTTTACTCGGGCCAGAATTACGTTGTGTGCGGGTCCCACAAAATAAACATTTCTACTCGATTGAATGGAATTATCAGGAATTGTGCGAATTATTCTCCAGGCAGCCTCCTATGAATTCCATTGGGCTTCTTCCATGCTTAAACGTGTTCTTTAACACCCGTATATCTATTCCTCACTAGTCCAAAATTGCTCACATTGGGCTGATCTTTTTGTTTAGGCTCCTATAAATTTCATTGCATTTGGATTCATAAGAGATTGAACGTTAGATTAAAACGAACGTAAAACGTCAGATTCTTTCAGCGGTATGAATAAAACGAAAGCAAATGCTTTAAAGCATATGCTCGAAGGAAAAGCTTTTGCTTCAAAATCAAAAGCCTTTCTTTCCAAGCTAAATAATTTTCCTTGAAAGAGCAAATGCTTCAGGATAAAAGTATCTACACTGCATGCAGATACATCTGTACATGGATAGGTATGTCTTATGATGGCAATTAAAATGAATCGAATATAGCTTCCTGCGTTCAACAGGAAAGAAAAAGGCTTTGGAGCTCACTCAGCTGATCAGTGACCACTCAGGCGTCTTCAGTATTCTCTATTGACCCTACCTCCGTAACTCTTCAAATGGATCTGTTGGATGACGATATATATTTCCCTCTCACGATCATGTTGACATCTCATTTGTTACTCACGATCATATGTTAGTAAACATGCGCATAATTCAGCTTTCCGTACAGGTACATTCATATTAGGGACCATGTACCAATGGTACATTGCACTTACCATGTTTAATAAATTGAGAGCTTTCCAATAAGTGGTGAACGATTTTTGTGGGGTGGAAAATGAGGAAGTTAGTTTTCCCTAGGAACGATTGGTTGTACTTGAAAAGCATCAGAAAACAATAACTGAATGAATATCACAGGAACCTTAACTTAGATAGTCACTGGTGAAAGAAAACTCGAATCTCATTGGTCGAGAAAGTAAAGGGCACATCCAATGAGGTGCAAGCAGATAAAAGTGACAAAAGAACTTGAATCTTGATTGGCTCAGATGAGTCAAAGAGATTGAGAGGACCAACCGATGCCCAAAGGGGGCTCAAACTTCAGATCAGAGCTGGAGTTTCAATAAAAACGCTTGCATACGAGTCTGCAACACATTGAAACATTTTCATGCTGATCTGGGAGCTCGATTTTCGACTCAGCTGATCTGGGAGCTCGATTTTCGACTCAGCTGATCTGGGAGCTCGATTTTCGACTCAGCTGATCTGGGAGCTCGATTTTCGACTCAGCTGATCTGGGAGCTCAATTTTCGACTCAGCTGATCTGGTAATATCAAACTGTAAAGTACCTACCTACCTAACAACTTCACTTCTGATGGTCATAATCATCATTGTGGCGACTTGGGACAAATTTCGTTAGCAAATTTCGTTAGCAAATTTCGTCGCAACAAATTTCGTTGCAACAAATTTCGTTGCAACAAATTTCGTCGCATCAAATTTTGTGACGATTTTTTTTTTATGTGCCATATGAAAGACATGAAAATGTCAAAAACGTTGCAATTTTTTGTTGCATTGTTTTGTGTGTCGAAAATTTTGCTTGCATTTGCTTCAAAATAAAAGAATTTGCTTCGGAAGTAAATGCTTGAAGTAAAAGGTTCTGCTTCATTTCGTATGAATAATCACATCGAATAATCACACCTTCACATCGAAGCATTTGCTTCACGGGAAAAAAGTAAAAGCCTCTTACGGTCGTTATTTGACCTAGAATTAATCCTTGTGTTTCTATCCTTGTCTATTCACACTAAAGATGGGTACCGTTATAAAAGTATCGATATTTTGTATCGATACTGTATCGTATCCGAGTATCGATATCCCAAGTAACGTTGGGCATGAGTATCGATATTTTAAAATACCGAGTATCGATACTTTAGTGTCACAATCTGTCAATATTATCCAATTTTCTTAGGAAAAATAATTTTTTCAACAACTTTCATTCATTTTTCACTATTAAGAGTCCAAGTAGAGTGATTTTTTCCATGACATAAACGTTATTTGTGCAATCAAAGAGTATTGACCCAAAAGCCTATCTACCTTCTTCATTTTTTAGCTATTATGTTGAATTTTCAGCGAGAACAATATCGATATTCGATATTTAGAAATATCGGATCCAAAGTATCGATATCCAAAAATATCGGATAGTGCAGTATCGATACTAAAATATCGAGTATTGATACAGCACCACCGCGAGTATCAACATTATTCCCAATAAAATGATCTGTAAGCCGCTTGACATTTTCTTCCATAACCGGAATAAACTTTTGAAATCTCGCTCCTTGTTGTTTATACAATTTACGATCATTCGTATTCACAAGTTTCGTCATAATGCACAACAAAGGGCACGAACTAGTTTCCAAATTAGATTAAGAAACACAAACTTGTTTTAAGATTAAGATTAAGAATACTTCAGAATGCCATTTCACAAGAAACAATCGAGAACATCATAATATGTTCTACAAATCGTACGGAGCGAACAGTTGCTCCTTCAGAGCTCTGGGTGGTTTCATTCGATTCTAAAAATTCCATTCCTCATTCTTCATTCTAAATTGATGAAAACCACACCTTTATGTTTTGAAGTTTTCAAGAAAGTGAATTTAGGAAAGTGAATCTACTCTGGATAGCTCATCCATCTTTTTCGAAGCATTTGCTTCTCGGACGAAGTAAAAGAGTAACTTTATTCATACTAAATACTTTTGTTAGAAGAAAATGCATTCTTTCTCGACCTTTTGCTTTTCCTACAGAAGCATTATACCTTATTATTTTCAATAATGAACCTTTGGAATCGACCAAGAAAAAAAATTGTTTACCCCCCCCCCCCCCCCAAAAAAAAAAATTTGTTGGTTTACGTTTCAAGGTACGTAGAATCCAAAAATCGAATAGAAATTTTCCGTCCGTCCGACGTCCGCGGCACTTTCCTCGCTTAGCATTGACCTGGTAGCATTGATTTGGTATGTAGGCTCCATTTGGGGTCTAGTTGTGCCCCGAAGATTTTGGTTGATGTAGGTCACTTCTAAGGGTTGAAAAATGAGGTTTGAAATTTTGAAAACGCCCTACTAACTCAAAAAATTTCGATATAAAGGTGTTGTTTTTCCATCAATTTAAGATAGTATAGAATTTTTAGCATTTTTTGAGACCACGCGGAGCCTAGTAGGACAAACCGTTCGCTCCCCACGAGAATTTAAGGTTTGACGTACGATAAATCAGAAACACGAGTGTGAATCGCAAAAAAGGCCTAATCTCCTTCAAATTTTAGCTGACCGAAATGTGTTCGATGTTTTTCTCCATGTTGGATGGTTGGTGGCTTTGCAGACGAGTGATCTATATAGAAACATAATAAACCATTGTGTAATAATTTGCAGGGTTTTTTTCATAATATTTGAAGGATTTGCTTCGTTTTATTCAAACAGCTGTTTGTCCCGACCTATTCGTACTTCTTGTTCAGATCAACATAATAATTTTCGAATCAACAGATTCGACGTGTCCATGTTATTTTTCGAAAGGAAGCATCACACCATACCGAACTCTGAAAAGGTTTCAGTCCTGTACTTGACATATCAAGCTCCGAACATTTGCGGGAATCCATTCTAGTTTTCTCACATCGGATCTTCGGATAAGAAGAGAGAAGTTTATTGATCGTATAGTTTTCCAGTCAACAGCGCAAGAGATCCTCCACCCATCAGTCGATTGGATTCCATCTCCGAATGCTACGACCAAGAATAGCAACAAACCAAACTTGGGATCCCCTAGAGTGGACTTGAAGTGGCCTCAATACAAACTGTCCTCAAAGGAATGTTGAGATATAAAGTTCAAGAGAGGCCCCTACCATAGAGCATAGAATCCCAAGAGATTGAAACTTCCAAGGCAGATAGGAAGTTATGTTGTAAACCTATTAAAATGATTGAACTCGTGAAACATGACCAACATTTTTGATGTTTTTCTGCACTATTAAGTTCCACTTTTAGGTGTCTCTCTGAAGTAAGTCTCTTTGAAAATTCGCCTACCAAACAAGAGTGAAGCAATCAAACAAAAGTTTCCATGTGCCACAAACCACAATAATATGATTGGGTTGGAATTGATTAGAACTACTTCCTGTTCAACCAAGTTTGAAAACATTTAGGTAATGAGAAAATTATGTTTAGAGGTATTCAAGTGTTTTAATCTCATTGGTTATAATTATTCCGACAAGTATAGGGAGCGCAAGCGCAGTTTGCGATAAAACTGAGGGTAATGCAATCTACCTTCCTCTTGGGGGACTATCTACACTCAATTTGCTCAATCCCTAAGGATGCCTTCAAAGTTGAACGAAAGTTGTTATGCTTGTTGCAAGGATTTCACGATTCCATGCTCAGTAGATTACTAATATTCTGATCAGAATGAAATCAATAAAGGATCATCTATACCACAACGTTCACTCTACCACTGACATCCACGTACTGTGGCTGAAATACCGAATTTTTACTAATTTGACCAAACAAGATCTTTCTATCTTTAATCCAAAAAAAAAAACATATTGTTTAGTAATGCATGCATTCCAGGGGACGTCCCATTGGATAAGCATTAGATCAGTTAAACCAGTTGGTAAGCGATAAAACTGTTTCACTCGATGTAATTTATTCATTACTTTAGGCAAGAAATAGTGACACCCCCCCCCCCCCCCCCCCACCATTATCCACCTTAACATTTCTAGCGGCATGGGAGCCTCGAATCTGAAGAGCATTTTAAAATCCATGATCTATGATACCCAACATGCGAATTCGAGTTACCCCCCCCCCCCCCACCTCCCCAACGCCAACAATGGTGCCAGTCTGGCACCAAAGCGGAAATACGTCGTAACATTGAACTTTCATCTGTTAGTTTTGGTAGGCAGTCCGTCGAAGTTCACATCCGTATTCAAGGTGAAACACAAAAAAAAAACCACGAAATAAGCGGTTTATGGCATCATGGCACCATGTTGGCACCACTATTAGTTCCATGGTGGTACAGAGAATAATTCATGAAAATTCGGAGATATAATGAGAATTTTTCCTCAATTTCAAAGCTTGGGTACAATTAGTAAGTAGTAAAGGAACCAAAATATTGAAAAATCGGATATTTTGTGAATATTATCCCCCACTCACCCCCTCCCCTTGCGAATTTTGGTACTCTGGTAAAATCATGTACAACTCGGAAGTTATTTGAGTCAAACAAAAAAAGAAACACGCAAATCGGTTGGAAATTGAGGCCTGGGCAGAGTTTACAAGATTATGCACGCAAACGCACGTTTTTTAAGCATTAACCCCCCCTTTCCCCCTCTTAAAAAGCAAAATCCAAAATTCCGGCGCCGTAGTGCACAACTAGATAGTATTACGCGTCAAACGAAAAAAGAACCACGAAAATCGTTTGAGAACTAAGGCCTGGGCAGAGTACACAAGATTATGCCCAAAAACGCACGTTTTTCGAGCATTAACCCCCCCTTTCCCCCCCTTAAAAGGCAAAATTCGAAATTCCGGCGACGTAGTGCACAACTAGATAGTTTTCCGCGACGAACAAAAAAAGAACCAGGAAAATCGGTTGAGAACTAAGGCCTGTGCAGAGTACACAAGATTTTGTTACACACACACATACACACATACACACACACCACCATACACACACACACACAGACATACACCTATGGTTTTTTTCGCGGATTTGGATTCAGAATGGTCTAAAACGGATTACTGTGTGGTTATTTTTTTTTTCTGTTGAGTGTTGTCTTCCTTCACCCCAGATCGATCGCATAAGGACGCCCAAGTCTTACTGTGGGACGTCCTAAAAAACAAAAAAAAAAAAAAAAACAAAAAAAAAAAACAGCCAAGATGAGTTTGAGGGTACAATAACTATTTCTGAGATCAGAAAAACGAATTACGACCAAAAATTACGATACATTTTCTTGAGCATTTCCAGACCGAGCCTAGACATAAAACTCGAAATTTCAAGTCTCAAATTCCGTCATTTAAGAGGAAGGACACGGGAAAATAAGGTTTTCATTCTTTGTAGGCGCCATGGCGTGTAGGGAAACGCCCTGCTTACATTTCCTAGGGGAAGCTACGTGCTCTAGTCGCCTGGGGACCTTTCAAGTCACATTAGACGGGTTTCATACCTTTGAAGCTCTCTGGTGCGTAAGATAAATTCACGCGGTGAAAGGCAGAAGGTTCTGAGGGGACTTATGAAGAGGTGAATTCAGTAGCAAAACAGCGTTATCATGCATATACCCCTCGTCATCCTACGTATCTACGTACAACTTGAATGGTTTATTAGTTCTATGGGACCCTCAGTTCACGGTCTTTGGACTGAAGATGATACTTGGGAGTTTAGTTGGGAGAAGCTACAAGGCAACTTTCTACCGAAGGTAAACACGTAGAAGGGCACTTGTCTGAAAAGCGAGTGCCACTAATTGGCCATTAACGCATCCATATTCCTCATTTTGTGCAGCCTCTTCTATTCAAAATATTTATAGAGGAAGTTCCAGCAAGGAAAAAAGTTGGTTAATTAAAATAAACAGGGCAATGATTCCAGGAAAACCCATATCTATAGAAAGGCAGCATGGCTCGGGGAAAAAAGGGATAATACCAAAATGATGATGAACCAGGATCAGACGAACTTCAAAAGGGCAAGGTTATAGCTGCCCTCCAGTGATCGGCCATTAGCCCGCTCTAGAACACCTACAGCCATCCAGCTTTCAGGATTCAGGTAGCAGAGCTCTGAACTACGAGCTCCCCAACCGGACTACTAATAGATAGATAGATACATTTTGCACTATCCTGGATGTCCAAGTTGTCAATGGCAGCTTGGACATGGAGCAGACTTGGCGGGCCAAGATAAGGAAGTATGATACAAATGATTTACGGCAAGCGGTGTCGGAGCTGAAAGGAGTGACACCCAACAACATCAGGGTGATGGCTGCAACATTGTCATGGCGCGGGGTGTGGTGTGGGAAAAGTGCCACGGAGTTGCCTGAGTTCGGCATCTCGTTAGGCGTACTCAGTGGTATCACCACCCGCGTCCTGCTAGGCTCATATCTCAATTGGTGGTCTTTCTATAGAGGCACTTCCCTTCATCCCTCTCTCCCACCCCCACCTTTCTCATCTTCCCTCATCCCTAGGGCCGGCGTCGGGTGACTCCTGGGCGTCCTCCCCATAATAATTTATTTATTTATTTATTTTCATTTATGGCGTGCCCCCTCCGTCACAAAAGACATTTTGTCTTTGAGGGGAGTTAATTTTTTTTAAAATCTATCGATCAGTATTCCCCGTAGGGAAGCCATATTTATTATGCTGGGAATACTGATACTTTTCATCCCTTAGGGACAGGATAACTCCTCTTAGATAATAGCTGTTTTATAGGTTCATTGATGGAACCTGGAATAGGAACTCTCTCTCTCTCTCTCTCATCGACTGAGATACCTATTATCAGATGGAATAATTTATTCGTTCAATTACTCCATTTCTAAAATATCCCACCAATGGGGATGTCAAAACGCCGAGAAGAAGAGTCTCAAGAACATGGTAGGTACCTGCTGCTTCAGATGCCTTCAGTAACCACTAGAAACCAGTAACAGGAGTCCGAATATGTAGGGGGAACAGAATAATACGCCAAATTGAAAATTTTGCACTATGGCACACACAATTGCGTGTCTCTTCTCGTCAATTTCTTGTCTTCACAATAGGATACACTGAAAGTGGATATTGTTCTATATTATGACCTTTATCAACAAATTAACGTTTTTCGCCAATCAACGGAATGACAGTCTCAATAAGACCAGGAAGGGTTCATCTTGCGACTTGATTGGGACAATTGAATAGGAAGACCCCCATGTCCCAGTAGAGGGCGGGAATGGATGTGACAGGAGGGCTGATGTCCCGGTTAATGAACTGGACGAAGATCAAGAGATGGGGAAATTGCGTAGGCCGGGTTAGCTGATCAGAAGGGCGTTTGTCGACCGGCGGTGGTCAAGTAGGGGCGACCGCAGGCTGACTTTGTCGGACAGGTGTAGGACCGACCGATTCTTCTTCACATGGGTTCTCTTCTTTGGCACCATAAACCAGACAGGACGTTCGGAACATCCAGAACTCACATCAAATGTTCAAACAACACCAACAAAATAAACGAAATAATCAACAACTTTATTTAACTTAGGAATCAGGTACCTACATACATCGGTTTTCTAAAATTCTGATGCTCAAGAACCAAAACCAAATGAGCATTTTGTACAGTATTGATGGAATTATGGATGTGTGGGTTAGTTCCTAAACACTCCAGAAATTTGTGCGATTTTGATGACTTCACCATCGAGCATATTAGGCGAAATGTAACCAAGTAGTCACCAACATCCCAGCCAACAACTAGAGAATAGAATTAGAATTACCCTACTCGAGGATTGTATTAATTGCCAATGTTATTTGAAAGCGTAGTAGTTTAGAAAGAAGAATACATTTGAAAGAATTTTCTCTTCAATTTACATGGGTTAGAGCTTTGAATACTCCCAAGCCGATTGTTTTGGTTCACTCGCTCTTGGTTTACATCCCGGCGTAAACAAAACGGTTGAGTCGCTTGAGCCAGCAATCTCCCGCCTTCCATCTACAAATAAACCAACAAAAACAGATCACTGCCTTGGAGCTGAGATCTCTTGTCTAGTACTTTCAAACTACGCATGGCTCGACCTAATCACTCGAAGAAATGTGGGTTGTGCCCACAGAATCGACATATATTGATGATTTTTGGCACCTATATTTCTTGAACTTCATTGAATAGTTGCTTTTGATATTTATGCTTATACTCAAACAACTTCTTTTCTCTCGACTTAATTACACCTATAAATTTCCTTTCATTTTTGATTTCAATTTGGGCTATTGATGTGAACAATATATATTGAAGTGATTCCAATCATGGAACATCGTATCTTTCATTATTCCTCCTTAGGATGGGGAAGCAGCTGTCGGGGTGCTTTGAACTAAGATCAATTCCATGGAAGAAGCTAAGGAAACAAGAAAGAGGTAATTGAAGTCATCCAACATGCGTACAACTGCTTACAAAACTTTCCTAGTTCATGATAATCCTCCGATCCAGGATTGTGAGAAATAGGTACAAGCTCATTGCTGACGCATATCGAATTCTATAAAGTAAGATATTTCATAATTGGGTTTTCTCTATTTCAGAATAATTTCCTGTACTGTCCTACTTTGCAGCTACGTGCAGCAATATCGTAAGAAAAGGGAAAAACCCATCGTACAAGTTACCGTACATTCCAACAGCCAGTTTCATCGCGGACGTCATGAGGTTACTTCCAAAGGGAAAATCAGAATTGGTTCTGATGATTTCGCTCATGGCTTCTCATTGTCTCACCCGCTCAAGAGGAGCGGAGTTTACAAGCGGCCCAACTCGAGAAATTATCAGGACCTAAGACACCAACCACGAGAGCTCACCAATCCAGATAATACCCCGGGCCGACTGGTCTCAACATCGTTGATTTCACTGGAACCGGTTGGCGACTGTCAGAGTGATTCCTAATTTGATCTATATTCTGAGATAATTGTGATTTTGAAGATTTTGAACAGACTTTACCAGTGATAACAAACTCTTAAAAATGAAAAAAAAAACAAGCAAAACAAAGTAAGTAACACCCCTCAAAATGTAATGGTTCACGTTTGAAGTTATGTAACATCTCGAAATCGAATAAAAAATTGTTTTCGTCCGTCCGCCATGTACACAATAACTTCACGCGTTCTCTTTGCCCAGTTCCCATAGACCGATTTTGATGAAATTTGGTATAAAACCTCCATCATTTGGGGTTCAGTTGTGCTCCGAAACTTTTGATTACAGTCAGTCACTTCGGAGGCGTACAAAATGGGGGAAAACATTTTCAAAACGCCCTAGCTCTACAACTTTCGATGTACAGTGGTTGTTTTTTCATTAGTTTAAAATTTTCAACAATTTTTAGAGTCGAATGACCACCAGAGCTCTTTGTGCCCAAACGTTCGCTAATGAAGATAATTAATTACCTAATTAATCAATGTCCCATGACTTTTTTCATCAATTTAAATAGTATTCAATATATTCAGAAACGAACGAAACCACCTAGATGATCAATTATTGTTAATGAGCAATCATTGTGAAATTCATCAGAATACTAACAGTCACGTGATTCCTTTGAGCTAATGAGGACCGAAACCCCCTACCACCACCTACCCCTAGAAGAGTCGGAAGAAGCTGTGTTCTTCGCAGATGGGTGATCTTAACAGAAAAGAATAAACCGCTGTGTAATATTCTCAGATTTTTTCCCTGATTTTTATCACAACCGTAAGTAGCGTGTAGGTACAATAACGTTTTCGATAAATAGAAAAAACTCACAACCGTTGTTTTTCAGTTTGGTTTATTATTTTCAATAATGAACCTTTGGAATCGACCAAGAAAAAAAAATTTAACACCCCCTCAAAATTTGATGGTTTACGTTTCAAGGTACGTAGAATCCAAAAATCGAATAAAAATTTGGCCGTCCGTCCGCCATCCGCCGTACGCGGCACTTTTGCCACTTAGCATTGACCGATTTTGATGAAATTTGGTATGTAGGCTCCATTTGGGGTCTAGTTGTGCCCCGAATATTTTGGTTGATGTAGGTCACTTCTAAGGGTTCCAAAATCAATTTTGAAATTTTGAAAACGCCCTAACTCAAAAAAATTCGATATAAAGGTATTGTTTTTCCTTCAATTTAAGGTTCTATAGAATTTTTAGAATTTTTTGAGACCACCCGGAGCTCTGTAGGACAAACCGCTCACTACAAGAATTTAAAGTTTGGACGTACGATAAATCAGAAACACGAGTGTGAATCGCAAAAGAAGCCTAATCTCCATTCAAATGTTAGCTGACCGAATTGCGATCGATGTTTTTCTTCATGTTGGCTGGTTGTTGGCTTTGCAGACGAGTGATCTATATAGAAAAATTAAAAATAATAAACCATTGCGTAATAATTTGCAGCGTTTTTAAGTAGTTTTCGACAGGGTTGTGATAATGAAAAGAACACTCGCCTGCTACGTAACGGTATTACGGCAGTGGTTACTTAAAGGCTTGACACTGTAGATAAGTACTCTTTACTTGAATATTATTCCGAGGGGTAACCCAGCGGCAGATTCAGTGGCGCCACGACCGCATCGGCCTCCACAACCGATCACTCTTGACACCCGAGAAGGAAACCCGCGTAGTGGCATCCGCGAGTAACAAGATTGCGCCTTCAAGGGGTTGGAGTTTTCAAGGGGGCTTATATCCTCATTTTTCACCCCCTCGAAGTTCCTCTTGAAGAGGGGTTTTTTACACAGAGAAACCATCCTAAAGTACAGCTCTGGCAAAACCACATTCAGTATAGCCTATCTTCCCATCCCCAGGGATTTCTTCATTTACTGAGTGTACACTCAAGGGAATAGAACCCTTCTCGGCAAGAAACGGGTAAGAATAGGTAGCTAAGATATCTAAAGCTTGAAAAAAGAAACGGATTGAAGATTCAAATTATCCTTCACTACCGGAGAGGAGGAGAAGAAAATAACGAAATTATACAAAAGAAGGTTCCAATTTGCTCCTTAACTTTTTTCGTTGGTCGGACGGGAAGAGAGATCTGGGAGAAAGTTTAGCGATTTAAGGTATTTTAATGGACGACCAACTTCGTGAACTGTGTTAAATTGAACTCAGAGTTAACTGGAAAAGGAGTTTCCGTTTTTTTCTCGAAGAAAAGATAGGCCCAAATGGAAAAGAGACTGAAACCGGTAAAGTGTAAGACGTATAAGATAAGCTCACTTATTATAGAGACACATCGAGGTTATATTTCACCACATCAAACTAATCATTAAACTTGGAACAACATAAATACCTATCAATTTAAACTATGTAAAACGTGTACCAATTTGGACAGACAGTATTCCTCGCACGTAACAGCCAGGACATGTAGGAATCGTTTATGCAAAGATACCCGTTGATAAATTCCTTTACATGCATTACCTATGAATTTCACGTTATCCCAATTTTAAAAACGTGAAAACGATTGAAAAGTTCTTTGCTGTTATGTTGATGCGTTTTTGGTACCTATTTCCCTGTACGATGGCTCCTACTAATTTGAGTTCATTATTTGATGTCTCAAGTGGGAAATTAAATCATGAGAAAATCATTAAACCATAATAGTGATAAAAATCATATAAGATAGCACAATCCCTGAAAATGTCACCGGACCATGATTTTGGGAAGAAGAGATTGACTACTACTACTACTCATCACTGCCAACAATATTCCTTGTTTGTATACCTCATTCTGAACTGCAGTTTTGCCTACAGTTGAAGATTAATGAGTAATAATAATAAGCCAAACCCAAACTGCCCACTGGAGGGCCAGAAATCGAATATAGGTAAGACCCTAACTTTCTTCTACAGGAAGAAATCCATTTCTTGAAACGTATCCATGTAACTAGGAACAAAAATTATCAATTTTTCAAGAAAAATTTTGCCAAAATGTCATTAAATTTATGAGATTTTTAAATGGATTATATACAGTTTTCAATGTTCGTTGACTTCAAAACATACGAATATCTATCTCTCAAATCCCATCCAAATTTTAAGAGCGAGGAAGTATTTTAATTCAACAGCAATCAATCTAGATTCGCTCGAATCTTTCAACTTTTTTTGAGAAACTTGAGAGAATAGAAAGAAGAAATTTCATCAAGTATTCCAGCGTTTTTCAATCTCGTTAACTCGATCACCGGGACACCGCTAGGGTGATAAATAATTTTCAAATGGAAATCAGGTCGACTAATGGACGGGAACAAGGTAGTAATTGATGGAGTTCTGGCCGCCCCTGCTGATAAGGGTTGGCCGATAACGAAAAAAATCGCTTATTCAGTTCAAACGGAAGTTTTGGACGAGGTTTTTTTTCCAACAGCCATCGTCCTGGAAGAATCGAGCTACATATTACGGCGTGGTGTAGATAGGGCAGGAATATCGACTTGAACGTTCCGATAGGGCGCCCGAATTGAGAATCACTGGTAATACGGTGGTAAAGTTGGCACTAAGTAACTCGAGAGGTTATCAAATTATTCCACAACTCTCCAGATCAAAAATTCTCGAACACGATGAACTTCATCTGATTTTGTTCTAAAAAATAACTCTTGATTAAAGTGTCTATACTCTCTTTATATCATAAACTTATGAGTGAAGGACAAACATCAAGCGAGACGGTAGTCGGGTAGTCTCGCGATGCCAAGTTAAAGTGCCGAGTGAAGAATTCCTTAGTATTGGTACCCTGGTACCAAAAACTTGGGATAAGCCCCAATATTCATGATGCTTGGTACTGAGATCAGGTTTGACTAGCTGGAGAGCCTTTTAAGGGGTCTGATCAGCTGGGTGAGCCACAGAGCGCTCGAAGCAACAACTTCTCTCCTGTCCATTCTAGTCCACTGAAATCAGTACATACACACTTAGAAACGGATAAGGAATGAGTCAGATGAGCTGAATTAGCCAACGAGCCGATTTCTTTCTTGATCGTCGTGGATCGCCGACATTTGGAACTCAGACTCTCCGGAACCGATGGAAGTCATAGCCAGGAATTTGTCAGCTGGACGAATAACCAGAGCTCTGAACTCCCATAAATATCCTCCCTGCAAATATTAAGTAGAAAATCTTCCAAAGGAAAGCTGAGCATTGGATGATTTCGCTTATGGCAACTTAACTAGAGCTGGGTTCACCAACGGCCCAACCCGAAAAAATTACCAAGAAATATTACGCGATACAACCCTCGAGCGGTCACCAATCCAGATAATCTTCCGGGCCGACTGGCACTGTTTGGAGATCTCAAAGGAACCGGTTCATTAACCCTTATTGGACCATGGTGTCACTAGTGTCACCGAGAACATCCCGGGAACTCCACAGCTGTCCCAAAGTGTCAACTGAGTAACCAAATATACACTCCTGCTCAAAATTAAAGCACCACCATCCATTTTTTCGTTTGTCTCTTTCCTTCTTCCCTTATAAAATTTGTTTTTTGAATCCTGAACTGGCCACCAAGCAGCCCAGACATGAATCCAATAGAGCATGTTTGTTACATGCTGAAAAGAAGAATTCGGGCCAGAGATCCACCATCAGACAATCTTCAGCAGCTGGAAACAGCAGCGAAAGAGGAGTGGGACAATATCCCTCAGGAGGATATCCAAAACTTGATTAGAGGCATGGGTCAAAGGCTCCAAGCCCTCATCCGAGCTAGAAAAGGTAATACCAACTATTGAAAAGCTAAAGTGGCATAATTCAAACCTTTTTTTTCACGTTTTTAATTTTTATAATTTTACCACAAGGAGTACATATTTCTTTAAATTATGAAAAACATATTTTTTTCTCCAATTTGTGCCTTGTTTGGTTACCTTTTTCATTCTGTGTTTGCGAAGAATGTGCGCAAATGGATAAAAACTTGATAAGGGGAAAAATAAGGGGACAGACGAAAAATAAATGGTGGTGCTTTAATTTTGAGCAGGAGTATATATTGCAGTTTTAAATTTAATGGACATAGCAGAATTTTTTTGGGCTATTGGAAGTGTCAAAATAGAGTTAGGTAGGTATGACAAAAATTCCCAAGGAAATCGATGAAAATTTTTTCAAAATTTTTGTCAATATCATTTTTTTACTATTAATGTACTTACCAAGAATGGTTCAAAAAATTCAGCTGTCCATTCGCTTTTAAATTGTAATTTAATTTTAGTTAATCTGGTGACACCTAGGGTAAGCTGTGGAGTTCCTGTTTCCGGTGACACTAGTTGCACCATGTTCCAATGAGGGTTAAATAAATGGAAAGCTCCGCAATTTCACTTGGATAAAAATGTCCTGTTTTCACTACAATTCCGATTGCCTGAGTACACAGAGAATCTTGAAACTCACGATCAAGCTGATGGTTTTTTAGCATTCAGCAACAACAACACGACTGAAAATTGTCTCAATTGATGTCGATTCTTCGAAAATTTTGCTATTTATTCAGAATTCCCTTACCGACTCCTTCTTGTACCTACCTCAATGCAACCCATTGCTTTTGATTTAAGTTGTTCCTGCTTCCGTTCCTTACCTACTCTCTGCTAATGACATTCCCAGAAACCATTACATTACAGAAGCCTTACATAATAGAAAAGTAGCGGAGCTCCACTGCAACCATTGTCAAGCATGGAATGAGATATGTTGTTATCTTTGCGTGCTACGTGCGGTAGAAGCCTCGGCGTATGAATAAATTATACAACCCAATCCTATCAAATCAAGTTCATAAGGGCATGTTACATCGTACCAACCGATTCATTTCCGTACAGCGATAACATGGACAATGAGGATGACTCCGAATTTTCATGATATTCTCAGATTTCGAAAATTTTGTACAATGATCTCAGATAGGACCTGTGGTATCAAACACGTGAATGCAGGATGAGCAAAGATGACATAAATATCATTACTTGCTGGTATTGGGAAATATAAAGCTGCCGAACCCCAAATATCAGAGATCAAAAATGTGTATTATAACTAACTTTCAAAGACCCTCCATTTGTTGATTCGTCAAACATCCAGGAATTTCGATCAAGTTAAGGGAAAACCCTATAGTAAAAGTATCGGTAACTGCAATCATAAATGTCAGTCGGTATGTGTATTTAAAGGTAAAAGGAAAAAAAATCGATTTTTTGAAATATTTTAAAATTAATCTACACAATGTACTGAATCTATTGATCCAGAAATTACTTAAAAACGCTGCAAATCATTGCCCAAAGGTTTATCATTTTCTGTATAGATCACCCTTCTGTATAGATCCCTCCCTACCATCCTTAGGTGCCTACTACCTACTAGGGCATTTATGAAAATTTCAAACCCAACCACCAACCAAATGGAAATGAAGGGTTGAAATTTTCAAAAATGCCCTAGTACGTAGTAGGCACCTACGGTTGGTAGGGAGGGATCTATACAGAAGGGTGATCTATACAGAAAATAATGAACCTTTGGCATAACAGCTTTCTTTATTTATAAATTCTGAGCACATTCGCGTTTACCAATTGAAAAAAAGTTCGAAGCTTTCGAAGCAGAATCTTAATTAATTTCGGCTCTGCCACCAACACCATCTATTTTTTGAGAATTGCACAAAGTGGCCGTCCACCATAGCCTTGAATCATATGATTTTGAGTTATGTGAGCTCAAATATATTTGTTAAGTAAAAATAGTTTCAAACATTTATTTCAAAAACCGCTTATTTTGCTAGTGTTTGCCATTTTTTGTCATAATTATGTCGGGATTTTCTTCAATTTTCAGCTGCAGATATTGATTAATTGTATCCAGAGAAACCAAAACCTCATTTTCTCGACAAAAAAATGCACTTGATCACTTTTACGACTGACCCCACGATATAATATATGTATAATCAAGACCGACACCATAAAAAAAAAGTCTGCCAAGTGGGTGTGGCACATAGCTTCCTCGTATCCATAACCCGATTATATAGATGATCCGATGCATAGTAGTTAATCTCAAAAAACCAATCTCTAAGTACCTTCCACTACCCTCATAGGGGACCATCTACACGCTAATCTGGACAATCCTAGAAAATTTCATCAAATTCGGATGAAAAATTAAGTGAGTAGATGTATGTGATTGGATCAAAAAAATACTTAGCATCGGCTGGGATTCGAACCCGCGACCCCTGGGGGACTGTTGAAGTTATGGCTGTTACAAGGAATTCACGTTTGCGCATGCGCAGTCGCTTCTATCAGTCCGGGGATGATGATTATCATAGGGGACTATCTACAACCTAATCCACATAATCCATGAAAGTATCATCGAAATCGGGTGGAAAATGTGGAAGTTATGGCCGTTACAAGGAAATTAACGTTTACGCATGCGCAGTGGCTACTATCAGTCCGAAGATGATGATTTTCATAGGGGACCATCTAAATACTAATCTGTAACATCCCTGAACTGACAGACACACAGACACGGAACCAAAATTGATCAGAAAGGTATAAAACGCAAAACGCGAGTGAAAATTTTGATTTTGGAGAACTTTTTTTTCGTCCTTGAAAAGTGAAAACTAAGCTTTCTTCTACCTTGGTAGACTCGGAAGCAAAAACGCTGCAAATTATTACACAATGGTTTATTATTTTCTATAGATCACTCGTCTGCAAAGCCACCAACCATCCAACATGAAGAAAAACATCGATCGCATTTCGGTCAGCTAAAATTTGAACGGAGATTAGGCCTCTTTTGCGATTCACACTCGTGTTTCTGATTTATCGTACGTAAAACCCTTAAATTCTCGTAAGGAGCGAACGGTTTGTCCTACAGAGCTCCGCGTGGTCTTAAAAAATTCTAAAAATTCTATAGAATCTTAAATTGAAGGAAAAACAATACCTTTATATCAAAATTTTTTGAGTTAGGGCGTTTTCAAAATTTCAAAATTCATTTTGGAACCCTTAGAATTGACCTACATCAACCAAAATCTTCGGGGCACAACTAGACCCCAAATGGAGCCTACATACCAAATTTCATCAATGCTAAGTGGCAAAAGTGCCGCGTACGGCGTACGGCGGACGGACGGCCAAATTTGTATTCGAATTTTGGATTCTACTTACCTAGAAACGTAAACCATCAAATTTAGAAGGGGTGTTGAAAATTTTTTTTCTTGGTCGATTCCAAAGGTTCATTATTGAAAATAATAAACCAAAAGGTTATCCACAATCTTGTCGCGAGTGATTTTATTCGTACCGACACCAATATGGTTTTTCTCAAACATAATGTAACTCACTCTCTTAACTAATCAAATTTATGGACTGTTTACAAGGGCTAGCTCCTCAATGAACATTAATGCAATCAACTGCAAATAGTAATTTCCCCTGAAACAATAATTCGTCACTACAGGCCGGATTTCTGTCGAATTCTGATGATTGTTGAGAGCTAGAACTGTTCAATAGTGTTTATGTTTGTCAGGTACCTAAATTGCAACATAATCATCATGATCAAGTTTCATAATAGGAAATTGATCAATTTGTTGTTGTAGGTACGTACAGCTCTATACAAACTAATCGTGAGCCTGCTTCCTATTTCGTGAGAGTGGGAATCAACGAAAGTTGGCATTGTTTACTTCCTCTCTCCCTCTTGTTTTAGTGGAAACCCTTGTTTCCCTGAAGCTACAAACCATCAACATCCTAGCTTCAAACTTGTTGAAAATAAAAATGAATTATTCATGGAAAATAAAGAAAGAGCGTTATATAAAAATAACACCTTAAAACAACACTACAACCTCACTGTAATAATGAATGATGATGAAAGATAAATTTGAGATTAAGACTATGTTTAGGGAGGACTAAATGAGCTCTTCGAAATGCTCTTGTTGAACCATCCATGATATAATTTGAAAGGAGTATTTGGCCTTGTAAAGAGTGCTTTTCGCGGGAAACGTGGGCAGCAAAAAAGAAGATGAGGTTGAAGATTTCAATCAAATTGAATTAAATTCATTTCAAACGACAGAAACACCGGGAAACGACTAGCGAAAAACCAATTCAACCCTCGACAAAGATTGTCACGGATCGTCATCGCAATCAAAAACTGTGGACAAACTCATCCCGTCAAAACCGCTTTAGGATGGACTAAATTAGGTCCTCGAAATGCTCTTGTTGAACCATCCATGATACAATTTGAAAGGAGTATTTGGCCTAGTAAGGAGTGCTTCCCACGGGAAACGTGGACAGCAAAAAACCGGGAGGATGACGTCATCCTGGAATAGTTCATTTACGGCCGCTTGAAGCGCTGAGATCGAGAAATCTATAGTCCCCAGATGCAACATTTCACAAAACCAGTGAAGTTCGAAATCAAAAAACTGAAGAAATGAACAATTTTTTGTTTCACATTTGCGCAATTAAAATTGACTACCTACCAATTTAATTGATTACACCTCATAATCAAATTATAATTAAATGCTTGCATACGAGTCTGCAACACATTGGGACATTTTCATGTCAACCACTACACAACAAGTTTGTTGACAACACTACGCATCAAAGTTTTCGTGACGATTTTTCAGTTCATGTGCCAAAGCAAAATGTAAGGCTGTTGATTGTTCTCTACGCAACACAGTGAGTCTATTTTGTTTATTTATTTATTTTATTTATTGGTCGCGTGAGCAAGATTGGCTTAGTTTTCGTGACGATTTTTCAGTTCATGTGCCAAAGCAAAGACATGAAAATGTCAAAAAGAAGATGAGGTGAAGAATTTACAAAAACCTGAATAGGTAATAGGTAGTATTTTTTAAGCATGGAACATGCTTTAGCCATCACCTATCTGGGCAAAAAACGTGACGAAACCGTGGAACGAAAGAAGCGCGGGATTTTGTAATGATTTTCACTTACAACCGACCCGTTTCTAGGGAAATGTATCCCCGGTAGTTTTCATCCCACGAAAATCGTCCGCCACTCGTTGAAAAGCCCTCAATTTATGCGCAAATTACTTATTTAACTGCTGTAAATATGGACGAAGCTGAGATATACCTCCGATTTGAAAGATCTGTAAACAACATTCGCGGTAAAAACCAACATCGATTTAGTGGATTATATTGATATTGTTGTTTGGCTTGTTATTTACGAATGTAATCATAGGATCTTGAAACCTGGGCGAGCTTTTGTTATGAACGCAGGCTTTTAGTCTTTAGACTTTGTTGTGATGTGTTCTTCGACGATTTAGATGTTTTCGATTTCTTAATAAGAATACCTTTGTTGTGATTGAGACTGCTTTACAAAGTAGTGAGTCATCGTCTACACTGAAGAGCGAGTAAGGAAGCTCATTTGCAAACTTGTACACCAAGAACATTCGAGAAGAAATCCGTATAATTTAGTTTACGATTTGAGTTAATTGAATAAACAATAGAAAATGTCGACGTTATGTCACATACACGTTTATGGATGGTAACAATCCACTTTAATTTAGCGGATTTTTATTCATGCAGTTGGCTGGCATCGTTTTTACCAAAAAGTAATCAAAGGATCTTGTAACCTAGGCTTTTAGTTGCGATGTATTCTTCGACGTTTTAGATGTTTTCGATTTCTTAATAATAATAATACCTTTGGGACATCAAGAGGTGAATGAAATTACGAGCAATTTGAAAAGCAGGCCCCTAAAGAGCTAAATTAAAACAACAGACAACAAAAAGGAAACAGCAAACAAACAGTACACGGCTAAAGTGTGTTCCATGTTCCTTGAATTTTAGCGGAAGAAAAAACCGAACATTTTTTTTTGCTTTTCTTTTGACCACAAGGTTTGGTTGTCGAAAAGTCTAACTGTTACGCAGGGGTTGTCGAGGGAGGATTTTAAACGACAGAAACACCGGGAAACGACCCGCGATGGGTCGCCCGAGGTAGCCAAAAACCAATTCAACCCTCGACAAAGGTTGTCACGGATCGTCATTCTAGATAACACAATCAAAAACTGTGGACAAATTCAACTCACCCCGTCAAAACTACTTTAGGATGGACTAAATTAGCTCCTTAAAATGCTCTTGTTGAACCATCCATGATACTTCGATACAATTTGAATGGAGTATTTTTGTAATGAGTGCTTTTCCTATTTGTACGAAGTGATGTGTAAACCTTGTAAAGAGAGCTTTTCGCGGGAAGCGTGGGCAGCGAAAAAGAGTATGAGGTGATAAATTTACAAAAAACCTGAATAATGGGGTTTTTTCCTGTTGACCACAAGGTTTCGCGATAGGTTGGGGTTTTCGTGGTAGCGAAAAACCAATTCGACCCTCGACAAAGATTGTCACGGATCGTCATTGCAATCAAAAACTGTGGACAAATTCAACTCATCACGTCAAAACCGCTATAGGATGGACATCCATGATACTTCGATACAATTTGAATAGACTATTTGTAAGGAGTGCTTTTCCTATTTGTAAGGGGTAATGTGTAAACCATGTATTTCCTTGTTGTGTTCCTTGCTTTTCGCAGGAAGCGTAGGCAGCAAAAGAAAAGATGAGGTGATAAATTTACAAAAAAACAAACGCCTAAATCTGAAGCTGAGCGACTTCAATATTACTCCGAAGCTAAAGGAATGTGTACTTTCAAAGTCGTCTTAGCAATGACTCCCTCAGGCCAAGTGTGATTCAAATCTAAACCTCACCGAGGGCAAATTAGCTTTGGAACTATTATGAAGGAATGCAACCTCGTTGCTTATCTTGAATGTGGCGATGTTGTGCTCGCTGAGTCCCTATTACCAGAAATGCAGATCATATTGCAGACAGGGGTGCTAGTTGTAGTTCCAAATACTGCTGCTGCCAAGGAAGAAACATCTACTCGTAACAGTCTTCGAGGTAGTGAAGACGCATACAGCGTGGAAGTGAGAAAACACATTGAAAGGTGCACTCGAAGGTTGACCTCGGTCAAGTTGATGAGAGAAATCCCTTGTTACATGTTTCCTTTCATTACTGAACTGCTGCACGTCTGGTATACGATTCTCAATCAAATGCCACCCATTTTACGGCATGATCAGCCTGAATAGAGATTTCGTTAAAAGAAAAAAAATACGGGTAATATCGACATACTTGTGTACAAAGTTTTTATTTATTTATTTTTTGAAATAAATAAGAAAGTGTACATTTTTGTACATATCTTTTCTTGAAATTGTGAATTATTCGTGTACTTACCAACTGATACTTCATCTCATCCTTACATTTTTTGTAAAGAGTTTGTAAATTTGTAAATAAAAGTTAATGAACTTAAAAAAAAAATTTAAAAAAAAAATTAAAAAAAAATTTAACAAAAAACCTGAATAATGGGTAGTATTTTTTTTAATTTTTTGTTTTTCTGTTGACCACTAGGTTTTGTTGTCGAAATGTCTAACTGTTACGTAGGGGTTGTTACGAGGGAGGATTTCAAAAACGTCGATGCGAAATGCTCTTGATGAACCATCCATGATACAATTTGAATTGAGTATTTTTGGCCTAGTAAGGAGTGCTTATCGCTGGAAACGTGGGCAGCAAAAAAGAAGGCGAGGTGAAGAATTTACAAAAAAACCTAAATATTGGGTAGTATTTTTTTCTCTTTTTTTTCTGTTGACCACAAGGTTTGGTTGTCGAAATGTCTAACTGTTACGTAGGGGTTGTCGAGGGAGGATTTCAAACGACAGAAACACCGGGAAACGACCCGCGATGGGTCGCCCGAGGTAGCGAAAAACCAGCTCAACCCTCGACAAAGGTTGTCACGGATCGTCATCCGAGATATCACATTCAACAAAACTATGGAAAAATTCAACTCACCCCGTCAAAACCGCTCAGATGCGACCGATGCGAAGCGCGGGAGCCGAATGTTCACTCGAATACGACAGAAAGATACTACTCGGAAATGAGCCGACCCTGCGCGCGCACCAGCGCCACCACCCGCCTTTAGGGTCCCCCCCTATTCAAACAACCTCGTGATAATCAAATCACTCTGACTGACATTTTTCCCGCCACGAGTCATAAAACCTTTCATTGCCTCTTTTTTTCTATTCTTTCTTCCTTGAAAATGCTAACGCCCTCCCTCCACCTGATTTTTCCCCTTCCATACGCCATATTTTCTCCTCACTATCTTCATCGAGTAGAATAGATCCTTTCTCGTCGAAGACTTTGCCCTTTTACTTCCCACCGAGTGATACTACTGAAATGATTTTTTTCGTTCTTTGTATCGACCTTCATTTTTCGCACTTGGTTCCATTCTCTGGTTCTCCTTCATCGAGTAAAAATCCCACGGTTGATATAAAAATTCTTTTTCTTCCGAGGAGAAGGCAACGCGGGTTCTTTCGAGATGGCATTTCATTGTTCGACTCAGAACGTGCTGCCTCTCCTCCCTGGAACGAAGAATTCTAGATCGGTTGACCCCTCGATTGTACCAACACGTTCTACCAGAAAAACGCTGCAAATTATTACACAAAGGTTTGTAATTTCTATACAGGGTGTCGCCCTTTCGGGCGCACCACCGGCCAGGATGCGATCTACAACTAATTTGCGACTTTTTTTTTGTCTCTTGACTTTTTTACCCCCTTAAAATCCGACTTTTTCCACTTTTAAGATGTTTTTCGTATCAGCCATAACTCCCTTATGTTTTACTTCAAAAATGTAATTACACCGTTGGAAAGAGCGTTAAATTCTCTATCACCCTAGTGCTAAATAAAACTTTTAAAAGAAGATTCAGATGTTGAAAAATGACCCCAATTACTAAAATCTCGGTATAAAAAATAGGAAATTTCCAAGAAAATACGAAATTGACGGGAGGATTTTGGGGCCTCCTCCGCCGCCGCTCATCTCACCTTCCATCCAACCCCAAATCCTCCCGTCAATTTCGTTGAAAAAAAAAGAAGAAAAAACACTTCAAATTATAACACGAAGGTTTATTATTTTCCTATATAGATCACTCGTCTGAAAAGAACACAGCTTTGCCATTGTTACCTTATTTTTCAACACTCAGAAGTGACTGACATCAACCAAAAGCTTCGAGTCACAACTAGACCCCAAATGGAGCTCATATACCAAATTTCATGAAAATCGGCGCATGGGAACTAAGAAAAGTGCGGCGTTCGGCGTACGGACGGCTACATTTTCATTCGATTTTGGTTTATTATTTTCAATAATGAATGAACCTTTGGAATCGACCAAGAAAACAATTTTTTTAACCCCCTCAATATTACCTAAAATATAAATAAAAGTAATTATAAGGCGAAAATGTTTAATAAAACTATTATAAAACCCGAATTTCACGATTATGGTGATAACTTTCCATAATTAACAAACAGCAACACGACTGAGAAGTTTTTATAAGTCGACCATCCCCCCCCCCCCTCACACTTCTATCTTTACTTTCAGGTTTAAAGATACGTAACATCTGAAAATTTAATAGCAAAAAATTAAATAAAATCCGTACGACACCATAAAAATTTAATATTGTTATTAGGCAGAGTTGAACACGTTATCGTACTGCATTTCCCTCTTAGAATCCGCCTTTGATGAGGGTTTTCACGATGATGGCGTCGTAGGAAAAAGAGCTTTACTGCCAAATTTTGGATCAACCAGCTAAACTTCAGATTTTACATGGAAATCAAACTAAAATTCGACTGCATTAAAAGAACTGAACTGAATTACCATTACCTTATTAATTTCATTGCTTCGGATCCAGTTGTTTTTGTTTTGGGAATTTTTTGCCCCCCCCCCCTCTTCAAAATTGCGTGGTATACATTTCAAAATACGTAGAGTCCGAAAATCGTCCGTTCGTTAACGACCCCAACCTTACTTCCTGCCTCTTCAAAGAGACGACAATTTCAAAACGCCCTAACTGAAATCTGCTAGTCAACATGAGCAAGAATATTATTCGAAATCAGGTCTCAACATGATCACAATTTTCAACCCATTTACAGAATGCCGGCCGAAATAAGGCATAATTTGCTCACCAATCGAGAGCAAAAATGATCCAAATTTTATAAATTTTACATTTTAATAGGATTTCAGAGGTCTCAGTTTTCCAAATCGATATGATCTATCCATTTCATTGTCAAAAATTAAAAAAAAAAAATCTATATAAAATCTAAAAATCTGTTTTTATGAACCAGAATCTATTTTGACTCATGGCCCAGAACGCTCACTCTCCCAGGACCAAATTTGAGCAACCATAATCATGCTTTCGGCCAAAAGGACTCCTTTTCAAAAAAATTACCCAAATTGCATTGAGCTCCCGAATGCCGAAGACATTTTTCTTTGAAAAGTTTAGGAACAACATGAACGAGAAAAAATTCGTCTACAAAGATTTTCCACTATTTCAATATTTTTAAAAATCATTATTATGACGATGCAGAAATGCATCAATGGCCGGAAATGGGTTAAGAGAATTTGAAAGGGATCTCGCAGGTTGTTCCTCCAAAGACGAAGAAAAGAACAGAAACTCAGCTGCCAATCTAGAATTTGATTTCAGTTTGAAAGAGGCACATCAGTTTCAAACATAATGCTTCTCTTAAACATTTAATGTCTACTGCTGGTTAATCAGGTACTTTACTTCGATCAAAATAAGGAAAAAAGGACTCAAAACAAATTGGTTATCAATATGGAACAACTGTTGCGTAATAATTTGTAAACAACTGAATCTCAAGTTACACATGACCAACCTCGTTCAGGTTCCGAATAGGCATGAATTAAACAACGGTAAAAGACCAGATCCCCGGAGGTAAAACGTTGTTTTCATTCATTTATTCATATAATTTGTAATAAAATCAAAACTCCAGAAGGAGCTCCGGTGATCGGCAGGCAGTGAAAGATCGACTTTGGAAACTGAGGTAAAAATACTCTTCTATATAGTACTTTCAAGGAATCGCCGAGTTGAAAAGTTTTCTCTCCTCTCCCTCCAATTTGAATGTTGCTCCCCCATCGTTTCGATTACGCTCAACTTTTTCCCGGAGACCCTTCGATTTGTGAGCTCACGGTTGGAAGTTGTTAACTTGTAATAGCGACCAATTTGTTGAATTCAGTCAGTGAAAATATTGGCCTCCTTTGGTTGACCTGTAAGTAAGTCGTTCAAAGTATTTCTTTCGCTAAAACTACATCAATCTTGAGGCGTTTGATCGAAGAGAAAATGAATGTCTTTCTGTGTATTTCTAAAAGAGAGATTCTATACAAGCCGAATTCGTACATTTTATACATTAAATGTCAACTACCCAAATATTTTATAATACTATAAAATGTTCTATACATGCATTTTTGTCTGTTTATTTGTTGATTACGTCTACTGAAAATACTTACAGTTGTTTTAGACAATTTAGCGCTCTTCAGGTGTAAACTTAATGACAAAACAATTATGAATGTGAAATTAAAGTTATGCACTTTAATATTTATTTTATATATTCTATAAGAATGCTTTTACAATACCTCGTGTTTTCGATGCGACACAGATTCATTGCTATTCTATTGAGAATCTGATTGATGATTGAGTCAGCATTTTGGTATTTGCATTCTCACCAACCGAGCAGTTTGTACGAACGCATTAAACTAGATTTTTCTCGAATATAAATTTTGCTTCCGAGTCTACCAAGGTAGCAGAAGCTTTGTTTTCACATTTCAAGGTTGAAAAAAAATGTTCTTCAAAATCAAAATTTCCACTCGCGTTTTACGTTTTAGACTTTCGCGAACAATTTTGGTTTCATGTCTGTCCGTCTGTCATGAATTCCTTGCAACAGCCATAACTTCTACATTTCTCACCTGATTTCGATGAAATTTTCAGAGATTGTGCGGGCTGGCGTGTAGATGGTCCCCTATGATATCATCACCTCCGGACTGATAGTAGCCGCTGCGCATGCGCAATCGTTGAATCCTGGCCACATCCATTACTTCTAAAATTGGGAGTGCGTCTGATTTTTTATTTTTTTATTTTTAGTCGAAAGTGGACCTCAACCTGAGAATTTTTACACCAGCCTTTCTCTTTTTGGATGAGTAGATATTTTTCTATGATTTTTGGAAGTTTCGAATGTTTATGACGTCACGCGCCCCTCCCGCCTGGGCGGGACCCCCCAGCCCACTCTGACGTCATAAACATTCGAAACTTTGAAAAAATCATAGAAAAAGGTCTTCTCACGCTAGAAGGTCGCGGTTGTTGTCAAAACTCTCAGAATGAGGTGTAGTTTAGATTAAAAATTACAATAAACAGATTTCCCGACTCATGCGCACACCTCATTCTCAACCAATTCCGATGAAATTTTCAAGGGTATGAAAATCATCAACCCCGGACTGATAGTAGCCAGTGCGCATGTGCAATTTTGTATTTCCTTATTACAGCCATAACTTCTACATTTACAATCTGATTTCGATGAAATGTTCAGGAATTATGAGAGTTGAGATGGAGATGGTCCCCTATGAAAATCATGGCTACCAAATTGAAAGTATTTTGTGAGCATGCACAAACGCGAAATCCTGGTAAGCCATGACTTCTACATTTTCCAACAATATTCAGAGACTGTGTGGACTGTGTGAGATGGCTCCTTATGAGGGTAGTGCACTTAGAGATTGATGTTTTGATATTATCTTCTATGCATCGGATCATGGATACGAGGAAGCTATGTGCCACACCCACTTGGCAGACGTCTTTCGATGTAATAACCTGATTTTTCTCCGATTAGAAAGTTTGTTAGAACTTGGTTCAACAAAATTATTTCTGATGAATTCATGGCAGTACGATCAGCTTGATATACGTCCATGTTATTTGTTATGAGCCATATCAACATCTAACTAAGGCATATCACAATTCTCCGAACTGTAGGCTGTATTCCTAAATTTACTGATACCCAGATTACACGATTTTGTATTGTTTTGCTTAGGACAAAGAGTTGACTACAAACAAACCAAAATTGTTCAGAAAGCTTTGAAACGCAAATTCTGATTTTAGAGGACACAAAATTGTGTGACCCGCTGCACTGATACAACTAACAGGAGTAATACGAAATTTCTGCTCTACTGATGAGCAAACACATGGTTGTCTCGCCGAGAGGAAGAAGACTGGTTTGACAAAGGATTGTCTTCAGTTCCTCAAATAATATCGGCATCCTGCTGAGTCACGAGATTGGTTCAAGTGGCCCCAGCAGGGATTGCAGTACCCGAAGAAATCTATAAACCTCTGAGCGAGGCAAAACGACAAAGGGGTGAATCCCGTCCGACGAAGAAGATAGACCCCCTTGGGAAGGACTATCTCTGCCTTGGAGGGAAATAGGGGGGGCAGTGCCCCCTTCTCACACCGCTCAAAACCCTGCCACCATACAACATTGATTGCTGGGCCTAAGACAGTAGAGTCAACTGCTTGTTTCCGCAGTGACGTCTTCTCCAGGGCTCATACCAAACATCTTGGGGTCTCCCCCTCCACTTTAACGCCTCTCATATCCTGGTAGAGGTACCTAACGTTGTTGACACGAGCCCTCGAGGGAATCACGCGTTGGGGCCCAGCGAATCTCCGCACATCGTCCACCGCTTTTTCTCGTGACTCGGCAAGGAGACATCGATCATCTGCAAAGCTTCGGGGAAAAGATCAGCATTCACGGAGGACAAGATCAACCCCCCGTTGTGACTGGATAATCATCTAAACTTGTTCGAAAGACGGTTGCACCTCAAAAATCTCTAAAAACACGAAATTTAGAGACAAAATAAGTTAGGCAATAAATAAATGATTGATGATTAACAGTTAACATACACCGCATAGACTCGAGACATTAACTCATATTTTGTTTCCTCACTAACGAAGCTATAATAAAGTAGAGAAATATATAGAGAAAATAGCTAATCGTGAGAAAGAAAAAAGAGTGACAACCACCACTTCAACTTTTCACTAAGTAATCATTTATTGAGAACTTTTTTTTTTTTTTTAGGTAGAAAAGAAATTTAGGAAAAAATGATCTAAACATAATAATTTAGTGTATAAATCGAGTGACTCCATAACAGAAGCTCTGTACTCGTGCAGCCGTCCTAAAAATTGTGATCCTCCAAACTCGAAATTTCAAGTTGAATTTAGTGTTTCCGAGCACTTTGATCAGATTTGATTCCGTGCCTTGACTGTCATTCAACTGCCAATTTCTCATCCGAGGCATGAAATCACGGTTAGGTTTCTTATTTTTCAAATAGTGAAATTTAGCCTCAGGACAGTCCACTATGAATTTCACTGTAATCGAAAAAATAACAGCGTGTGCCCATTTAGGTTTATTATTCTCAATAATGAACCTTGGAATCGACCAAGAAAAAAATTTAACCCCTCTCAAAATTTGTTGGTTTACGTTTCAAGGTACGAAGAATCCGAAAATTCTTTAAAAATTTTGCCACCCAAGATTTTTGTCCGCCTTAAGAGGCACTTTTCTTAGATACCATGGACCGATTTTGATAAAATTTGGTATATAGGCTCCATTTGGGTTGTAGTTGTGCCCCGAAGCTTTTGGTTGATGTCAATCACTTCTAATGGTTGAAAAATAAGGGTTAAAACTCAAAACGCCTTAACTAAAAAAACAGACATAAAACGCCCTAGCTAAAAATAGAAATAAAGGTATTGTTTATTCATTAGTTGAAATTAATCAATTTACAATAGTATTGAATTTTAAAATCGAACGAGACCACCCAGAGCTCTTTAAGACAAACCGTTCGCTCCACACAAGAACTTGAGGGTTGGACTTACGATAAAACAGAAACATGAGTGCGAATCGCAGAAGAGGCCTAATCTCAGTTCAAATTTTATCTCACCAAAATGCGATCGCTGTTCGTTTCTTCGAGTTGCACTCAGTTTTGCCTCCTAGGCAATCAGTAATCAAATTTCCTAATTAATGCAATGCAGTTAGTAGGTGGTAGTGACAATAGCGAAGCTGTGTTCTTTGCAGGCGAGTGATCTATACAGAAAAAAACGCTGCAAATTATTACACAATGGTTTATTATTTTTTATTTTTCTATATAGATCACTCGTCTGCAAAGCCACCAACCATCCAACATGAAGAAAAACATCGATCGCATTTCGGTCAGCTTCAATTTGAACGGAGATTAGGCCTCTTTTGCGATTCACACTCGTGTTTCTGATTTATCGTGCGTCCAAACTTTAAATTCTCGTAGTGAGCGAACGGTTTGTCCTACAGAGCTCCGGGTGGTCTCAAAAAATTCTAAAAATTCTATAGAATCTTAAATTGAAGGAAAAAACCTTTATATCAAAATTTTTTGAGTTAGGGCGTTTTCAAAATTTCAAAATTGATTTTGGAACCCTTAGAAGTGACCTACATCAACCAAAATCTTCGGGGCACAACTAGACCCAAAATGGAGCCTACATACCAAATTTCATCAAAATCGGTCAATGCTAAGTGGCAAAAGTGCCGCGTACGGCGGACGGCGGACGGCGTACGGCGTACGGCGGACGGCGGACGGACGGCCAAATTTGTATTCGATTTTTGGATTCTACGTACCTTGAAACGTAAACCATCAAATTTTGAGGGGGTGTTAAAATTTTTTTTTCTCGGTCGATTCCAAAGGTTCATTATTGAAAATAATAAACCAATAAATAATTTGCAGCGTTTTTAAGTTTCAGTTGACTGATTTTACTCAGTTTTGGAGGGTTGTTGGGGATGGGTTCTAAGATTATTGTATATGGGTCGGTATCAACATAATTATGTTTAATAGGGAAGTATGAGACTAAATTTGATGGCCGATTTTATTCAATGTGAGAAAGCTGAACTTGCCCATCAATTGGAAAATGTTAAGACAGTTGAACCTGGATGCGATTGTAGACAGCTTCCTAGGCATTAGTCACTAATTAGCTGAATTGAGCACTGTTCTTTCTTGCTAATCCATCAATACAAAAATTCCAAAATAAAAAAAAAATAAAATAAAGAAAAAAGTAAAAACAAAAAACAAAAATAAAGTAAAAAACAAAGAAAATAAAAAATTCCGGCAATTGCCTTTAATTTCATAAAAGAATGAAGGAGAGTTTGAACTAGGGATGGCATATCGAATGAAATATATCGATATATCGATCAAATGATATATCGTCAATGAGATATCGATACCTTCAATATATCGGAGAAAATATATCGATATTCCGATATATCGGAGAAAATATATCGATTTTTCGATGTATCGGAAGATTTACTCTAAAAAACATGTGAAGTAGGTAGGTGAATTTAATAGTTTTAAAACAATATAAAAATAATTTAGGATGACATTTATGGACATATCGGAGTATCTACTTGGAAAAATTTGAAGAAGTAAGTAGGTAGGTGAATTGAAAAGTTACTAACATCATTTTGGAGGAAATATTATCGATATAATCGGCATATCGGAAGATCTATTTGGAAAAACCGTGTGAAATATGTATTAACCTACTTTCAAAAGTTTCTGGGTATGAATGATCGAAAATTGTTTAAAAACTGGAAAAAAGTGCGAAAATGTCATTGCAATGTTAAATTAATTTATAAATTGACAGGGGTATAGGTACTGTGGGCGATCATGATCCTTCAAAATTGAAAATATTGTCATTGCAATGTTAAATTAATTTATAAATTGACAGGGGTATAGGTACTGTGGGCGATCATGATCCTTCAAAATTGAAAATATTGTTGTGAAAACCTGCTTCACTTCGTATAGTAGGTAGTTTTAAGCTGGACGAGCCTCCATTAATTTTGGCTTAAGTCAAGTATTTGAGCCTTGAGAGCCACTGTAGGTGTAAACTATGTACACAATCATGTCTGAGCTGAAGTCAACAGTCTGAAATCAACCCATCAGTAGGTACCTACAAAATTTGGAATAAAATTACTTGATGTTTTTACAAGTACAGGCGTCCCTTCTCGTCCATTCATTTCAATATTTAATTTTTACTAAAAGAAATTTTTTTTTAAACTTGAGAACAGGTTGCGAAATATCGTTAAATATATCGATATTGACCGATAATATCGGTTCTCTATATCGATATAAATATATCGATATATCAAACGTAATATATCGATAGATGAAATATATCGATATATCGTTGCCATCCCTAGTTTGAACCAGGATACAATTGAAAACAGCTCCTTAGAGACATCAGCTCTGTCCAATCTGGCTTATCCTTCAATTCAATCGAGATCCGACAAAATCCCAGCAATTCCCCCCGAGTCCGAACAAGAGCGTAAGGGAAGTTCTACCTGATGGTTTAATCGTGTTGGTTACACACAGCTTCTCGGTTACTTCGTTGGGGATGGAATCAGCCCCAGAAAGCCGTGAGTGCATGCCCTTACATTACACCGCCCTCCCGCCAGGAACTCGCGTAATTGGATCGATAGGAATGAAGAAGAACGTGGGAGGTGGTCCTCAAGATGGGCCCCGCCACTCTGGCACCGGTCAACTGGAGGTTTTTTCTTTTTTTTTCGTTCGAACGCTCTTCATACGTTTTTGCAACCCCTTTAACATGAAGGATCGACACAAGTTTTCCTCATCTTGGAAACACGATTCCATGGCACTAATGGATTCGTCAATACAGGCATGCTCCGTCACCCTCAGGACGAAACGGAAAATTTCATCTTTACCAAATTAGGTGACATATCATCTGAATGGACCCACTAAGAGGCTCTCCTCTAACCACTTCTACGTACCTACCCAATCTAATCTATCTCCCCACAGATATCGTAGACCAGGGATATCGACTATAAGTTTAGAGTATAGTATAAATTTATATATAGCATTAGCAAACTGAATTAAACCGTTAACAAACTGAATTAAACCTTTAGCAAACTGAATTAATCCTTTCACAAAATGAATCAATCCTTTCGCAAACTGAATTAAACTTTTTGCAATTTGAATTAATCCTTTCACAAACTGAATTAAACTTTTCGCAATTACAATTAACCCTTTCACAAATAGAATTAAACCTTTCGCATACTGAAACTTTTCGCAATAAACAAACAATTTAATAAATGTTTAATTAACAAAAATTATAATAAATGAACACGTTAAACTATCCATATATAAATAAATGTTCTAAAGTAAACTACCGCATGAATAGTCCGATTTTTCAAGAAAGGTGAAGGTCAGTGGAGGGGTTGGCCTGTAGCTGCAGCAGGAAGTACGAGATAGACGTCCATTTTCAACGGGATTTTCGTTCAGCAATACTCAGAAATATTCAGCAATACTCACTGAACTAATATTTGAATCGCTGTCGCTCATCACCACAACAATGTTCCTCACAAAACCAAAAAAAAAGTTAAAAAACCTATGAATACTTTTATGACGAGAATGTTGATGGGAAGGGAAGGGTGACTCTACACAGTGAAGGTCAATGAAAGTTTGTCAATCCACAGGGGAGTAATTGACCATCCACAGGGAAGATATTCTCCGTCCACAGATAAGGTATTGTTTTGGGGACTTCACCCACTCTTATGTCCTCTGATCATGTTTGGTGCAGAGGATTAATTTTATGAAAGGTTCACTTGTAATTTGTAAAGGTTTAATTCAGTTTGCGAAAGGTTTAATTCCAATTCTGAAAGGGTTAATTCAGTTTGAGAAAAGTTGAATTCTAATAGTGAAAGGTTCAATTCAGTTTGCAAAAAGTTCAAATCAAATTGCGAAAAGTTTAATTCAGTTTGTGAAAGGATTAATTCAGTTTGCTGAAGGTTTAATTCAGTTTGCTAATGCTATAGTATTGTTTTATATTGTATTATTTATAAATAGTATGTATATTGGATGGATGTCGAATCATTTTGTAGTATAACAAAATAATAACGCACCCCGGCTAGAAAAGTGACACAATCCAAAAAGCACGATTTTTCAGGACAGCGAAAAAACAAAACGGCCTTGACTAAAAACTCTACAGCACCTCTCTAAACCTACCAATCGAGCCAGTTTTTTCTTGTTTATAGAGGATAACTTCTTTAGAATGGAAATATGCCATGAAATTCGTTTGTAAATGTTGTTTGGCGTCTCAAATATTGATCGAACAAATTATTTTTGAGTTATGCCACTTTTCGTGGTACACTTTCATGTGCTTTTCGCAGTTGCGACGTCATCCCAACTCTGATAAGTGCTAATTCGAAGTTCTTCCTTTGAAGATCTCACCGAATTGTTCTTAACAGTAGTATTTTAGGGATGGGTGTTACGAAAATGGCAATTTCGATAATAGAAACAGGTTTATTCTCATTAAATAGGTAGGTAACCTTGTAAATCTCATCTCGCAAAACTCACCAAAAAGCCAAACTGAAAACGAAGATGTCCGTCAGACACAATACACCAAGGGTTAATTTTTGCCGTTTAGCGCCGTTGTGTACCGTACTATCTACGAAGAGAAGCGAATTAATTTATTTTTTCACCATCCCGTTATCCTCCGGCCTTAATGAAAGTAAATTGAGGGCTCGTGACGTCAGAGGGTCAGAGCCGAAAATCGAGATAAGAGAGGTCTATTTATACTAATAAAGCGTTATCTAGCCTGGCTTGTCAGGGCGGTGCCTTGCTTCGCAAGCTGTATTCCACGGGGGGAGGAAAAGGCAAACTCCGAGCGAGAAACTTTGGCGCCGACAAAAACTGGCCAGCTCGCTCTTAAAATGTTGATGAGAGAACAATGAGTGACTGAGCGAGGACAGGGGGTACTCGGAATCGGGGAGCTCCCTTGTTGTACGTAATTATTCTCCGGGACAATTCGCTAACTTACCGCAGAAATAACACCACTAAATCGCCACTTTTAAACTCTCAGGTTTTGAGAGTTAAAGTACAACTTTTTTTTTATTTTACTTTTGCGTACTTATTACCGAAGAAAGGAAAACTTTGTATCCGAGCGGGAGGGCAAAGAAAAAAAAAAACTAAATAAAAACATTAGGCCGACATTTTGTCTTTTAATATTTTTTTATTTTTATTTTTTTTGCAATTTTGAGCAACTTGCCAAAGAATTAACAGAAAAACGTAGGTTGAAATATTGGAAATTAAAAAGTTCAAAACAAGTAAAATTGATTATAAATTGGAAACGAATATTGTTCATTAAATTTGAAAACTGGATTGCCTAATTTCAAAGTTGAACTCTGGTTTTTGAAAAACTCAGTCGACTACCGTTGAAAATATAAATGAGTGGCATTTAGATGTTCATAACTTGAATAAAGGAGCTCTGTCAGCAATTTCGTTAGATGATATTATTTTTTGCTGCGTAATTATGTTGATTGATATTATCGTGATTCAGCCTAAAGTGGAAACGAGCGGTAAAAACCTCTCAGTAAAATAATAATTATTCGAAAAAATAATTTTTAAGACGAAACAAGATTAAATGGATATGAGCTAGCGTAGGTTTTTGGTATCCTACAGGAGTCACTCATGGTAGAAGTCCAATTTTATTTCAAAAAATGTTTTGATTATACCGTCGGAAAGCTCACGGTGAAACAGGGATGAACCCAAGAAAGATCGGAATTGCTACACCGGGAAATTTCTTCCTTTCTTCCTTTTCCTAGAGGGAAAAACAATAGATCCATTGTTGTAGGTGTAATTTGAAAATTAAAATGATGAATAAAAGACACACAAGATACGTACCTACCTATTACTTTCTCAATAAATTAATGGAATTTTGAAGAAATAATGTCGAAAAATATTTTATTTGAATAATATGTACCTACCTATTACTTTTTCAATGAATAAATAGAATTTTTTTCTTAGAAAAAAACTCTCCCATCGCACGTAGGCAATATATTTATAGCAGTATTCTAGAGAACTTTGCTTCATAGCTACCGATATGTAGCTATGATTTTATTTTCTGGTTGCAGCTTAGCATTTTTTGTGGCAAAAAAAAATTGTCGCGAAAAATTCCTTGACCCCAGCCAAAAGACATATCCATGTCAAAAATAAATTCTGTTTACTGAAAAAGACACATTTTCTACAATTTAGAAAAATGGAAATTGTCAAGGTTTAGAATTGTTTCTGCGCTCACAAGAATTGAATTGGAATCTTGAAGAATTTTCCTTAAGGAAATTTAATGAGCTTTTCAATTTTTAATAAAATTTGTTGAAGGATCAATAGTTGAGGAATTATAATTAGTTTTACGCAAAAAAATCACATTTTACCCTAAAAAAAACAATTTTTGCAATTTTTCTTTGTTGCATTTCAGATGCACAAATACCTCCAAGAGAAAATACACTCCACCTCTGGTGTCTCTTTCTTAACCCTCTCTCACGCGGCTCCTGTTTTGTTTTTCCTTCAGTTGATGAAAATAAATTGTGTTCATGTGGGGGAAAAAGCGTTTGAACAGACATATTATCACCAGTCACCCGAGTTGTATAGTCTGTGGCAAAATACAATACACACCGCAATACAAGGGTTAACTAACAAGGAAGAATATTAGGGAAATAACACGAGGGTAAACAAACATGAGGCTTAAATTATGATAGTCAGTAGAAGTGCCTTGAATAACCCTCGAACTTCGCAGTTAAATTTCCTTTGACCGCGTTAAAGTTCGAACTATCGAGATGGAATGAAAGAGTTAGAGAAAAGATATCTCGAGCATGATATTCAATATTGTGAAATATCGATACGAGAAATCAACATTACAAGTTCAAAGAATGAAAGTTTCGCCTCGCTCGCCTGATGAAGGTGCTCCGACGCGTTATGAGCTGTATTTCTTTCTGACCGGCATGACTTACAAGTCTTGCGGATCATTGCCTATCTCACAAACCAACAACCCGAGACCAGCAGGTATACCTTACACTATACATAAGGAAGGTAGGTCCAGCTATATAAAGCTGTAATAGTAATAGTTCGGCGTGGAAATAAATGTTGTACCACTTTTCTCCACTTCATGGAAAACCATTGAATACGGTAATGACAATCCGTGCCCAGAATCATATCTATGATTAATTGTTTGTCCATGAAGTGGAGAAAATGTATTTCTTTTTGAGCTGGGAGTCGCCGTTTGTTTCTGGTTCCGGGTTACTATTTACCTAAATTGCAGGGGCTCAAACTTTAAAAGTTGTACCTAAATTTGAAATTTTCAAGGATTTTCGAAATGTACAAGTGCAGCAGTCTAAAGAATTGAAAAACTAAAAGATAGTCGCTGGAATAATTAAAATCGAACAATAATTGCCAGAGAAATATGGGAAAACTCTAACTGAATAAACGGTTTTTGGATATTATCGTTCGATTTTGATGATTCTAGCGGCAATCTCTTAGTTTTTCAAAAATCCTATAAAATTTCAAATTTAGGTACAACTTTTAAAGTTGGGGCACCTGCAATTTAGGTAAATACTAACCCGGAACGAGGAACAAACGGCGACCGACTGAGACCCCCTTGGGTTCGACCACAAAATGAGCCAGGAGCGCACCTCACGTCTTCATTTGATTATGATTCAAAAACTATCAAGTCTATTATTTTCAAACTTTCACAAAATATTCTACACATCTGTACTAAACTACTGTGAACATCTGAATCGGTTACAGTAAGAAACAAAAATTACAAAAATCGCCAAAGACAGATTTCCAAACAACAGAAATACCCAATTTATGTACCTTTTTCTCAGAAACGGTACACTCCAGTGAAACTATGTTTCGAAACGTTGTAGGTATAGTCTTCATGAACATTGTGGTGGAAGGGATTTGAAGAAAACGAACCAGGGTGGGTGGGGACGATCAAAATTAGCCCGTTTTTCAAAGGCTTCAGTCGCTCATAACTTATTTCAAAACGAAAATATTGACAATTCGTCTCATACCAATACGCACAAACAATAAACCTTGAAAACAAAAAAAATCAAGTGGATACCTCCAGTAGTTCTAGAGAATTAGGTACATGAACGTCGAAAAACATCATTTTTCAGAACAGCTGATTTTCTGAAGTCATGTCAACCAGCAGTGTTACCAAGCGAGTTCGCGCTCTGTGCAACTCTTCCATTACTCTTGTGTAATTATTCTTCTTCTTTCTAAGGTCAGCTACTTTCATTTTATACTATCCATGTTTCGAAAAGGAGAGGAAGAAGATATAGTAGGTTACAAAGATTATCTTTGAAAGATACACGTTTTGTTTATTTTACTGTTGGTGTAGTGTTGTTTGTCTTGGTCAATTTTTCTGTGGTTTTTACCATCGTGTTACCTAAGATTTCCAGTTATAAGTGTCCGTATTGTTTTTTTTTCTCAAAAAATGCCTCGAAGTACGCGAGTGTACAAAAAGCGACCTAAATCGCACGTCCTCAACATGAATAAACGACGACAATCAAAGAAGGCGATGAACCATCCTACGCTCCGGGAGAATATTGATCTATGTTTGAGAGGCTGAAAAACATATTTCTACTTGGAATTTTGAGATATTTTTTTTTTTTGAAATGTTCACAAAACTGTCTAGTTTAATAAAAAATTATAAACCAAAAATCGAAGAAAAAAAATTTTTGTGGTCGAACCCCCTTAAGCGGAAGTAGGACTGAATAGGTACTATATAAAATTCCGACATCAGAATCGTATACTACAGCTCGAAAAATTGTGTCGCGTCGATTCAAAGATGGCAATGATTACAGTTGTTATGGAAAAACATGTTTTCTAGAAGACGTCCCTATGGATGAGGACTGGGACATTTACTTGCAATCAGTAAGCGATAAAACATATTAATTCGCAATCTACAGCATTCTGAACCAGTGACATAATTTCACGCAATGGTGATATGGTGAGTTTATTACTTGAAGGTAGCACCAGAACATTAATTTATCTCATAGAAACAAAATAACGTTTCAAAATCCATGATCAACAGTGGCGTCTCCTCCAGGCAAACATAGCAAACACTGTTTGCCTTACTACAAATATGCAAAATAAATAAATAAATTTTTGTTGAGATTTCCCTATATTTCCATTTTTGTAAGTAATATTTAGCTGATTTTGGAAAACTTTTATAATATTTAGGGACTATTTCATTATTACCAAGGAATTTAGATTAAATAAGAGGATGGAATAAGAAAGTACGTATTTTGCCTTGGATACTAGCCCGCAACACACCAGAGACTTGGAGAGGTCGGTAATGTAGATGATTGCGGATGATAAGCGAACTAGCGCGGGGGCTGGTCCTCCTTGCATCGCTGGATGCAAGGCAAGCAGTTCAAAAAAATGAATTTTTCGGGACTGTTTAGAGTGAGAGGCGACGATCGGCGGGGTGGCGGGGGGTCAGCGCGGGGTCCAGTATTGCTATACCCCCACTACCTCACTTGTCAGCTGTTGCAAACAGTCGCAAAACTGTTTCGTGACCTTGAATGCAGATAGATTAGCCCACATATCCATAACATATCCACATTAACATATCCATCCACCCACATTATCTCAAAGAAGGAAAGCAGTTCGTTTTTTCGCCGCCGCAAATATCAGCTGTATGACGTTGACTGGTGTCCCGTTCCCGATTTTACTGTATTTCACTGTACCTAATCGTTTTTCTTGTTGATAGACACTAGGAAATAATTGCAAAACATTGTAGAATGAAGGTTTCACATCTTATTAGGTCTAAATTCAGAGTCTCCCTTTTTGGTTAATTATTTTCAAGAAAAAAGTTTGACCACCCTCAAATTTGATGGTTTACGTTTGTGGTAAGTAGGTAAGTACCTACGTTTAGATTTTGAAAATCGAATATAAAAAAAATCCGTCCGTCCGCGGATCTTTCCTAAATTATCATGGACCGATTATGATGAAATTTGGTATGTGGGCTCCATTTGGGGTCTAGTTGTGCCGCAAAGCTTTTGGTTGATGTAGGAGTTGATGTAAGTTGATGTAAGCGGTGAAACGGAAGGGCTGAAACTTCCAAAGGCACTCTCTCTCGAAAACTCTCGATATAAAGGTATTGTTTTATCAGAAATTTAAGATTGTACCATTGAATTTTCGGAATCGAATGAAACTACCGATTGCTTTGTAGGACAAACTGTTGGCTCCCTACGAGATATTAGAAAAACGAGTATGAATCGCAAAAGAGGCGTGATCGCCCTTCAAATTCTAGTTAACCAAAATGCTTTCGCCGATCGTTTCTTTGGGATGTACTCGGTTTTGCTTCCTTAGCAACCAGTGATCAAATTTCTAAACGAAGGAATTCTTTATTTCTTCCAGTGGAGTGTGGAGCGTTTAATCCTTCCAAATAAACTTGATTGTGAAGGTAAAACATGGTTGGTAGGTGGTGACAATGACAAAGCTGAGTTCTTTGCGGGCACGTGATCAATACAGAAAAAATGAACCTTTGTGTAATAATTTGCAACCTAGCTGTTTGCCTGACGAATATTATCACGCGACGCCACTGATGATCAATGATACCTAACATACAAATTTGAGGTTCTGTCTGGCAGTGTTGTCAGATGCTGCACCCCGAAAAAGAAAAATCGGGTGGTAATAATTTAATCAGTAATTTTAAATCTTTGAAAGTCGAAATTGATAGGACTATGCGCAAAAAGAAAAAAGTTCAAATGCACCATTTACATTCCCTCGCGAACTGTACTTGATCGCTGCTTGGAATACTGATACCTATTATTCGGTATAATTTTTGGTATTTCCGGAATAACGCCGCCAATATTCAATAATATGCTGTCTCGCGTGCTTTACCAGGTTACGAATTCAGTCCAACAACCGACATCTGAGGAGGTGCCCTGAAAGCGAAATCCCTACGCGTCTCCTGTATGCTTTACAGTAGCGGGAGTCCATATTTTACCCTAACCCGCGCTCTACAGAAGATCCATACCAGGGGGTTTGAGTGTGGGAAAGGAATACTTTCTTCCTAATAAGAAGGGTATAAGGGTGGGTTAGAGGGGCAGGAAGGGGCTTGTAGACCCTGGTTTCTGGTTTGTTAGGCGTCAGTAAGATGGATCGTCTTCCAGCGTGTAACATCTCTCTGGCTTCCCTCTATATTGATTCGGTACTCACTCCCGAACATGATGTTTCCTCGTTGCAGAGGTACTTCCTACAATTACAGTGCGCCAACATAATGTTAATAGGAGGAGCTAATTAACACAACATTCATGTTTTCCGATTAGTTCCATTCGATAAGTAGAATTTGACACCATCTCTACAATCCTATTGAATATAATTGACATCAAAACTCCACATAACTCAATAACTTGAAAGCTAGGTACGTCTCATTAATACTTATTTACATTGGTGGGTATATGGAGTGACCATATTGATGATTACGGGTGGAGTCTGTTTTTTAACGGTTTATTGCCTCAAAGGTACATGTTTCGGCGAAACTACGTCCCCTTCATCAGCCTTTGAACATCTTTCTGGGGAAATCACCTGTTGCATCTATAATACATCGTCCATTGTCAATCATGGAGGGCGCCCTCATCGGTTCTTCAACCCTTCTTGTTTTTTGAATACTCATTTCATGTCCTCCCCCTCACTCCAATAGCCACGCTAATTGTGTTGTATCACAACAGTTGCAGAGTAATCAGGGAATAAAAGTTAATTATTATTGAAAAATGTTAAGTACTGGATCACAGTCTAATGGTTTGAGATAACTAAAAATGTCTATAGATGCAACAGGTGATTTCCACAGAAAGATGTTCAATGGCTGATGAAGGCGACGAATTTTCGCCGAAACATGTACCTTTGAGGCAATAAACCGTTAAAAAACGCTGCAAATTATTACACAATGGTTTATTATTTTTCTATATAGATCACTCGTCTACAAAACCACCAACCATCCGATGTGAAGGAAAAAAAATAATAATAATAAAATAAAATAAAATAAAATAAAAATCACCAACCATCGATCGCATTTCGGCCAGCTCTAATTTGAACGGAGATTAGGCCTCTTTTGCGATTCACACTCGTGTTTTGATTTATATATATATTGTAGTGTCACTACAGTTGTTGTTAAAAAAATTCCAGATTTTTCAATTAGAACACATGTTACAAAAAAATTTCAGATTTGATCGTTCGTCATCAATTTTTCGCCGCCGTTTTTTTTTCCGTGCTCTCTCGCTGTCAATTAATTCGCGTCAATTCAGTTTCCATTCTAAAATTGCTAAAAGTTTGTTCATTTTTCATAATACATTTCATTATCTGTTGGAGTCAGATTTGTTATTATTTGTAGAGTGAGAGGATATTAGCTTCCCCTCTACAAAAGTGTTGACCCAAGACGTGATCTGTGACTCGTTTTGCGGTATGGATCCCCCACTACCTGCTGGAGCACAACTGCAGGCACCGGTACAGATGAGCCGAGTGGCCATAAAAGTTCCGCCTTTTTGGAAGAAAAACCCGAAACTTTGGTTCCGACAATTGGATTCTCAATTTTTCAACGCGGGAATCACTAATGATGTCACCAAGTATCACACGTTGGTCGGAGCTGTGGAGAGTGACGTTCTAGCCTGCGTGAGCGACATCATTCTAGAACCTCCAGCCGAAAACCTATACACCACCTTACGTCAGCGCCTGGAAGACCACTATTCCGATTCTGAAGAGAAACAACTGCGGAAACTCCTCAGCGACCTGGAGCTTGGAGAAAAGCGCCCTTCCCAGCTACTACGTGAGATGAAAGATCTTTCAGGAGGTAAAGTAAGTGACGCCTTACTTAAGTCTCTGTGGCTACAGCGCCTTCCGACCCAAATTCAAGCCATTCTCACCACTAGTACTGACGACCTAGGTCAACTCACTACCATGGCAGACAAAATAAATGAAGTTGTTTCTATGTCTACTCCTGCTGTAAGTGCCATAGCTCAACACAAGCCAAGTACAAGTAGTTCGAGTAACAGTAACCTAAGTAGCTTGCATTCAACACAAAAAACGGAAAGTAGTACTACTCTAGAACAAATTTTGGTTGAAATTCGCAACTTATCAACACGAATTGACGCAGCTCTACGTGAGAAGATGCCTCGTGCACGAAGTTCCTCACGCTCTCGAATGGGGGCAGAACCAACCCATTTTAATGGTGTGTGCAAATTTCACCATCGTTACAGAGAAAAAGCTTTCAAATGTATAACACCATGTACCTTTCAGGCGAAATCTTCTCCCAATCAGTCCAAAAATCCTAATGAGTCTTCGGAAAACTCCCACGGCCGTCGCTAGAGGCGACTGATGCAGCGGCCCTCACTCAACGTCGCCTATTTGTTTCCGATAGGTCCACAGGGTATCAGTTTCTAGTCGATAGTGGTGCAGATATTTCTGTCATCCCTCCAACTAATCGTGCTAACTCAACTCCAAAACCAGGCGAGTTCCAACTGTACGCTGCCAATGGGACCATCATCAACACATATGGGCGAAAAATTCTCGAATTAGATTTTGGTTTGCGCCGTTCCTTTCGTTGGCCATTTACCGTCGCTGCAGTAGACAAGGGAATAATTGGTGCTGATTTCTTACATCATTTTGGCTTACTGATCGACATCAAGGGTCGGAGACTAGTCGATAACTGCACGTCTCTTCATGTTTCCGGCAAACTCCAAGACGTTTCATGCGTTGGAATTTCTACTGTAGGCCCGACAAACGACTCTCCTTATCAAGCCCTGATTCATCGTTACGCTGATTTGACAAATCCGAATTCTGTTGGAAAAATAGCGCCCAAGCATTCCGTCACGCACCATATTCTGACTGAGGGACCTCCCATCTGTGCACGAGCAAGGAGATTGTCTCCCGAAAAAGAGGCCATTGCACGGGCCGAATTTTCGTACATGCTCGAACAGGGTATCTGCCGACCATCCAACAGCCCATGGTCCAGCCCATTGCATATGGTCCCAAAGAAGGATGGCACCTGGAGGCCATGCGGGGACTATCGTGCTTTGAATGCCGTTACGATACCAGACCGCTATCCTCTTCCCAACATACGTGATTTCACTCACAATCTTGCAGGGAAATGCGTTTTTAGCACGGTTGATCTGGTAAAAGCCTACCATCAAATCCCCATGGAGCCAGCTGACATTCCCAAAACAGCCATTGTCACGCCTTTTGGGTTGTTTGAATTCCCCGTGATGACTTTTGGTCTCAGAAATGCTGCCCAGAGTTTCCAGCGCTTCATTCATGCTGTCACTCAAGGTCTCGATTTTTGTTTTCCCTATATTGATGACGTTCTCGTGGCTTCTGCAAACAAGGAGGAGCATCTACAACATCTCGAGAAACTTTTTGATAGGTTTCGCCAGTATGGAGTAGTAGTGAACACCTCAAAGAGCAAATTTGGCCTGACAGAAGTTAAATTTCTGGGTCATTTGATCACTGCTGAAGGTACTAGTCCACTCCCTGACAAGGTAGCAGCAATAAGAGACTACCCCAAGCCAACAACAATCGAGGAGCTACGTCGTTTCCTAGGGAAGCTAAATTTCTACCGGCGATTTGTTCCAAACGCCGCTGAGAGCCAAGCCATGCTTCATGCACTTCATGACGGTTGCAAAAAGCGTGACAAAACTCCCATTCAATGGACACCAGAGCTAGAGAAAGCTTTCGCTAAGTGCAAAGACGATTTGGCAGGTGCAGCACTCCTCGCTCACCCACTTCACAATGCGACTCTTTCATTGTCAGTTGATGCATCAGGCACTTCGATCGGTGCTGTTGTTGAGCAGCTAGTCGAGGAGCATTGGCAACCATTGAGTTTCTTCTCCAGGAAATTGAGTCCAGCACAAACTCAATACAGCACCTATGATAGGGAGCTGCTCGCCATTTATGAAGCCATCAAGCATTTTAGGTACTTGTTTGAAGGTCGAATTTTCACTATTTTTACCGACCACAAGCCTCTAATTTTCGCTTTTCGACAAAATTTGGAAAAAGCAAGTCCAAGGCAAGCTCGACACCTCGATTTCATTGGGCAGTTCTCCACTGATATTCGTTTCATATCTGGAAAGGATAACATAGTGGCAGATGCGCTTTCCCGAGTTGAAGCTGTTACTCACGTGACTGAGATTGATTGGGCTAAACTCGCGGAAGAACAAGAAGCTGATGACGAACTGAAAGCCTTGGTAGTTTCTAGTTCCCTGAACTTAATCAAACTTTGCATGTTTGATTCGAACGTTCCTGTGTACTGTGACACCTCTACTGGTCGTGTGAGGCCATATATCACACCCAATTTTCGCAAAGTCGCTTTCGATATTGTTCACAATCTCTCCCATCCAGGAAACAAAGCCACGCAGAAGATGCTGAAAACGAGGTTCATTTGGCCGTCAATGGCACATGATTGTCGTTTGTGGACCCGTTCATGCACCAGTTGCCAACGTGCTAAGGTTCAGAGGCACACAGTCAGTCCTCCTGGTGAATTTGTGGTACCTGGAGAAAGATTCGCTCATATCCATGTTGATCTTATTGGCCCTCTTCCATCATGTCAAGGCTACTCCTACTGTGTGACGTGCATCGATCGTTTCTCTCGCTGGCCAGAATGCATTCCTGTTGCTGATTCAACAGCCGAGTCAGTTGCTCAGGCTCTCCTTTCTGGTTGGATCAGTCGTTTCGGAGTACCGCTGAAAATCACAACCGACCAGGGGCGGCAGTTTGAATCCTCGTTGTTCCGTTCCCTGTCGAAGATACTAGGAATGCGCCACATTCATACGACATCCTTTCATCCTGCAGCCAATGGCCTGGTTGAAAGACTGAATCGCTCCCTGAAGACATCACTCCGAGCCCATGCATCTCCAAATTGGATTGATCGTCTGCCAGTGGTCCTTCTAGGTGTCCGTTCAGCTTTTCATGAAGACTTGAAAGCTACTACTTCCCAGATGGTATACGGCACCACACTTCGCCTCCCAGGGGAATTTTTCGACACACCAGCTGAGCAGGAAGCCTCGCAGTTCGTTTCAGGTCTACAACGAACCATGGAACAGTTAAAACCCGTTCAAACTACACAACATGGGGCCAAGAATACATTCGTCCATCCAGATTTGCAAACATGTTCGCACGTTTTCGTACGGCATGACGCATCACGACGACCTCTTCAGGCACCCTATGACGGACCATTTCCCGTGGTTGAGCGAGCCGACAAATTTTTCAAGGTGACGATGCGCGGCAAAGAAAACACCGTGTCCATAGACCGCCTGAAGCCGGCTTATGTCCTCGCACCTCTACCTCAGACTGTGGAGACTATAGACGAGCCACCCGAGCCAAGCAGTCTTCTGCCTACAGTACGATCTACTCCATCACGGCGAGTTCGGTTCTTCGGGAGGGAGTGTCTGTAGTGTCACTACAGTTGTTGTTAACAAAATTCCAAATTTTTCAATTAGAACACATGTTACAAAAAAATTTCAGATTTGATCGTTCGTCATCAATTTTTCGCCGCCGTTTTTTTTTCCGTGCTCTCTCGCTGTCAATTAATTCGCGTCAATTCAGTTTCCATTCTAAAATTGCTAAAAGTTTGTTCATTTTTCATAATACATTTCATTATCTGTTGGAGTCAGATTTGTTATTATTTGTAGAGTGAGAGGATATTAGCTTCCCCTCTACAATATATTTCAATATAAACCCTTGAATTTTCGTAGGGAGCGAACGGTTTGTCCTACAGAGCTCCGCGTGGTCTCAAAAAATTCTAAAAATTCTATAGAATCTTAAATTGAAGGAAAAACAATACCTTTACATCAAAATTTTCTGAGTTAGGGTGTTTTCAAAATTTCAAAATTGATTTTGGAACCCTTAGAAGTGACCTACAACAACCAAAAGCTTCGGGGCACAACTAGACCCCAAATGGAGCCTACATACCAAATTTCATCAAAATCGGTCAATGCTAAGTGGCAAAAGTGCCGCGTACGGCGTACGGCGGACGGCGCACGGACGGCCAAATTTTTATTCGATTTTTGGATTCTACGTACCTTGAAACGTAAACCATCAAATTTTGAGGGGGTGTTAAAATTTTTTTTTTCTTGGTCGATTCCAAACGTTCATTATTGAAAATAATAAACCAAAACAGACTCCAACCGTAACAATCAATTTGCTCAGCGAGAACATCAACATACTATTCCAATAAAGTGGAGCATTTACACGAGGTCAGTGACTGGTGCATGTAGACCGTGCCCAGTTACTGGTACCATCCTCCGGTATCCGTTAATTGGCATCAATGAGATTGAGACTATGGACATGTAAGCACTCATAGATAGATTCACGGGAAAATTAAACAATTGATCATGATTTGTATATTCAGTTCTTACTCAATTATATCAATAGATTCTGAAACAATAATTTCAGATATCAGATAAAGATAAGTACAGAGAAAAGGAAACCGAAGCCTGAGAGCCTTATTTACTTTCCTTGAAAAATTCATGAGCTGTGATACCCACTTAAGGGATATGGAAGTAAGTAGCCATGAGAGAAATCATCAAAACCAGTTCTGATTTTCCCTTTGAAGATGATGATGATGTCCGTGAAAATGGACGCCAGAAATGGCGGTCGTGCAAAAATGCAACCTCAAATTATTATTTTTTTTTTCACCTAGGTACTTGATGGTACAGTCTGTTTTGTGATATTTTCGTCTGGTGATATTTTCAACTTTATCTATTGGAATCCTTACATTTTTTACTCGAATTAGTAAATCTAAGTAAATGTTTATTTTATGTATATAATTGATTAAAATAAATGTTTTATTGATACATTGAACTAGTTAATGCAAAAATACTGATGTGTTAATCACAGGTGGAACCTAAAATCTGACAGTCATACACTAGGTCAAATAATAAACCAAAAATTGATTTTGAAAATACAGATTTATGATGCTTGTGAATTGAGTTTGTGATTTTCTTTAATACTGAATAGTTTGAGGACATCCTGATATAACAGAAAATAGAAGAATGAAATTTGAACAAATGAAAACAACAATGCAGATTATTACTTTTTAATATTTAAGTTTTATTATTTTTCTATATAGATCACTCGTCTGCAAAGAACACGGCTTTGCCGTTGTTACCACCAACAACATGAAGAAAAACATCGATCATATTTCGGTCAGCTAAAATTTGAACGGAGATTAGGCCTCTTTTGCGTTTCACTCTGGTGTAATAACTGAGTAGTTTGCATTCGATATTTTTCAATTTATAAGTAGGTATTTGAACATCCTAATTTCGTTTTGTCACCATGGCGCACCAACATCATCACTGGACTAGAACAAGGCTGGAGGGCATTGGTGTTTGCACGATGCCACGAGCCAATCCGTTTTCGGTCTGCTGCCACTGCTACTATTCATAACTTATTTTGAAATGAAACTTCTAAAAGAAAAATCAATGAAAATTACTCATGAATACGATAAATCGTATATATAAATAATATAAATTTATATTATTTATTCCAATGACTATTCGAACTTGAGAGCGAACCGGTTCTGAAAGCAACAGATCTCATGAATATAAATTGAATTCGGGAACCGGGATCGACCATTGACTCCACAGTTCGTTGTCATGAAGGAGAACTGAGTTCTCTTACTGCATAATAAATTAATTCATTATCGTTGTGTGTATGTTTCTATATATTTGTTTGTTACTCAATTAAGCTCGAACCTCAACACTGATTTCGATGATGGTATTAGCAATAAGATGTCATTAACGTTCATAATAACGTTCATTAACGTTCAGAATCAATCGAAATGGATCCGATCCACTTTTATCCTGTTGGTTTCATGCCGATGAATTTTTGTAACTAGTCCTTTTTAAACCAATGAAAACGACCATGAGAAATAATTATCAGCAGCGTGAGCGAAGATTCTAACTTTCTCCTGTATATTATAGAGCGACGGAGTTATGTAAAAGAGCTTTTGGGATCTCTATAGTGTTAGTGATGAAGGACGAGTGATAAAATCAAGTTACTTCTATATTACACAATAGCGATGACAAACTTATACAAGGCTTATACAAACTTGAATGACAGGTGAAAGGAGCTCGGGTCCAACAGACAGAGCTCCACCCTGATCATCTGGGTGAGTTAATTTCTATCTGGGAAGCTGAAATTTCACAGGTAGCCTGTATGAGACTGTAGAGTTAGAATGACAAACCATGTCCTCCCTGATCAGCTGGGTTCGCTTCTGGTAGATTGGAGGCTACAGTTCCATGCTTTCCACTTTTAGCCGCCAGGGCTTAAGCGGACCCAACCCGAGGGTGCATTGGTGCAGAATCCTGGATTCTCAAGAGTGCAGACGTTGAGGCCTTAGACGTGTTTGAGATGAACATTATGTGCCGCGTATTTGGTCCAGTATGCGAGTTTAGTGTATGGAAGATCAGGACCAACTGTGAACTCCAACACTGATGAAAGAGGAGGCCATTGTTCGGTTTGCCAAGGCAATGCAAATTGCGTGGCTTGACCATGTTAATAGAATGCTCCTGAAAGCCCGATTTGAGGGTTGAAGAAGGAGAGGAAAACCGCGAAGATCATGGATAGATGACAAGATGGCGGACCTGGCAATCATGAGAATCAACAATCACTTAAAACGGCATCCATGGGCTGTGCTGCTTGGAGGTCTGTTTTTGGGGAGCCAAATTCTACACTACATTGTAACGCTGAATAAGAAGTACATGAAATTAGGTACTTCTGTTCACTCCCGGACAGGAGACATTTCAGACAGTCTGAGAAGAGCTATTGCAGTATACAACCAGGAATGACATTATTTATGTTCACTAAAAAGACCTTAATTAGCTTGAAATTAAAAACTCAGGCATCTAAGAGAGAAAGCAAAATATCAAATCCCAACCGATCGGACTTCACTTCAAATAGAAGCCGCCTGAGCAGGTGACCGATTCAATAAATTCTCGAGATCAAACTCATTCTCGAGAAGTTTCAAACTTTTTTTCCCTCCCCTTTCTCTTCGCTCTCCTTATAAATAAAAATAAAAAAGACAAACTTGAGAAGGACGTCCCTCTTGAAAGTTGACGTCCGCCTCCTTGACCCAGTTGAGGGTGGTTCCTATTGGCGAGTTCCTCCTCTGCTCAGTCTATTCTTTTAAAAGAGGATTCAGTGAGGCGGGTGATGATCAATTTCACATTTAACCGACCCTAATGGATGCTAAGTGTTTGAAGTCATCAGTAAGTCATTAAACACTCGATTAAAACGCAATACTATAAAAATGACAAATTGACCTTTCTTCAAGTTTTACTAGACTTATTCTTATTCATTGAGTTTTTGAATGATAAAATCGGGGGCAGGCTCCAAACGACTATTCCTTTTTGCTGGAAGTAAATACTGGTTTGATGCAATTCATGGAACTCAAATCGCGAAGTTTGGAGGTCCGTTCCGCCTGAAGGGTTCTTCTACTCAAGCGGTCCTTGAGGCCTGAAGGATTGAAGTAGCAGTCTAATAAGCAGTTGCCAGTTGCCAGAAAATAAATCAGTGGCAAATCAGTGTCAGAATCAACACTGCTTTTCCATCTCTCACTTGTGGTGCATCAACACTGCTTTTCCATCGCACGCTTGTGGATGAAGTCCTTAAGCAGAGCTTGAAACATACCGATCATTGAGTAGTCAGAACAGTTGTGTTACGTTCGCGTGTAGTCAAGTGAAGGCGATGGCCTTCTAGACGAGCTTGATGGTTTTCCCTTAGATCCTTCTCAAAGGAGAGATACATGGAGAGATCCTATCCTAGATACATGCACTGTTTCCCCGGCGCTGTTAACCCAACTGATGGGAAGAGTGCAGGAAGCTAGCTCGCTGCTTTCTTCGGCGCCCCATACAAGGCTGACCATAAATCGGCAGAAATTTACCTAGTGAGCCTAGTGTTCTCAGGAAGACTCTTGGATGGATGACTGCAAAAGTCTGCGCCTAGAGGAGGCAAACCAGTGACTTTGTTAACTTTTATTGGTTATAAGGGAGAAAGGTGGAGCGAAATTAATAACTTGATCGAGTGGAGTAGACTGTATGCTGGAAGAGTGAGTCTTGCCCTCCAAGTGAGTCTTTAAAAGATTCATACTCCACGTATTTTGTAGTAGGGATAGAGTGGAGGAAGGGTGACGTCATTCTGACGTGTTTCCCTTCCGTTGTTGCGGTGACTCACCCGGCGGTTTCCCATCATCTTCTTTTATTGGAGAACTAATTATTACTAAATGTGGGTCGTAACAAGCTGGTAAGAAGGATGGATGAACACACTATCACAGAAATATTGGGTCTTCACACGTGCATTAAACGGGGAGTTTTGGATTTTGTGTCCCAGCCGGCGAGCTCAGGCAGCTTACAGCAGAAAGGTGGTATACATTTTTTGCTCCTTCTTAAAGTTTTTCAGCCAGAGTTTGGGCTGTGATATTTGTCTGTCAGTCCAAGCTGAGTCAGGACGAACCATGATTGGTCCAGTCCATTCCAGAATGAGGCAATAGGAGGGCTCCCCATAGAAGGGCCTCTTAAAAGTCCATCCCTCAATCCCATGCATCAATTCTAGCCTTTCTGCTGAGCTTGCGACGAACTGTTTTCAACGTAGACATAAGTTGTGGTAAATATTTGCTGTAGAAATAATCCCTCGGATATGTTTTTGTGAATCAGGCCTTCCTAAGAAGTCACTGATTTGATGATTAACGTCACGCACTTCCTCCATAACCCTCTACCTCCCCTCGACGTCTATCAGACCGTTCAGCCGGGTCGAACGTCCTGGAATGAAATCCTTTCGATTATACCGATACCTCTCGAGTTATTAATGGTTTGTAGATTGACTTTTTTTCTGTGTGATTTATCGTTTCCGAACCTTCTCACAAATCGCTCACCCTCGTTTTTTCCTATTGTCTCACCCCGTAGTTCGATAAATTCAAATTTGCTGGGAAAAGAAGGGAAAAAATAGATATCTTCTGCCGACGTCTGATACGGCAAGAATGAAGGCGTGTCGTGATGTTACGCTCCACTGGGTGGTGTTAGTAAATAGTTTGATTTATAGTATTCGAGTAAACGCCCACCATTTGGGGATCCCATCTTTTTGCGAAAGATATTTCATCTGATAAGTGAACCGACTTAACGGAAGTCTGCCTTCAATTATCATCGAGGGTGGAACCAAAGAAAGATATAATCAATAAATAATTAATATTACAAATAAATAATTGTTGTTAATTGATAATAAATGAATTATTAACACTACCCATGAAAACTTGATTGGGGGACTATGCTACCAATTTGGCAGACTATTTAGAGTGAAATCTAGTGTAGTCTTAGAGTGAAATCAAGTGGCAATTTCGATTTTGGAGCAACATATTTTATTCTTCCATCCCATAAGGGACAAAAATGTTTTCGCAATCTTGGTAGTTCGGGAGGCATAATAGTTGTTCTGTCAACGGATTTCTCGGTTTCAGTTGGAATGGAGATAACTCCAGTTTTGCATTCACCTCACTCTACTAATCAATTCAATACAAATACGAGAATATAGTCAGCTATCCCGGCTGGAACCTTCAACCCTAACAAAGCAGCTCTTTATCACATACAGCACGAGATTGGAGCGATTCGCGGTAATCCCGCCAATACGCGAATTAATTAAACTTCCGACCTCCCCGACAAGGAGACGGATCGATTTTCCCCGGAAAGGGTCCTACCATTTGGAATGGAAAAGCTCGAGTCGGTGCTGTAAGACAATCAGAGTTTCATAGGAAAATCCCTTCGCGTGTCTGAGTGCCGTTGAGACGCCCACCGCATGATTTATGAAAACCGAGGAAATCACCTTGTCCACCTAATTCCAGCTCTTTCTCTCATATTTTAACTTTAGAATCCAACCTTGATACTATTTACTCTTCCTTCAACCACCAAAAAGGTGGGAAGGGATGTAGAGAGATTGGCTGCCAGCACTTTAGATTAAACGACATCTGATCATTTTCGTCCCCGTTTAAGACAAATGTTTGATGATTCATAATAAGCGTAGGAGCTAAGAGGCGAAGCAATAGCGAGGGGAGAGAGCAACGGAGTCACTCGAGTTGGGCATCTCGAGTGGCGCACTCCGTGGTATCACCATTTGAGCCCTGCGGCCGTTCTAGAGGGGCTCTTCCGTTCATCATTCGCTATACCCTCACCCTCACCATCTTCCCTTATCCCTAGGACTGGCATTGGGGATGTCCTGGCTATCCTCCCTATTATCGGTTTATTTATTTTTATGGTGTGGCTCTCGTCCTTGGAGGGGAGTTTAAAAATAACGTATAAAATAATGAAACTACATCGTTGCCGTCAGCCACTACGCAAAATATTGAAAATGTGAATGGGAGCTTGGAAATGAATAGACACGCCAGGGTAAAATAAGATATATGAAACACGGCCAGCGGTGGCGGAGGTGATGGAGCCAAAAATGTATACTTGATCTGACCGAAATATCTCATCATAAATCTACCAAGATACTTAAGTACCAGTAAATCTAACCAAACGGTGACTAAATGATTTAGCTTCCTCGTTACCAAAGAGGTTGAGGATTTAAGTTGCCAGGCTGAAGGTCTTCTGAGCTTTCAACTCAATACCCTGATGAAGCAGGGATGATGTGTAAAGGCTTCATACAAGATCTTCCACTACATGACCGTAACTAGCCTCATACCTGGATGTACGCGAGCCCAGTGTGTGGTTTCAGTTGAAATAGAGATCCTTGCTTACTTTCAAATCAATCCTAAGAATAGATCTCTCAGTTTCGAAACTCCTAGAGATGAACCTTCTCCATATACATGTTTCTGATGCATAGGCGGGTTATCATGGTGTACGTGAAAGATGGTCATGTAGGTTCCGTCGAATCCCTCCGTTCAGCTTTAAAGGAACTACTGCATAGCTTGCCCTACAGATAAGGTTAGCAGGGCCGGGAGGCCTTCATTGTTCTGGAGGGCGCCAGGTGACAGGGGAAGGGTGGCACCGACATTTACTAAATATCAGCGGTTAAAGGGCGGAACGTAATTACTGGGATTTGACCTTCAAAAGAGGCCTTTGGGTGACTTTATGCTGACCTGAATACCCTCGTGTACCCTATAGAGAGCTTTTGTTCAGTTGAACTATACTCCACCTCCACGAAATTCGTAAGCTAATTATGCTGTTCAATTGTTATGAAACGATAGAGTTATAAGCAATGAATAATGATATACCTACGAGGAGAAAACATAATAAAAATGTAATTCTAATAAATAAGACGACTATTAAAAGAAAATTTAATAAAATGTTCAGAATTCAGAATATTAAAGTAAGGAATATTAAGCGTAGTAGGTAGAAATTTGTAAGATTTCTACTTCTGGGTTGTTTCAGTTGTGTCTAAACACCTTAATTACCGACGGTTAATTTCGAGGGATGAGAATATGGGACAAAGGTTTAAAAACTATGGAAGGAAGGCCTCCTAGAGTGATTCCCAAAAAATAGAAGGCATTGCTGGCAGAGAAGACTGAATAGTGAAATTGGAAACTATAAATTCACAAAATATTTCTCCAAATTCACCCAAAAAACTTGAATTTTCTCGGTACAGTTTTGGATTTCCCTGGATATGTTGATCATCCATATCCGTTGTCGTAGTTTCATTCTATTCTAGAAACTGAACACTATCTTAAATTGATGAAAAAATCCAAGTGACATTCATTAATTAGGTAATTAATCAACCTCATTAGAGGTAGTGTCAAAAAGTTCAAAAAATAGGGCTATTTAAAATTAATTTAAAAAAAAAAATACCCGTACATTGAAGTTTTCAAGCGTTTTGAAAATGTTTTAAAACCGCCCAAAGTTACCCCTTAGAAGTTAGCCCTTCGGGGCACAACTAGACCACCAAGGGAGCCAATATCTCAAATTTCATCAAAATTGGTCCACTGGAACTGGGCAAAGTGCCGCATACGGCATACGGGCGAATACATTTTTATTCGATTTTTGGATTCTATGTACTTTGACACGTAAACCATCAAATTTGAGGGTAACCTGTTTGATATTTATGATATTGTATAACGCGAGAGATATCTTCGTATTACCCGAACTGGAATAATCGGAAAGAAGTGTTGCCAGTATCAGTATTCACCACGCGTTAGCGATAAACAGATAATAATTCTGCAAGAGGAAAAAAAATCTGTCAACTGAAAGTAGTGACATTTTCCTCTCGCGACTGGAAAAAATAGGAAGCAGCGATCAGAGTTATCACGAGTGGAAGAAGGGTGTACAAGTTATCTCTCGTTATCTGCAAGAACCAACAGATTATTGTACTGTTCTGGGAAGTTTTAGGAGCGCCTAGGCATGAAGGTCCACCCTCTCCAATGCATTTATGATTTAAACAAAATGTAGTTTTTTTCGTTTATACTTTATTTTATAACATTATTTCACGCCTTGAACTTTTTGTATATCATTAGTTCTTCATTCTCTCGAGGATAACCTCACTCCTCTTGAAAGGCAAACTGCTGATGCAGATGCTTTGCATATAGCGAAACAGAGATGACTTGGAAACCAAACCTGTCACCCTTGCTGAAATCAAGAGGGAAATAATCAATAATCTGGGTCCGAAGGAAGCCCCTGGATATGATTTAATAACTGGAAGAATTCTGAAATAACTCCCAGAAAAAGGTTTCCAGAAATTAATACAACTGATAAATACAGCATTTCGCCTGAAGTATGTCCCTCGACCATGAAAAATTGCGGAAGTCATTATGATTGCCAAAGCTGGCAAACCAATCAACGACAAGAAATCTTATTGCCCCTTCTCACTCTTGCCAATCATATCTAAGCTATTTGACAAGCTACTTTTGAAGCGACTGAAGCCAATCATTGAGGAGAAAAATCTAATTCCTGACTATCAGTTTGGGTTCAGAGAACAACATTCCATTATTGATCAAGTGCACAGGATAACAGGGATAACAAGTACTTTGAATAACAAACTGATATGGAAAGAACATCTTCAGGCCGTCGAGAGTATACTAAAGTTTGTCAGTCCGTCGTTCTATTTGCATAGTTTGGGTGAAAGGGAGGTGAAAGGATCAGAAAGGAAAGGGGGCCACGTGGTGAAAGGTTGTTAGTCTGTCATGTCAAGGTTGTTAGTCTGTCATGTCAAGTGAAAGGGAGAGATAAAACTAATCCTATTAGCTAATTTTACATGCACCACATGGTGACCACGTGGTAAACACGTAGTCTTCTATTCTAAACTATGAATATATTATAAACTAGCCTACATAACTTATTGCTAACTTGCTATTAACTAACTTATTGCTAAAATTATTTACTTATATCTATATCTACTTCTAACTTGAGTATTATCTAAATTTAAAAAAAAATTTAGATAGTATTTAGACAGACACGGAACCAAAATTGTTCAGGAAGGTCTGACACGTAAAACGCGAGTGGAAACTTTGATTTTGGAGAACTTTCTTTTTTCAACCTTGAAAAGTGAAAACAAAGCTTTCGCTACCTTGGTAGACTCGGAAGCAATATCGAAAAATCTTCAACATGATCGGGATCTTATCGTGAAAACTCTTACACGATTTTAGATTATAGAGTTTATGATTGTATTGGCATCAAGATACGAGTTTTCACCAAGGTGCGTCTCAGCCTTAATATAGATATTTTAATACATCACTGGACGATGGACACTACACTCTATTCAACGCCCCAGGAAGCTGTTTTTCGGGGCGGAAGACCAGCTATTAGAAGCTTTGGCAGGCGTGAGGTAGATAGTTAGAGCACACGGCCACTCCCTTCATCAAATTTATCTTATCAAGAGATAAAAGCTCCCTCTTCCAATCAATATACATCTGGGGGCGACCCCTTGATGGTGTTTCTTTCCCTCGAGACCTTTCACCCTATCTGACCTGAATCGTCTATCCTCATCAACCGCTCTTGATGTTCGACTGTCTTTTATGGTTCAAGATAGCCTGAGACGTAAGAATGGGAAGCTACGAATGTTGGCAGTTTCTACTTCCCTTGCGAATATGGGTCGTCACATTTCTAAGAAGAGTGTTATATAAAACTAAAACTATAAGAAAATAAACTAACAAAGTCACTATATCGAACCTAGATTATATTGGAAAAAATTAGATGTTCATAAAAATTGAGAATATATTTAGGATGCACTGAAACAACTCCTCTCAATGCTCACGTGTTGTAGCACACTTGAACGAAATAAAGATACGGCAAAAGAAAAAAAAAACCTGAGGAAAAAAGTTGGATAAACTCATACTCTGAATTCTGAGTTTTAGATCCATCAGATGCAGATATAAACATATTGTTTAGTAATGCATGCATTCCAGGGGACGTCCCATTGGATAAGCATTAGATCAGTTTTACCAGTTGAAAGCGATAGAACTGTTTCCCTCTATGTAATTTATTTAGTACCTACTTTAGGCAAGAAATACTGACCCCCTCCCCCACCATTATCCACCATAACATTTCTAGCGGCATGGGAGCCTCGAATCTGAAGAGCATTTTAAAATCCATGATCTACGATACCCAACATGCGAATTCGAGTTCACCCCCCCCCCCCCCCCACACCACCACCCAACGCCAACAATGGTGCCAGTCCGGCACCAAAGCGGAAATACGTCGAAACATTGAACTTTCATCTGTTAGTTTTGGTAGGCAGTCCGTCGAAGTTCACATCCGTATTCAAGGTGAAACACAAAAAAAAAAAAACACGAAATAAGCGGTTTATGGCATCATGGCACCATGTCCTGGCACCACGGTGGCACCACTATTAGCTCCATGGTGGTACTGAGAATAATTCATGAAAATCCGGAGGTATAATGAGAATTTTTCCTCAATTTCAAAGCTTGGGTACAATTAGTAAGCAGTAAAGGAACCAAAATATTGAAAAATCGGATATTTTGTGAATATCCTCCCCCCACTCACCCCCTCCCCTTGCGAATTTTGGTACTCTGGTAAAATCATGTACAACTCGGAAGTTATTTGAGTCAAACAAAAAAAGAAACACGCAAATCGGTTGGAAATTGAGGCCTGGGCAGAGTTTACAAGATTATGCACGCAAACGCACGTTTTTTGAGCATTAACCCCCCCTTTCCCCCTCTTAAAAAGCAAAATCCAAAATTCCGGCGCCGTAGTGCACAACTAGATAGTATTTCGCGTCAAACGAAAAAAGAACCACGAAAATCGTTTGAGAACTAAGGCCTGGGCAGAGTACACAAGATTATGCCCAAAAACGCACGTTTTTCGAGCATTAACCCCCCCATTTCCCCCCTTAAAAGGCAAAATCCGAAATTCCGGCGACGTAGTGCACAACTAGATAGTTTTCCGCGACGAACAAAAAAGAACCAGGAAAATCGGTTGAGAACTAAGGCCTGTGCAGAGTACACAAGATTTTGTTACACACACACACACACACATACACACACACACACACACACACACACACACAGACATACACCTATGGTTTTTTTTTCGCGGATTTGGATTCAGAATGGTCTAAAACGGATTACTGTGTGGTTATTTTTTTTTTCTGTTGAGTGTTGTCCAACTTCACCCCAGATCGATCGCATAAGGACGCCCAAGTCTTACTGTGGGACGTCCTAAAAAACGTCTTCCAAGTGGTTGTGGCACATAGCTTCTTCTTATACATAACTAGATTGTATAAACGATCCAATGCCTATTAGATCTGACCATTTCCCTCATAGGGGACCATTTAAACGCCAACCCGCAGAACCTCTGAAGATTTCATCGAATTCGAATGGAAAATGTGGAAATTATGGCTGTTACACGGGCTTCAAGTTTCAGCACGCGCAGAGGCTATCTATCCTAGGGCGTTGATTTCCATAGGGGACCATCTACACGCCAATCCACACCATCCCTGAAAATGTGATCAAAATCAGACAGTAACTAACTTTGGAAATAAAGTTCCGATTCGGATGACATTTTCAGGGTTAGTGGACGTGAGACCCTCGTTAGCGAATGGAAGTACAAAGCTCAAATGTGAAATTGCTCAAACATCAATTTTATATGAGCTAATTTCGTTCATTTTAACAGATTGACACGAAACTAGTATTGTCCAGAAAGCACTGAAATACAAAGTGGTAGAAAAATGCTTCCCTATTTCCAGTAATGAAGATGCAAAAAGAAATATCTTGAAGCTTCTTCTTTATTGGGATGAAATTGGGTTGTCATAATTTATTAAGGCTGCGGTCAAACTTGGTATCTCGGGGTTTCCGAAATGCTATAAACGTAGGAAGATTCTTGGCGCTTACATGATTCAGCGAATGATCTGATAATTTCGATAGGCATCACGGCATGTAATATTGTCAACAACCTCAGTTCTGTTGTAAAGTTACACCGAGTAAGAACGCTTCTCAATAGCCAGCTTCCAGTACAACCCATGACCGCCGGATTTTATAATGGGTTTAATAATTAATAAGATAACACATACATATTTAGCGGATTTGCCCGGTAAACCTAACACCCTTCAAACTAACGAGGCCTCCTACACATCATTGTCAGGAGGGTCGGTGCGTATGTATGAAGTTGGAGAGCAGATTCCCTCTCCAGCTCCATTAGGGTCCATCTTCCCCAGGAAATGAATGTACGGGAAATGGAAATGTATGGTAGCTTTGCAGATCAATCACGCGGGCTCCGAGCCTAATGCAAACCCCTTTTAGCGAGTATTTTCGAAGAAAAAGGGATTATCAAGTTGGGTTCAAAAATTCTGTCAGGTTGGATGAGCAGTATAGAAGAATACGTACCCATAAAGTACTTAGTAGGTGCAAAAAATAATTATTACTTTATTAGAGCACTCATATATTAACAAAATTGACAAGCATTATAAGACTGAGAATTCCATACATTCATCTCGAAGTGTCAGAACGTGTAAAGAGAATTATGCTGGTCGTGACTTCTAAGTGATGCTTACTGAGAGACTTCTACTGGTGGTAATGAATCGTACTGGCACTATCACTCAATTAGTCCAAAACCTAAATTCTGATTTTGTCCAAATTGTAGGGTCAATACTGCTTAGAACAAGGCCCTTATCACCTTCGAATTCACACAAATAGGGACGAAGATCGTGAAAAATCGGGGAAAAAACTACACTCGATACGCGTGTGTAGGTACAAGTGTAAAGCTTGGTTCACGTAGGTAAAATTGTTCTTTTTCAACGCAGCAACGTCACACATTTTACCTATAGCAGCTATAGAGCTGAGGCCAAAAACGGTGACTTACGAGTTGAAAGCTACAAACCTACAAAAGTTTTTATTAAAATGTCCTCCAAGGTGAGTAAAAAATGGATTGCTGCCACTCCAAAGCCCCGTCTTTTAAAAATGGCGCCCGTTTGAAATTCTCAAATTTAGAGAAATTATGACTTACGTAGTTGATGGCTGGAAATCAATTCACTTGCAAGAACTAATTATCTAAAGGTGGAAAATACATCTCTGCCATCCTAGTTCCCCGCTCCTGTTCAGGCAGAGTCGATCAAATTTTTTCAAAATTTTGACAATTTTTTGACTTTTTAGTTGACGGCTGAAATTTTTGTAGTAGGTTGGTATCCATGAGAAAGAAACAAAAAACTATCTCTGCCCTCCCCACCCCCCGTCGTCCGCTCAGCGAATTGATTCAAAATTGTCGAATTTTGACTTATTAGTTGACGCGTGAATTTTCGTTTACTAGTTCTTTATGCATATCTGGTTAATAAAAAAATCTCTGCCTTTATGATTCCGCGTCGTTCATTCTGCAGAGATGGTCCAAATTGATCAAATTTTGGTCCAAAAATGGACTTATTAGTTGATGGCTGGAAATTACATAATTATCTCCTACATGCTACTGTAAGACAATAAAACACACTCTGCCATCTTGGAAACGCGTCGTTTGTGGAGCAGAAGCCAATATGTACAGAAATATTTGTGTAAAATCTGCAGGGTGAAATTCAGCACAGAAAAATTGACTTATGAGTTGATGGCTGGAATTCATTTTGCGAGTAGGTAATTATTAGTTCTTCCAAAATTCCTTACTCTGCCATTCTGAATCCGCGTCGTTCATTCAGCAGAGATTGTCCAAATGAGATGGCTTTGGAGTGGCAGCAATCCATTTTTTTACTCACCTTGGAGGACATTTTAATGAAAATTGGTTTGTAGCTTTCAACTCGTAAGTCACCGTTTTTGGCCTCGGCTCCCGGTCTACTAGACTTCAAGTAGTTTTTTGCTTTGCTGTTTTTCCGCGTGTGTTTTGCCTGATTTCGCGAATCCCCCAGTGCGATTATAGTGTATCTGGACGAAGGGTACTCCGCATATAACCTCTCTGTGACAAAGTGTTTGCTCTCAACAAAAGTCGTACTAATATTGGTTCTATTCCTCCAAGTACTAGAACGGTTTCACAATCCCATAACTGTGCATACGGTGAGTGCAACAGGGACTTGGAAGTGGGAAGACCATCCTCCAAATTCAAACGATTTCCTAAGTCCTGTTTGCTGTTAAGGTTCACATAAAATCTTGCAAGAAGTTCACTCTCTGCTGAATACTTGTATGGTAGAACTCGAAAGGTACCAAATATAGGTGTTCACCGTCTGCTCCAATCACTTTGATAAAACCCCAGTTAAGCTTGACTACAAAATACATACCGGCAAAAGTAAGTAAATTTTTATTTACCTTTCTATGTTTATTCCGTAGGATAGTTTTACCTCAAATAATAATAGTTCTGGTGATACATCAGCATACTAGCAATGACTTTACAGATCTTTACCTGAATACTGATCTGACGCCACTGGAAACAAACACACTAAATGAATACTCTTCATTTCTCTTTACATGCTCCATTTCAAATAAGGAAGGATTACATATTGACTACCTCTAGCAAACAACCTAGTGGTAAGTATACGTGATTGCATAATTTACGAGACCGTTCTTGCGTAAACTGTCTTAATCTGTCAACTATATTAAAATTAATTTAATTACTCAGTTGTTTCAACATGGAACATGTTTTAGCAGTGCAAACTAGCCAAAATGGTCACGAAATTGTGTTACGAAAAAGCGAACCCTCTTATTTCGCAATGATTTCCACTTACAACCAAGTCGTTGCTACGGATCTTTATCTTCGTCGTTCGTGTTCGTAGAAAAATCGTTCACCATTCGTTGGAAAGCCCTACATTTATGCAAAAATTATATACAGCCAAAACCGCTGTAATTATGGAAGAAACTAAGATATACCCCTGAGTTAAAAGAACTGTAAACAACATTCGCGGTAAGAGTTTGTTGCACGTCAACAAACAATATTATTGAGAAGAGAAAGCATATTACAGGTACCTAGGTAGCGAAGTATTTTTTAAATGCATTTTAGATGCGTTGCTTGCGATAGTAACAAACATAATAGGTTCTCCACTAAATGTGGTTACAACATGTAGTTCTGTTAATAAATTTTGTCGGTTCAGGGTACTTTTTTAACACAGAATGTGTTTTTGCGATGACCTACCGAAAAAAAATCGTCACGAAAAAGCGACAGAAAAAACCTTTCCGCGCCTTTTATAATGATTTTCACGTGCAACCAAGCCGTTGGTAAGGAAATAGAACTCCCGCAGTGTTCATTGCACAGAAATTGTTCACCATTCGTTGGAAAGCTCTCAATTTATATAGTATTTTTCTTGTAGTTACATATTTATTTATATAACATTTATGGGGTTTTAGACCAAATTAAATGTCTAACAATTATTTATTTTATTATTGCCAAAGACTCCACATTTATTATTGTTGTTTTTTATTTAACGGATGACTAGCATCGCAAAAACACATTCTGTGTTCCTATGATTTCATACAGAGTATGGAAAAAGAAATAAACCGGGGGGTGCAGGGGGGCGGAGCCCCCCGCCGAGGCGCAAAGCGCCGAGTTTTCTTATTAAGTGTTTATTCATTTTGGTTTATTATTTTCAATAATAAGCCTTTGGAATCGAGCAAGAAAAAAAAATTTCAACACCCCCTCAAAATTTGATGTTTTACGTTTCAAGGTACGTAGAATACGAAAATCGAATAAAAAAATTTCCGTCCGTCCGCCGTACGCGCGCCGTACGCCGCACTTTTCTTAGCAACACTGGACCGATTTGGTTCAAATCTGGTATATGGGCTCCATTTGGGGTCTAGTTGTGCCGCGAAGCTTTTGGTTGATGTAGGTCACTTCTAAGGGGTGAAAATTAAGGGTTGAAATTTTCACGAGTGCCCAAGCTCGAAAACTCTCGAAATAAAGGTATCGTTTTTTCACCAATTTTAAATAGTATTGAATTTTTAAACATTTTTGAGACCACCCGGAGCTCTGTAGGACAAACCGTTCGGTCCCGACGAGTACTTGAAGGTTTTCCTTCGATAAAACAGAATCATGAGTGTGAATCGCAAAAGAGGTCTAATCTCCATTCAAATTTGATCGGACTAAAATGCGATCGCTGTTCATTTTTTCGATTTGTATACAGTTTTGCCTTCTGCGTAACCAGTAATCAAATTTTCATATGAAGCTTTCTATTTTTCCAATCGAGTGTGAAACGTTTAGTTCTTTCTAATAAACTTGATTGTGAAGGTGTGAAGCCAGTATGGTGTGGTAGGTAGTACCTAGCTGGTAGGTAAAAAAAATGTTGGTGGGTAAAAAACGCTGCAAATCATTGCTCAAAGGCTTCTTCACTCTTCAGATCACTGATCAGCTGAGTGAGCACCGAAGCCATTTTCAATCCTATTGAATGGAAGTGCTCTTCCAGGCGTCTCCAGCATTCGAGGAGATCTTCTTCACTCCTCAGATCACTGATCAGCTGAGCGAGCTCCCAAGCCATTTTCAATCCTATTGAATGGAAGTGCTCTTCCAGGCGTCTCCAGCATTCGTGGAGATCTTCTTCACTCCTCAGATCACTGATCAGCTGAGTGAGCTCCAAAGCCATTTTTACTCCTATTGAATGGAAGTGCTCTTCCAGGCGTCTCCAGCATTCGAGGAGAAGCCTTCCATTCAATAGGATTAAAAATTGCTTCGGAGCTCACTCAGCTGATCAGTGATCTAAAGAGTGAAGAAGATCTTCTCGAATGCTGGAGACGCCTGGAAGAGCACTGATCAGCTGAGTGAGCTCCGAAGCCATTTTCAATCCTAATGAACGCAGGAAGCTGAAATTTGAGAGGGAAGGTCAAGGGAGAATACAGATGGTGGTAAGTGCTATTGATGGAGAACCAGTGATCTATACAGAATGGTGATCTATACAGAAAATAATAAACCTTCGGGCAATGATTTGCAGCGTTTTCTCTCGGGCATGATGGTAACTGCAGATGAGATGGTGACTGTTGGAGATGACTGCAATGAAGAAAACGGGCTTCCAAAACCTCCTGAACAGAAATGAGCTTCTGATACCTCCTGAATCAAAAATTTGTAGTTTGATGGCAATGGAATTCAGGATGGAATCAGAGCTAACCTTCTCAACTCACGAAAAACATCATCAAAATTGGAATTAATTCAGTGTTGCCGTAAATTAAAAGTTTTTTTTTTTTTTCAAGCGGAAATATGAAACGGAAAAAAACTTGTCTGACTACGACATGGACTACCATCATCTACCCAGAACAGTAGAAATATCCACATCGTTTGGAGTTACCTGCGCACAAAACAGAGATGGTAATTTCTTCTTTAAAGTACATCTCCACCATCCTGTCGATTTTGGATGCAGTCATAGAGATGATCCCTGCGGTAATGTATCTTAGTATCATGTTGGATAGAAAGATTAACTTTCGGGAACAAATCAGGAAAGCATCAGATTAAGCAAAGAAAATGGTGGAGCCCTCAGTCATTCTGTGATAAACACAACCAAGCAAGTTGTTCTGACTGATGTCAGCTACTGACATCAATACTGTCCACTACTTCACTACTGTAGTGGACACCACTTTGCTGTACGGAGTTAACAACTTCGGCGCGTACGACTCCACCGGTGGAGTTGCTCACATCTGCTCAAACGGGTCAACTATTTTATTGAATGGTGCCTCACCTTTCGATTCCAGGAACTTCCCACTATTTTTCCCTTGTTCAGTATCAATGTGAAGAACCACAATCTATGTCGGGAACGTGAACAAGCATTATAATTAATTTTATGTCCACCTGAGTGGGACCTCTATGTTTGTTGGCGGATTGTTCTCATCCCGTCCTTAATTCTCTCTTTTTCGACCTGAACTTCGAACGATTTCATCTTCTTTCGCTGCCTACCCAAACATTTACCTACTGTGCATCACATTTTCCTGTCATTTGACCTGAGTTCTTATTCCCTCTCATCTTATAATTTCTCCATCCTTTCCATCAATGACGCACTCTGCCTTTATGCACCAATTCCTCCTAATAAACAACAATTCTTTCGCGTATGTTCATCATTTAGTAATTGAAACTGATACAATACATGTACCTATCATACCCTCCCGGGTATCGGTCCATAATGACTATCAATCAAGGTAAATCGTCATAGATAAGACATGTGGTGTAACTCTTGCAAAGGTTTTGAAACATCTCGTCAAAAATATGATTGTGTCACAGAAACACTTTATCCTGAAAATTTCACAAAAAATCGAACCATGGTACCTAATGCTCGGCCCGAGGAATTTACCTCAGAAAAACAGACAGAGAACCAAACTTGTTCGAAAAGTACTGAATTTGAGTGGAAATTTTATTTTTGAGAACATGAAGATCACAAAACATTGACCAAGATACGTGATCTTTCGTTCCACTTGTCTGCTGTTTACCTACAGTGTGAGGGGAGGTGTTGGTAAAGTCAACCTCCTCGGGTTGATATCTGCTCCCAGAATGAACACGGATGCGATCTAGCGGGGTTTGGCTCTGACTATCGACCTATCGCTACCCCAGGAGGTGCTGCCTCACTCGACGAAATCTCGAACAACGGATCTTCCCCAACCGCCCTATTTCAAAATCGATGATGAAAGGGGGTGAGAGTAACTTCGTATACGCTTTCACCCCACTGCATTACATCCTAGTATTTATCTAGCTAGAGACTGAAATTACTGTGTACTTTTTCCATCATAACAGTCGCCTATGGTGACTGACGGTAAGTATAAAGAGACCTACCTCCACGACAAGTTGGTTGAGTGCCACTTCTGGCCATGAACCGCGAATCTCCGCCGCCGTCTTTTGTAGAAGTTGGGAATGTCTTGAATCCCGCACCTCGGGCGAGACATGAGTTCCAGGGTGTCGTCGTCCAAATTACCCGTAGCAGGGATGTTCCCGAATCTCTGGAATCATAACAAACGGAAGACGTTGATAGATATGGCTGAAACGAAGGGCGATGACTCCACGAGGCAAATTAAAGCACAATCAACACAAATAGAGATTTCACTGAATCTCACGCCTCACCAGAGAAGTCATCTCTGTTTAATTATCTACTATCTACATGGATAGTCCGAAGATTTTCTACTCTTATGAATCCAAAAGCAATGAAAGAAATATGCATGCAAGAAACCATCCGATTTTGAGCGATTTTTATTAGGAACTGAAAGGTTGCAATGAAACTCACAGAGTAATCCGCACATCTGAAAATTCCATAGAAATCTTTATAGTTTTGAATGAAAAAGCTTCGAAATACATGCTCTGAAATGCGAGTAAAATTTTAATTTTGGAAGACCTAAATTTTTCTTAAATAATTGCACGAATGACAGTTTAAAAAAATCTTTTGTGAGTGAGGAAAGACTTTTGTGAGCTTTTCAAATTTTCATCACAATCCGACATTACTCAACTGATTTTGGTTAATTATTTTCAATATGATTTCCAAATGATTCAACTGACAACATCAGTTTCATAACCAAGGTAATCTGCTCATCTCCTGAAAATTCCAAGAGAATCTTTGGATATCTCAATATATGTATTTTTGACTCAGAAAGCTTTGAAATGGAAAATACGAGTAAAATTTCGACTAGGAAGATCCGGTTTTTGATTTATTATTTTCAATAATGAACCTTTGGAATCGACCAAGAAAAACAATTTTTTAAAACCCCTCAAAATTTGTTAGTTTACGTTTCAAGGTACGTAGAATCCGAAAATCGATAACAATTTGGCCGTCCGCGGCACTTTCCCCACTTGGGGAAACTTCCGTTTCACCCATTTGGGCTCCATTTGGGGTCTAGCTGTGCGCCGAAGATTCTGGTTGATGTAGGTCACTTCTAAGGGTTGAAAAATAAGGTTCAAAATTTTGAAAACGCCCTAACTCAAAAAATTTTGATATAAAGGTATTGTTTTTCCATTAATTTAAGATAGTATAGAATTTTTAGAATCGTTTGAGACCACGCAGAGCCCTGCAGGACAAACCGTTCGCTCCCTACGAGAATTTAAGGGTTGGACTTATAAATCAGAAACACGAGTGTGAATCGCAAAAGAGGCCTAATCCCCGTTCAAATGTTAGCTGACCGAAATGCGATCGATGTTTTTCTTCAAGTTGATTGGTAGTAACAATGGCAAAGCCGTGTTCTTTGCAGACGAGTGATCTATATTGAAAAATGATAAACCTTTGTGTAATGATTTGCAGTGTTTTTGCTTCCGAGTCTACCAAGGTAGCGGAAGCTTTGTTTTCACTTTTCGCAGTTGAAAAAAAAAGTTCTCCAAAATCAAAATTTCCACTCGCGTTTTGCGTTTCAGGCCTTTCTGAACAATTTTGTTTCCGTGTCTGTCTGTCTATCTGTGTCTCTATGTTTTATACTAGTTGCGCGTGTGGAAGAACTTTGTTGAGTTTTCAAAATTTCATCGCAATTTCAACTAATTTTATTGAATTATTTTCAAATATAAACCTTCGGCATCGAGCAAGATAACAATAATTTTACCCCCCCCCCACACTCAAAATTTAATGGTTTGCGTTTCAAGCCTACGTAAGCCGATTTTGATGAAATTGGGTATACTGACAGCTTTATGGATCTATTTATTCGGCAAAGATTTTATTTAGTGTCACTTTGAAGGGACGAATAATAGGGGTTGTATTATTCAAAATTTAAAACTTTCGATATAGAGGTTTTTGGGGAATTTAAAATAGTATAGAATTTCTAGAATCGAATGAGGCCACCCAGAGCTTCGTTGGGCAAACCGTTCGCTCCTTCATCTACCAAGAATGAAATTTCGTTATGCAGGCACCCACTCTCTGATAGCAAATTTATAGGTGGTGGGTGGTAATTTAGTGTAAAACCTGCGTTATATGTAGACGAATGAACTGGACAGTTGAATAATATACTTGACTGGCTGGTTACGCAAGTTACAGTGGTTACTCACTTGCAAGTTCTTGATAGATTCTCGGAGTTGTGATTCACTCCTTAGGAAGCCGGTTTCTCTATCAGCTTCGGGAAGATATCCGAATTGGGTGAGGTAAGATATCTGAAACAAGAAAATAAAAAATTATAATTTGATGTGAAGAGCCATGAGCAGCAGAATAGGAAAATATTCGGGTTTCATCGACTCTGAAAATACATCTACGGATTTTATGCAGAGAATTACAAACTTTAGGCGCTGAACACGAAAATTGAAATTTTAAACAACTATTTTTCACCCGAAAGGCGTAAGGATTTTTCTTCTTCTTTATTGGCATGGTATTCAACATTCAGCCATAATCAAAACATAATTCACATAAACGTTAGGTATCTACAAAAATTATGTTAATCACATTATCGACTAAATTTATATTTTAATAATATTTTTTTTCTAAAAATTCTAACAATAATTGAAAAATATTTACATTTCCTTCTCTTAATATAAATTTATGATTAAACGGTGTTTCCAACAATACATACAACTTCTTAAACAAAACATCTCTAGAGACAGAGTACCGATCGCACTGCATCACAATGTGCTCTACAGGGTGTAACGGTTAAGGTCGTACCAACGGCCAGGGTTCGATTCTACAACTAATTTGTGACTTTTTTTGTCTCTTGACTTTTTTTTCTTAACCCCCTTAAAATCGGACTTTTTCCACTTTTAAGATTTTTTTCGTATTGTCGACCTTACGCCATTAAAACAGCCATAAATCCGTTGTTTTTCAATCAAAATTAAAATGTGATTATACCGTTGGAAAGAGCGTTAAATTCTCTATCTCCATAATGTTAAATAAAACTTTTTAAAGAAGACTAAAATGTTGAAAAAAGGGCACAAATAGTAAAATCTCGAAAATTTCGGAAATTTTTCGTTTTTTCAAACGTTTGTAACACTAACTGAAACTGCCGGTTAAGTTCACACTGTAACTCCAAAAGTTGGCCCAAAATCTCAGCTTTCCAACGGTATGGTCATAAAATTGTTTACAGTAGACTGATGGTGTGAAATCCTCGTTCCTGTGCCAAAAACCGTGGATCTTCGAGTGTAAATCGACGTTTCGCGAAAATCAGCATTTTTTACCCTAAAATGAGTTAGGCAGCCATCTTTTCGTACTTTGTCTCACTGAGTCAAATGATGACACAAGACTTATCGAAAAAGCAGTCACTGATATCTTGTCCAATTCACTTTTCGAAAATTGTCTTAATTTCTGTTAATTTGTATGCCAATTTTTTTTATTACTAGATCGGCAAGTTAAACGTTACTACCGTTGACAATAAGGTCGACGGTATGTTTTTAAACATTTTTTTGATCATTAAACATGTTTTTAAACAAGCAAGTAATCAAACCACCCTGTTCATAATAACACTAGGTTCCGAACATCAGATTAATTATCTGATCAGTGATCAGTTCGTGACCTGCCTACACATCTACTTGTATCATGGCAACTTTTTCCAATCAAGAGTGCATACTCATGCCGATATGCTGCTGGTTTATGGTTTCAAAAACCAAAACGCCAGTGAAGCTGTACGGGAATACCAGCGGCGGTTCCCACACAGGCGCGTAGCCTCCAAAAACGTGTTTTCAAGGGTATGTAACCGGCTGACTCTGCTGTTCATGTTTTGTGTTCTGTGCAAAGGGGATTATGTCATTTCGCTCACCGGATTACAACTGTAAGTATTGAATCCTTTCTTCAATAATAATTGTGTCTTCCATCTACTTGAAAGGCTTATCCCATTCATACAGAAAATGAGATTGGTTTTGTTTGTTATTGGTATCTTCCAGTTTTATGAACTGATGCTGCTGCTTCTGCTGCTGCTATTTTGTTTTATACAGGTTATTATGAACAGGGTGGTTTGATTACTTGCGATGACGGGAGGAGGATGGACATTAAAAACATACCTTTGAGCTTATTGTCAACGGTAGTAACGTTTAACTTGGCCGATCTAGTATTAAAAAAAAATTGGCAAACAAATTAACAGAAATTAAGACAATTTTCGATAAGTCTTGTGTCATCATTTGACACAGTGAGACAAAGTACGAAAATATGGCTGCCTAACTCATTTTAGGGTAAAAATGCTGATTTTCGCGAAACGTCGATTTACACTGGAAGATCCACGGTTTTTGGCACGGGAACGAGGATTTCACACCATCAGTCTACTGTAAACAATTTTATGACCATACCGTTGGAAAGCTGAGATTTTGGGCCAACTTTTGGGATTACAGTGTGAACTTAACCGGCAGTTTCAGTTAGTGTTACAAACGTTTGAAAAAACGAAAAATTTCCGAGATTTTACTATTTGTGCCCTTTTTTCAACATTCTAGTCTTCTTTAGAAAGTTTTATTTAACACTATGGAGATAGAGAATTTAATGCTCTTTCCAACGGTATAATTACATTTTAATTTTGATTGAAAAACAAGGGAGTTATGGCTGTTTTAATGGCGTAAGGTCAACAATACGAAAAAAATCTTAAAGTGGAAAAAGTCCGATTTTAAGGGGGTTAAGAAAAAAAAGTCAGGAGACAAAAAAAGTCACAAATTAGTTGTAGAATCGAACCCTGCCGGTTGTACGACCTTAACCGTTACACCCTGTATAGTTCCTTCTCCACCACAATGGGCGCATGAGCCATCATCAATTTCTTCGTAATTGCTTCTAGTTATTCTGGCCAAGTACGACGGACACAAAGCATGATTACACCTCATTCTACATATAGCTCGAACGAATTTCTTGTTAGAATCGGCATGTTTGAACCATGGGTCGCTTTTAAGTTGTGGGTGGATATCTCTGAAAAATCTACCTTTATCACACTCCACATACCTATTTTGCCATTCTATTTTTACCTTTTTCTTAAATATACAATAAAAATCTTCCTTAGGCAGAAGACATTCCATCGCTTCACCTATCACTGCAGCAGTTTTTGCAGCTCTGTCCACTCTCTCATTATATAATAGACCACTATGTGCCCGAACCCATACAAACTGAACGCAAACATTCCCATCTCTACAATTCTTTACTAACTCTATTATCTTGGCAATGATATGATTGTTGAATTTAGTGAGCTTATCACAAATTATTGCATGAGTAACGTTTGAGTTTGAGTGGTTGACTATAATAATATTATAGTCAACCACTCAAACTCAAAGTTTTATATATTATACCATAACCACTCATTATATTAACCACTCAAACTCAAACGAATATATTATATTCGAGAGCTAATTTAATAGCTGTGGCTTCTGCTGTGTATATAGTAGCTTCATCGGGAAATTTAAATTGTTTTTCAATATTGTTTAAAATGTCAACAAACGCACAACCCACAGATTGTGTTGACTTCGAGCCATCCGTGAAAATGATCCGGTAGTTTTGCCACTTTCTGCCAACAAACTCACGAAACTGTTCTGTGACAGCCACATTGCCATCGACCGATCGAAAATAATGAACAGCTATGAGAGTAAATAATATATCATACTCAATGGTAAAAATTATACTCCCTCGGTTCGTATACATTCCTAAGCATGATGAGTAATTATTGATGAGGCCATTCACAAGAGGAGGTAAGGCTTTATTAATCCGTTTAGGATTGAAAATCACGTGATCTGCCAGCTCTATTATATTAGTCAAAATACAACTTTGTTGAGGATACAACTTTGGCGTAAGGATGACATTTTTGTAACGACCATTTTTTCCTGTTTTGCTCGATTCTACAGGTTCACTTTTGACAATAACAAACCAAATTGACGCCAAGTGGTCCTAACGACTCTGAAAAATCACCAATGGATTCTATGCTGAAAACGATTGAAGGATAGGTGTACAGTAAATTTGGGTGGAGGGGAGGGGGAGGATGTAGGGAATAGGTCAGTAAGTTAGGGCCTTCTACGGAACTTATAATATGTTTTTTCATATATACTCTTATATATATGAGGGGGTGGTTAATTGACCTTTCTAGACTTGTTGTTTTCATTTGCTTGTATTACAACAAGTCAACAAGTTATTTATAACAAGTATAGAAAGGACAATTAACAACCCCGTCATATACTTCAACTAGACTCTCTTATACAGGGTGTCCCATGTTAAGGACCAAAAAACTTCGTCGACTTTTCAACTAATTTTAGTAAGAAAGTGTCTCCTATCAATTTTTCGTTAGACGCTTAAATCCAAAGTTATTTTAATTTTAAGATTTTTTTCGTGTTTTCGACCTTAAGCCATAAAAATGATCATGACTCGCTTAATTTACGAGCAATTCAAAATCTAATTACACCGTTGGATAGGGCGTTGAATTTACCATCTTTCTAGTGGTTATAAAAAAAAATTTGTAAGGTCGTGATGGGTGAAAAATTAACTCGTAAAGTCATTTTTGTAAAATTGTCAAAATTTCTTACTTTTCCTTTTGATTGTTAAGGTTATACTTCCAGATGATTTTTCACGTACCTCTACATCAAAAACTGCGCAAAGATATCAGCTTTCAAATGGTATAATTTGTTTTAATTTTACTCCGCTAGTTAGGGGTGAAAAATACGTTTGAATGCTAAAAAACGTGGTTGCGCTCATGGAAATCAAGGTTTCTGGCTCGTTGGGCCCCGGGCAGGTTCGACGAATTAGGGGTGGAATTCTACGTCATTTTCAATACTATTAGACTGATTCCATCATCGTTGGTACGTGAAAACTCCCGAAGTTTTTCGGTTCTTAACATGGGACACCCTGTATACATATATGTATTATACTGAACAGAACCTCCACAGTCTAGTGCTCAATCAGTCTCGCGATCACGCCGTCTTTACCAGTCGAAATATCGAGGTAATTTTGTGAAATTTCAATTTTGTATGTGTTTTCAAAGTTTCCACAAGGTATCCGTTCAAATTACTCTACTCATATAAATATTAACTTATAAATAATATTTCATTTTTTAATTTCAAGTTATTCTCATTTCTAATAAATTTATGTTTAAAGTAATTAGTAATTTATGTATGTATGTGTCACAGGTATGCCTCAACAATCACCCGTCTGTTAAGAACGCAGCTTTTCTCGATTCATGTGTAAATTATAGTATACTGCCGAAACAGCTGTAAATATGTAAGAAGCTGAGATATACCTCCGATTTCAAAGAACTGTAAACAACATCGGTTAACACCAACACCGATTTAGTGGATTACATTTTTTTTAAATTTAAAAAATAATTGTTATAATAATTGGTAATAGTTGTAATAATTGTTATAATAAAATAAATTGTTATAATTATTATAACAATTTATTAACAGGGATGAAGCTAACGGGGGGGGGGGGGAGTTAGCGGATTATATTGATGTTGTTGGTTGGCTTGGTTTTCACGAATTTTCAAAGGTTCTTGAAACCTATGTCAACTTTATTGGGATTTGGGACCAACAGCAAAATCCTCCTCTTTTACCAAATTTTCGAAAAATTTATTTTCTTTTCTTCATCAGGGCTCAGAGGATGAGTTTAGGTTTGAACAGCAAACCACGGTCGGGAATGAAGAAGTTCTATAAACCAGGAACATTAACCATGAAATTGGTGTTTAAATACTTGACTATAATAACTAAAAATTGGAAAAAACACAATAACATCAGGCTTTAAATTTAATACTATTGGTAAAACAAAATAAGACTGTCAGAAAGACGCAACAACAATAATAGTGACTAGAATTGATAGAATATCAAGAAGAAAATAAATTTTTTGGACCCAAATCCCAATAAAGTTGACACAATTTACTTCGGGTTGATAGTCATACACTACGGTCTTGAAACCTAGGCAAGATTTTGTAAACAACGCGGGCTTTCATAGTTAATTTACTTTTAATTGACTTTTAATTAGTGGTGATGTGTTCTTCGACGCTGTTTTCGATTTCTTAATAATAAGAATACCTTTGTGGTGATTGAGACTGCTTTACAAAGTAGAAGGAAACAGCAAACAAAACACGGCTAAAGCATGGTCCATGTTTCTTGAATTTTAGCCGAAGGCTCTAAGCCGTAACCATCCGGGGATCCAGGGGGCTTGCCTTGTAATAATAAACCATTATTATTAATAAACAAATTTTAGGAATTGTGCAATGGTGAAAACTTCTGCGTTTTTCTCACAACTCAAGGTATCGATATTTGCTGTATCATCAAAATCCTTCAACTCATCAGGTCCCTAAGCCGTGGGAGTGAATACATTGATTGTTTGACAGACTTCTGGACGGCAAACGTGCGGAGTCCACTCGGTTCATCCATCAACCTCCCAAAATTCAACGTCTGCTGTCTGTTCGGACTTGAAAAAAATTCACAGGCGAGAGAGTTCTTCGAGTGCTGCTTCCTGCGATTGCATGCTAAATACGGCCTGCGGGAGACAGAACTCTCCGAGGGGGAAAAAAATATCTCGTGAAATATGCGGTGCCCTATTTCACGTTGATAGCTTTCGTTTAATTAGCAAGGGTTGAGAAGACGAGGGGCGGTTGCGGCCGAGATAATTAGCAGTTGTCGTTAAGAGCAGCCGCCCCCGCGAATGCTTCTCTCGAGAGTGCGAAACATATTTTTTCCGTGTCGATCGAAACCGGGAAACACGACAGCAATGAATTAGAGAAATGAGAAAGTTCCGAGTAGTGGATGCATCTGGTGGAGGCCTGAAGAGGTGAAAATTCGGTTTTTAAGCCTAAAAACACTTAAAACTGTACAAAAAGGGGGTTTGTGACAAACAAATCGGTCAAGTTCAGGTCTGAGACTCTTGTGTGAAGTCTTCCTCAGGAGACACTTCACGGAAGGAATTAACAGAAACCTACAGGCTGAGGGAGACTCCACAGAAGAGTCGAAACATGTACCAGATTGAAAACGCTGCAAATCATTGCCCGAAGGTTTATTATTTTCTGTATAGATCACCCTTCTGTATAGATCACTGGTTCTCCATCAATAGTACCTACCACCATCTGTATTCTCCCTAGACCTTCCCTCTCAAATTTCAGCTTCAAGCGTTCAATAGGATTGAAAATTGCTTCGGAGCTCACTCAGCTGATCAGTGATCTGAAGAGTCTCCCAGTGTGTAAAGCTGACCTCCCAGACAGTGTACAAAAAACTACTTAGGGATGTGAAAAGGGAAAATAAATTCACAGATGGCCGACCAGGGCGATCAAGGCATAACTCATTCATGAGAAGAAATCCAACCGTTTCTGTGAGGACACCCCAAAATCTCACAAGCTCCAGAAGCTCAGTGACAAGTGAAGATATTAACAAATGGGCTGACAACATCATGGGATATTTTAAAGAAAATGGTAACGATCATATCTTGGAAGATCCAATGGTATGATTGAATAAATGATTATACATGATTATGAACCAAGTGTTACATTGTCTTGTTGATATATACCACGTGTCCACTACTGGGTCATCAAGTGTCCTCTACATCGACATTCAAAAATTTTAGCTGTCCACTACTGGTGTATTCTATTATTCCAGAAATGTTGACTCTATTCTTCGAAATTTTATAAAATGTATGATTCCATCGATTAAAACCAATAAAAAATGTCTGAAGAACATGCAGACACACAAAAAACAGTTTTAAAGCTAAAACGCTGCAAATCATTGCTCAAAGGTTTATTATTTTTCTATAGATCACTCGTCTACAAAGCCACCATTCATCCAACACGAAGAAAAACATCGATCGTATTTCGGTCAGCTATAATTTGAACGGAGATTAGACCTCTTTTGCGATTCACACTCGTGTTTCCGATTTATCGTACGTCCAAAACTTAAATTCTCGTAGTGAGCGAACGGTTTGTCCTACAGAGCTCCGGTTGGTCTCAAACAATTCTAAAACGTCTGCCAAGTGGGTGTGGACACATAGCTTCCTCGTATCCATAACCCGATTATATATTGATCAGATGCATAGTTGTTAATCTCATAACACCAATCTCTAAGTTCCTTCCACTACCCTCATAGGGGACCATCTACACGCTAATCTGGACAATCCTAGGAAAATTTCATCAAATTCGGATGAAAAATTAAGTGAGTAGATGTATGTGATTGGATCAAAAAAAATACTTAGCCTCGGCTGGGATTCGAACCCGCGAACCCTGGGGGACAGTTGAAGCTACGGCTGTTACAAGGAATTCACGTTTGCGCATGCGCAGTCGCTTCTATCAGTCCGGGGATGATGATTTTCATAGGGGACTATCTACAACGTAATCCACATAATCCCTAAAAATTTCATCGAAATCGGGTGGAAAATGTAGAAGTTATGGCCGTTACAAGGAATTCACGTTTGCGCATGCGCAGTGGCTACTATCAGTCCTAAGGTGATGATTTTCATAATGGACCATCTAAATACTAGTCTGTAACATCCCTGAAAATTTCATTGCAATCGGATGGAAAATGTGGAAGTTATGGCCGTTACAAGGAATTCACGTTTGCGCATGCGCAGTCGCTTCTATCAGTCCGGGGATGTTGATTTTTATAGGGGACCGTCTACACACCAACCCGCACAATCCCTGAAAATTTCATGGAAATCGGACAATAACTTCGTATAGTTATGCGCGTTACAAGGAATTCATGACAGACACACAGACACACAGACAGACAGACAGACACGGAACCAAAATTGTTCAGAAAGGTCTAAAACGCAAAACGCGAGTGGAAATTTTGATTTTGAAGAACTTTTTTTTCCGTCCTTGAAAAGTGAAAACAAAGCTTCTATAGAAGCTACAAAAATTCTATAGAATGTTTATATCAAAATTTTTTGAGTTAGGGCGTTTTGAAAATTTCAAAATTGATTTTGGAACCCTTAGAAGTGACTTACATCAACCAAAATCTTCGGGGCACAACTAGACCCCAAATGGAGCCTACATACCAAATTTCATCAAAATCGGTCAATGCTAAGTGGCAAAAGTGCCGCGTACGGTGGACGGACGGCCAAATTGATATACCTTGAAACGTAAAACATCAAATTTTGAGGGGGGGTTAAGATATATTTCTTTTCTTGCTCGATTCCAAAGGCTTATTATTGAAAATAATAAGCCAAAACCAAAATGTATGAGGAAACACAAAAAAAAAACGCACACGATTTTCCTAACATGTCCACTACTGGTGCTTTCCTTTGCATGGCTAATTATTTGTACTTGAAAATGAATAACAGAGCACATTTAGATTATTTAGGATTGCAAGAGTAGTCTCGTCACTCAGTGTTTAGAATACTCGCGGTGGTCAATTTCTCATTGTCTTCCCGCTCAACATTGATGAATGAGCTCGTTGTCTCCCTTAAATTATTCAACATTCCTCCGAATCAAATATTGACTTCGGGGGACCGTTATGAATTTATTTACCGTCAACTTCGGTTGACATGATTGTCGCATGTCGCGGGTCGCATCGAATACCGTAATTCCCTCAGGTAATCAACCACCGACAGGTAGATGGTGGAGAATATCGAACGAAACGGGGCAACCTCGTCCGAAACGTAATCTCGATTGGTCGGCCATGTGAGGTCAAATCAACAGTTGTAATTGGCCATCCGCCAATTATAGGGTTGTTAGTTTAGGTAGGGTCAATTGGATGGCAGATGTGACTAGAATACAGTCTGCTTCCCTTCATACCAACCAAACACCGGCTTTCCTAGTTCCTCGCCTCTAAAATTTGTACAAACGTACGTTTCTCCGATGTTTAACGTGGGATACTCGAGGAAACGATTTTTTGTATAATACCCAGTAGAACGGGAGACAGGAATATATTATGTCTGCCAAGTGGGTGTGGCACATAGCTTCCTCGCATTCATAACCCATATTGTATAAATGAACCCGTTTTTTTTTAAAGGGGTTATGTGTCATTTGTGAAACTTTCGGGAAAACGCAAAAAACTGTCCCAAGTCGTCAAAACGATCAAAACATCCCATTTTTTGAAATATTCCAATACAGTTAAATACTCTACAATCCTCCAGAATTTTTCAGATTTTTTTCAGCAAGGGGAAGTGTATCAAATTGCAATTTGAAATGCTCTCACATACCCCCTTAAAAAAAAATCGATTTTTTCAGGACTGAAATTATTTGAATAAACAGCTTTATTCACTTAATGAAACATATTTTAATGAAAATATGTACATAAAACATCATAACATTAAAGATGTATATGATCAGTTTATTCAAAATTAAAATCCAATCAACCAAAATCAAAATTTCCACTCACATTTTAGGTTTTAGACCTTCCTGAACAATAGGGGTGCCTTGATTATTTTAAGATTTTCAATGGAAAGTAGACTACATCCTGAGAATTTTGGCACCAACCGCGACCTTCTTGCGTGAGTAGATCTGTTTCTATGATTTTTCAAAGTTTCGACCGTTTATGACGTCACGCGCCTCTCCCGCCTGGGCGGGACCCCCACTGTGACGTAATTAACGGTCGAAACTTTAAAAATTCATAGGAAAATATTTACACACGCTAGAAGGTCCACCTTAGATTAAAAATAACAATAAACAGTTTTTCCTACCCAGGCGCACACCCTATTTTGGTTCCGTGTTTGTCTGTCTGTCATGAAATCCTTTCCACAGCCATAACTTCTACATTTCTCATCCGATTTTGATGAAATTTTCAGGGATTGTGCGGGTGGGGGTGTAGATGGTCCCCTATGAAAATCATTACCCCCGGACTGATAGTAGCCGCTGCACATGCGCAAACGTGAAATCCTTGCCACGGCCATAACTTCTATATTTCCCATCTGATTTGGATAAAATTTTCAGGAATTATGCGAGTTGTGATGATGATGGTCCCCTATGAAAATCGTGGCCCCCAAATTGAAAGTATCTTATGCGCATGCGTAAACGTGAAATCCTTGTAACAGCCATAACTTCTACATTTTGCAATAATATTCAGATATTGTGCGGGTTGACGTGTTGATGGTCCTCCCCTATGAGGGTAGTGGAAGGTACTTAGAGATTGATATTTTGAGAGTAACTACTATGCATCTGTTCATCTATATAGTCGGGTTAAGGATACGAGGAAGCTACGTGCCACACCCACTTGGAATTGTTGTCTTAGGGATATGTGGAGATTCAAAAGGAAGTGATTTCGGTTAATTATTTTCAATAACAAAGCCTAGGAATCGGCCAATAAACAAAAATTAACCCCCTTCCTCTACCGACATATTAATTATTATAAACCAACCTGACAGTTTATTATTTGAGTCTCGAAACTCCTCGTCCACCACATAGCGAGTGAGTAAGTTCTCTTTTGAAAGGGGTTATGTGACTCACATAGCCCCTTTCAAAAGACATCGGAAATTTCAACCTGTTTTTTCTATGGGAAACGTCAATGATACGAGGTTCCTTTTAATCGACATCGATGCAACCAAGTATGGAGACACAGAAAATTAAAAAAAGTGAAAATGGCCGAAAATGTCACATAGCCCCTTTAAAAAAAACGGGTTCAAATGACCCGATGCATATCAGGTAATCTCAAAACATCAATCTCAGTACCTTCCACTGCCCTCAAAGGGGACCATCAACACGACAAACCACACAATCCCTGAATAGAAGTTATAAGGGGTTTATATAACGGTTGAGCTTATCGTGTTAAACGTGTTAAGTGGTAAACTTGTTAAACAAAAAAACCGTGAACAACCCCAGTCGAGTCGTGTTAAATGTGCTAAAGTTGTTGAAGTCTCATCACTCCTTCTTCTTCGATTACCTGGCTAGATCGCAGCCATTAGGGTCGTATGGTTAATTGTGTGGCATGATTTGGTGGAGGAAGTGTGAACGAGAAGGGGAAAACGCCATAAATTCGGTAAAAATGAGGAGAAAAAAATCTACAACGTCCATCATTGTTTGTTCCATGGCAAAGAAACAAGCAAAGTTTTTTTTACCACAGGAGATAACTTTTATACCACCTATATTGTTTACAGATTTTTTACTTTTTACACTGAAAATTTGAGGATTACTCACTGCAGTCCTGTCGAAGAAAAGTTATAAACAAGAACTTGTTGATGATGAAGTGGTCAAGAAAACAGTTTTTTCGCATTTTTCCTTCACTTTCATTGCATTTATTTGTTCCTCCCAACTACCTTTCTCTTCCCTCCATACCTCCAAGAGACCTCCTACCTTCAAGTCCAACTCAAATAACTCACAAAATAACCGAGACAAACAAACGAACTCCAACTCAACAGACTCCAACTCAAAAAAACTAAGACGAAACTAATTAACTCACAAGTAAACTGACTGAAAACAGCTGGCAAGTTATCGGCCATTTTCTTTCTGATGTTGCGACGGATAACACGTTTAGCACACACTTTAACAGACCATTCGGGTGTGTTAACTTACGACGACTGATAACACACTTTGATAACATGTTTACGACCGATTCGTTCGACGTTAAACACGTTAACACGTCGAGAACGGCCCGACCGTGAATACCCCTATAGTGCACAAGGGTTTTACGTCTGCGCATGTGCAGATTCAACTACCTGTCTGGGCGCAGTGCTTTCCATAGGGGACCATCTACGCAACAACCTGCACGTTACCTGCAAATTTCAGCGAAATCGAACAACAACTACTTTTAGTTTTGTCCGTAACAATGATTTCTTGGCAGACAGACAAGAAACCAAAATTGTTCAGAAAGGCCTAAAACGTAAAACATGAGTGAAAATTTTGATTTTGGATAATTTTTTTATATTTTTTTCAACTTTGAAAAGTGAAATTAATGCATCAGCTACTTGGTAGTCTCAGAGAAAAATGTAAAGTAAACTCCTGCAGTTTTGAGGTAACATGGAAAACCTTGTAGAAGTATCCCCTTGTAGGCAAGCTAGGGTTTATGCTGTTCTGCACACCAGTAAATTGCATGTATATTGGCTCAATTTGTTGTACCTAGTCGTGCTTGCAATTGCTGCTGTTCTTGGTCTACCTGAAATGTTACTGCCAGAAAGACCTTGAACCGAGCAGCGCTTTCAATCGAGCCCTTCGTATTTTCAAGTCATCCATTATTTTACTTGCTGACTCGATCCGGCTCGAAGAACCACTTGAATAATATTCTATCGTACTTATAATATTTTATGAAATTAGTAAGTTCTTGTATGAATCACATAATAATCTGTATTTTGCAAACTTGAAAACACCGAAGCTTTCAAATATGATTTAACAAATAATAATGTACGAAGTTTAAACCAATCTCATACACCCTGTGGTGTCCCCTTGTAACACCCTGCAGAGTTCCCTTGTAATACCCCGTAGAGTCTACTTGGAATATCCAGCGTAGTTCCCTTGTAACACCATGTAGAGTCCCCTTGTAATACCTTGTAGAGTTCCCTAGTAATACCCCGTAGAGTCTACTTGTAATACCCAGTAGAGCTCCCTAGTAATACCCTGTGGAGACCCCTTGTAATACCCAGGGTAGTTCCCCTGTAACACCATGTGGAGTCCCCTTGTAATACCCTGTGGAGTCCCCTCGTAATACCCAGTAGAGCACCCTAGTAATACCCTGTGGAGACCCCTTGTAATACCCAGGGTAGTTCCCCTGTAATACCCTGTGGAGTCCCCTTGTAATACCCTGCTGAGTACCCATGTAATACCCTGTAGAGTTCGCTAGTAATACCCTGTGGAGACCCCTTGTAATACCCAGGGTAGTTCCCCTGTAACACCATGTGGAGTCCCCTTGTAATACCCTGTGGAGTCCCTTGTAATACCCAGTAGAGCACCCTAGTAATACCCTGTGGAGACCCCTTGTAATACCCAGGATAGTTCCCCTGTAACACCATGTGGAGTCCCCTTGTAATACCCTGTGGAGTCCCCCTGTGATACCCTGTAGGGCCTCCTTGTAATACCCTGTGGAGACCCCTTGTAATACCCAGGGTAGTTCCCCTGTAATACCCTGTGGAGTCCCCCTGTAATACCCTGTGGAGTCCCCTTGTAATACCCAGTAGAGCACCCTAGTAATACCCTGTGGAGACCCTTTGTAATACCCAGGGTAGTTCCCCTGTAACACCATGTGGAGTCCCCTTGTAATACCCAGTAGAGCACCCTAGTAATACCCTGTGGAGACCCCTTGTAATACCCAGGGTAGTTCCCCTGTAACACCTTGTGGAGTCCCCTTGTTATACCCTGCGGTATTCCCTTGTAATAAAACTCCACGAGACTAGAATGCTACGATTTACAAAAGCAATCAATTTGATTATAAATGTTGCCCATTTCCACCGTTTTTAAAGAATTTTACGGATGTTTTGAAACAATACACCGCAATACGCCGATATCTACACTTTTGCATCAGCAACATTGTCCTCGAAAATTTGGTGAAAATGGAAAAAAAAAGTTTCACTTGTATGAACTCAATGCTTTCCTACCTTCGGTAGTGAGGAAGCAAAATATCTTCGTCATAATATGACTTCATATACTTCTTATATACTTAATATATACACTTAATATACTTCATATTGTGAAGAGGAAATCTACAGCTGACTGGAGTTTGCAGTGAATCAGCAGCACCAATCGCTATCAGTATTACCATGGGGACCGCATGTTCAGGACGCAAATGGTGGTCATAATGATAGCGTCCCGGCCGCCACCTTCATCACCGGGGAACTGGAACTGCTGGAACAGGCAGGATGTTCCCCGGCGTTCCTTGCCAAAAACCCCCTGCTCCCGTTCCATTTCCGCGGGATCGTCGCAACGGGAGGGGGTGGAGGAAATTACGGCGGTGAGAACCGCAATCGCCGGACCCCTCTTGTGCCCTTATTTATGACCCGCCCGCTCCCGGGGGCCGAGGACTTATGACCCGCCTCCTCCCCGGGCCTCGAACGGCCTTCCGAACCGCTGATTTTGTCACGTCCTTTCGAGAGTCGCATCAACCAGAAAAAGGTTTCCACTCCGTCTTGTTCCTCCACCACCACCTCCTCCGCCATCTCCACCTCCACCTCCACCGCCACCTCCACCTCCACTTCCACCCCGGATCGTACTTGTCGAGTGATTTAGTAAGCAAGAGTCTTTGCGCTCGCGACGAATTCGATAAAACTTCCACGTTTACAGTTTTATTGGCTCAATCAATCTCCAGCGAACGGGAGGGAAGACCAATAGAAAAGAACATTGCGCAACGCCATCCATCTACGGAAATGTGACGTCCAACATTACATATTAGGCTGTAGTGTAACATGTAGATGAACAGTAGTGATGCGACATCGATAGAAAACATCGATGTTCCTCAACATCGATGTTTTTGAAATCCACCATCGATGTCGAGTGGAAACATCGACCAAAAACATCGATGTTTCTCAACATCGATGTTTCTTAACATCGATTTGCCCGATCATAATTATACAAATATTCGAGATCATTTGCTTGTAGTTACCTACTCGAATAGACTTTTTTGACAGTTTCATGTCTTTGCCCTGGCACATAGCACAAAAAACTGTCACGAAATTGCGTAACGAAATTGTGTTACAGTGCCTTTATAATGATTTCCGCTTACAACGACCCCGTTGTTAGGTTTGTTCCTTTTCTACACTTTTTAACCCACAAAAATCGTTCACCACTCGTTGGAAAGCTCTCGATTTAACGAACATTTTCATGTTCTCCATAACATATTGACTATACGAATAGCGGAGCTATCGGCATAACTGTTCTCATATTTTGTTTACAAACTAATGATCGTGAGTGTAGAAGATAATTAATCCGGAATCGTCTATTTTATTGAAATTAGGTACCTACCTCTTAATATTAATAATTGTGTCAATTTGTAACATAATATATCTACACTCTTTCGTAGTACCTACCTCTTTACATTAGAGTAGACAACAGCAACACATTGTGAGGTTTGAAAAATACAACAAATAGCTATAGATAGTTATTATGTTAATGATTCGTTTCACATTCTGACAACAACGGAGGGTGGGTTATAAAATCCTATAGTGAGGTAAAAAGCAATAGGTAAAGACATGAAAATGTCCCAATGCGTTGCAGACTCGTATGCAAGTGTTTTGTTTTTGACATTTTCATGTCTTTCATATGGCACATAAAAAAAAAATCGTCACGAAATTTGATGCAACGATATTTGTTGCAACGATATTTGTCCCAAGTCGCCACAATGATGATTATGACCATCAGAAGTGAAGTTGTTAGGTAGGTAGGTACTTTACAGTTTGATATTACCAGGGGGGCATGAAAATGTTTCAATGTGTTGCAGACTCGTATGCAAGCGTTTTTTTTGTGTTTCACCTTGAATACGGAATGGGGAATTTGCCTCAATTTTAGGTTCTGGAATTTCAAGTCAAATCCTATAAAAGGGCCCTAGTATAACGTTTAACACTAGGAATAACCAAGGGGAAAAAGTTACCGTAGGAGAAAATGACTAAACAAGTGAACCTCTGTTACGCGAAAATCGAGGAATATTGTTGACGTCATACGAAAAAAAAAACTACCCGAAAACAACTCCGACAACAGACAGAGTTCTAGCACCGCCACACAAAACGATCCAGTGAAATGGCTACTCGAACAATGTGATTCAAATCTTGAAACTAAATAAGAGAAGATGAAGACTAATAATGCTTGATAAACTAGTAGATAGAATCGTATTGTAAAAAAGTGAGTAATATTGTTTTTTTTTGGTCACTTTTGTGTCTGGGTTCTTCCTGCCAGTTCGCGGCGCACTCTTGTGCGCACTACTCGTAAGCTAAAAGTTCGTGTATGTTCCGCTTCTGTGGTAAGCGCCACAGAACCTCCTTTGAAGTCAGATTGGTAGAATATCCGTTACGTTTCAAACATGGCTGCCTCTTACACATTGCCACCACATTTAAAATTTCCATCTTCCTTAAATTCTCTAAATTTTTTGGATGCGTTTTCGAGCAGCTCACTATGGTTTTATTCCATAAAAATAAACCCTCATTCGAAAAAAAAAATGTGAGGCAAATTCCCCATTGAACTTCAACGGACTACCTACCAAAACAAATAGATGAAAGTTCAACGTTACGAAGTATTACTGCTTTGGTGCCAGACTGGCACCATTGGCGGGTTAGGGGGGGGACTCGAATTCGCATGTTGGGTGTCGTAGATCATGGTTTTCAAATTGCTCTTCAAATTCGAGGCTCCCATGCTGTTAGAAATGATATGGTGGATAAGGGTGAGGGGGTCGCTATTTTTGTGTTTCACCTTGAATACGGATGTGAACCTCGACGGACTGCCTACCAAAACTATTAGATGAAAGTTCAATGTTACGACGTTTTTTCCATGAGTTGGCATTCATCATCATCACCAGTTTTTTTTTCATCTGATGAATCAATTTCTAGCCACTAGGTCAATTTCTACCCCAGTACATTCGCCAAATGAATATTTAAAGCAGTTACAAAATCGGTAGGAAAATTAGCTATTATTTTTATTCCTCCAAGAGATAAGAATGAAATAATTCATCACGATTGGTATTTTAACGTTTGTTTCATTCATTATTTTGATGTGTAAACTATTGAGAAAACCAATGGGAACAACAAATCAGGGGAAGTACGACATCGATTGAAACATCGGTAAGAAACATCGATGTTGTGAAAACATCGCCATCAAAACATCGATGTTAAAAACATCGATGTTTATTGAAAAACATCGATGTTTTGAAAACATCGATGTCGATGTCGCATCACTAATGAATAGATATGTTTATTTATTTGGTACCTACCCTTTTGTACAAATTTTCCAAGAAGAAAAACGTAGCAAATTACTACACAAGAGTTTATTGTTTTTCTGCAGGGTGTCACCCTTTCCGGCGCATCACCAGGCAGGATTCGATTCCAATACTAATTTGCAACACAAAATGTCTCTTTGCAGTTGTTTTTAGAGGCTTTGTTTCCGAATTATTTCACTTACAAGATTTTGCTTCCAAGTCTACAAAAGTAGCGGAAACTTTGTTTTCACTTTTCAAGGTTGAAAAAAAAAGTTGTTCAAAATCAAAATTTCCTTTCGCGTTTTGCGTTTTGGAACTTCCTGAACAATTTTGGTTCCGTGTCTGTCTGTCTGTCATGAATTCCTTGCCACAGCCATAACTTCCACACTTCTCATCTGATTTCGATGAAATTTTCAGGAATTGTGTAGCTTGATGTGTAGATGCTATGAAAAACATCACCCTGGACTGATAGTAGCCACTGCGCATGCGCAAACGTAAAATCCTTGCAACAGCCATAATTTCCACATTTTCCATCCGATTTCAATGGAATTTTCAAAAATAATGCGTATTGGCTTATAAATAGTCCCCTGTGAAAATCATCACCCCCAGACTGATAGTACCTAGCCGCTGCGCATGCGCAAAGGTGATATCCTTGCCATAGCCATAACTTCTACTATTCTCATCCGATTTCGATGAAAGTTCCAGAAAATGTGCGGTTTGAGGTTTATATGGTCCCCTATGAATATCACGACCCCCAAATTGAAAGTATTTTGTGCTCATGCGCAAACGTGAAATCCTTGTAACAGCCATAACTTCTAAATTTTCCAACAATATTCAGAGATTGTTCCGATTGATTGTTATGATAGTGGAAGGTACTGAGATTGATGTTTTGAGATTAACTGCTATGCATCGGATCATCTATACAATCGGGTTATGGATACGAGGAAGCTATGTGCCACACCAACTTGCCAGACGTTTTTTCGTGTTTTCGACCTTATCTCAGTAAAACGGCTATAACTCACCGAATTTTCACAAAAATTTAAATGTTAATACAACTGATAGGTAAGTTACCTACTCTATTTATTTTTTACGAGTGACCACCAGTGAACCTAGTGACCCAGTGAAATCGAGTGAAACTTCGTTATCTCCAAACACCCAATGAGAGGCCTTCCCTACCCTTGCTTCCTCGCGTCGACGCTTGCTGGCGCCTACAGGTCTCCCGCAGTCTCTGTAGTCCATCGTCAAAGGCCATAGCTCCCTAAGGGAGCCTCCCTCAAGCCAATTTAAATCTTTCGCCATCTAGCTACTGTCGATCTGGTTGAGATCACCAGCATTCTCATCCTGCATTTTTCCTTTGGATTCCGCATCAGGCGACTGGCTCCTTCATCCTTCTGTACAATCGTCGATCGATGTAAGTACTACGACCGATTAACCCCCCGCAGCCTATCAAAATGTTGGATCACATGGCGCTCACCACACTTCTGCTTTCAGCTCTCTTCGTCAGGAAGCAGCAACGTGTCTGCCGAGTCGATTTACCATCGTATTCTCCGTGGGTAGGACTCCTCCACCGGAAGGCCTGGGTGACGTCTCGATAAGTAGCTGCCCTGATCCACAAGAATCGGTCGGTCATTTTATTTTACCTTTTTTTCCCTTTATCGGCCTTTGGAAAGAACTTTTTTTCGGGACGTAAAAAATGCAATTCATAGTTTTTTGGTTGTTCGTAGATTAAGAATTTACTTTTGTCTTTCAAAGGAGCTCCTAAGTAGGATAGAAGGATTTACCTTTTCTCGAAGATTTTTTGGACCCATTGTTTGGTCCTTTTATTTTTTATTTTTCAAAATAAACTTATTCAGACTAGAGTTAATTGGTTAGTTTTATTATTTATAAACGCCCCTACTCAGTCTAAACATTAAATCTGATCACACCGTTGGAAAGAGGGTAAAATTTCCTGTCTCCTTGATGGAAAAACCTTTTTCTTTAAATTAGGAACCTGATACAAAAACGCTGCAAATCATTGCTCAAAGGTTTATTATTTTCTGTATAGATCACCCTTCTGTATAGATCACTGGTTCTCCATCAATAGCACCTACCACCATCTGTATCCTCCCTTGACCTTCCCTCTCAAATTTCAGCTTCCTGCGTTCAATAGGATTGAAAATGACTTCGGAGCTCACTCAGCTGATCAGTGATCTGAGGAGTGAAGAAGATTTCCTCGAATGCTGGAGACGCCTGGAAGAGCACTTCCATTCAATAGGATTGAAAATGACTTCGGAGCTCACTCAGCTGATCAGTGATCTGATCAGTGAGCAATGATTTGCTGCGTTTTTTACCCACCAACATTTTTTTTACCTACCAACTTTTTTTTACCTACCAGCTAGGTACTACCTACCACACCACACTGGCTTCACACCTTCACAATCAAGTTTATTAGAAAGAACTAAACGCTTCACACTCGATTGGAAAAATAGAAAGCTTCATATGGAAATTTGATTACTGGTTACGCAGAAGGCAAAACTGTATACAAATCGAAGAAATGAACAGCGATCGCATTTTAGTCCGATAAAATTTGAATGGAGATTAGACCTCCTTTGCGATTCACACTCATGATTCTGTTTTATCGAAGGAAAACCTTCAAGTACTCGTAGGGACCGAACGGTTTGTCCTACAGAGCTCCGGGTGGTCTCAAAATTTTTTAAAAATTCAGTACTATTTAAATTTGGTGAAAAAACAATACCATTATTTCGAGAGTTTTCGAGCTAGGGCACTCTTGAAAATTTCAACCCTTAATTTTCACCCCTTGGAAGTGACCTACATCAACCAAAAGCTTCGAGGCACAACTAGACCCCAAATGGAGCCCATATACCAAATTCGAACCAAATCGGTCCAGTGTTGCTAAGAAAAGTGCCGCGTACGGCGTACGGCGTACGGCGGACGGACGGAAATTTTTTTATTCGATTTTCGTATTCTACGTACCTTGAAACGTAAAACATCAAATTTTGAGGGGGGGTTAAAATTTTTTTTTTCTTGCTCGATTCCAAAGGCTTATTATTGAAAATAATAAACCAAAAATTGGTAAAATCTTGGGAATTTCAATTTTTTTTCAAAATCTCATAGGTTCTGTAATCTGGCACATGAATGTTTACCTGTAGGCCTAAAAGATGCGAAAAAATCTCAGCTTTCCTACGGTATGGTCATTTCTTTTTTGAAAGTGGGGCATATCACAGAAATTTGTGTTTGAAAGCAGAAATGAATTTTTTCAACGAAATCAGCGCTCTGGCTAAGACGATCTGAGGGGTTTGACGATGGCAGGAGGTGGCAGAGCTGGGCAACATCCAACTCATGAGTATGATTGAGATTTGTAATGACAAGAATATGTTTTTTATAGCTAAAAATATGATTAAATTTTTATTACCTCGTAAGAGTATGATTGCAATCATAATCAATGTATGAATAGGATAAATAATTGATCACAGGAAATGTGTGATTATCAGGGTGCTGAGGTACCCTTCTAGGCGTTGTAACCGAGTCTGCGATTGATCTGAAGTTTAGAATTTTGTTCAAACATGTTCCGAGGACCCTTTCTGTGCCTCCCCAAGGTTCATCAAGTTAGTCACTCCACTACCAGTGCTAGGGGAAATTTTCGAAAATGGAGAGCTTTTGCGACACCGGGGCGCTACAGAAATTACTCTAGTAAGTAAGCTAATTATTATTTTCTGAACTAATCATTGCATTCAGTGTATATATTGATAGTTGCAGAGCACGTAAAATTGCTTTTTGGATTTTGGTTTATTATTTGCAATAATGAACCTTTGGAATCGAACAAGAAAACAAATTTGTTAAACCCCCTCAAAATTCGTTGGTTTACGTTTCAAGGTACTTAGAATCCAAAAATCAAATAAAAACAATAGGTATATATTTTTTGAAAATCAGCTAAAACGATTTTTTTAAAGTTTTTTCAAAATTATTTTTGGGACGGGGCAAGCCCTTAGTCTCTGAGACCATAAGTTTAGGTATCTATTGTGACAGGATTCTCTTTTCACTCAAGAGCCCGTTTGAAAACCTTTTCTTTCACAACGTGAAGGAGTTTTTCGGCCGGGACAAGAGTACCCTTACCGAAATGTCGCAACCTGGTGGATGGTACAGCAGGGCACTCGCAGAAGATGTGTTCTGCTGCATCGACTCCTTCGCAGCAGAGCTTCTGTCTGTTCTGCTGACTGTCCTGGCTTTGCTCATCTTGTTGAGGTGGTATCTCAGGGGGCAATGGCCTGTCAGGAGACCCGATATGGTGCAAAGGTCCTTCCTCCTTTGTGACAGCAGAGCTAGTGCTCTATTTTTAGAGATGGTGATCAGCTGCTTGGCTTGCCTCTGCTTTGGAGGGTTGCGCCAGTATGCAGTTCTCTTGCTATCCTCCCATTTCTGGAGCTGTTGAGTAATGAAGCTCTTGGTAACCCCAATTAGGGGTTCAGGACCGAAACATTGGGACTCCGATCCCTGCTTAGCAAGTCGATCGGCTTCTTCATTGTCATCTACTCCCTCATGGCCAGGGACCCAGAGCAAAGTCAACCCATTTCCCCGAGCCGCGGCCTTCAGGGAGCCCAGTCAATCCCAAAATTACGCATTTTGTTGAAGTTGAGATTTTTTGTTACTAAAACTACGGATTTGCCTGAGGTCTAATTCATTTTGCGAAGAGTGTAATTCAATTAGCGGAACGATTAACGCAAAGTGCAAATGCTGTAGAGTTCGCTTCCAAAACTTATCAAAACAGTCTCAAGATATCTCCTTTTTGAAAATCAGCTAAAAGGATGCAAGCACGCCTAAAAACGTGTTACCATGTTGAAGTGTAGTTGTTTTGAACGCGTGCTCGTCTGAGAGAGTGGGTGAATAAATCTCGATGTCCCGAACCTCAGCATCTGTAATATTTTAGGACCAGTCTGAGAGGCAACCCCTTTTTTCTCCTTTCAAGGAAAGTACGAGAAGTTGCTTGTCAGAAATAGATGTTAACGGGGTAGGGGAAGTAGGCCTGTCAGGAGGGTAATTTGAAATGTTGGGGCCCATCGGGTCGCTTTGCTTCTGGAGGGAGAAGTGAATGCTCGTCTTACCCCTTCGCGGGGGGCTAGTCCCTCTCTTCCCGGGCTAGTCACTCTCTCCCCCGTTTCGACCAAGTCTCATCCGACAGCGGGAAAAGCTTTTCCTTCCCACGTGTACCGACGGCTGTCAGGGGTGTCACGACGGTGGAGATGGTATCGAAAGTCTCCCAATCCCAACTGTCTGCAAGAGAACATCACCGTTCACAATATATTCCAGATGTCTCGTACTTTATACATCAGTGTGGGTACATTGAATTCCACATCTCATACGTGAAAACATCTCAACAAAGGTCTGTGGTCCAATCACGCTCTGGAACATTATTATCACCCCTCCAGCATGAATATATCACTGGGCTTGTCCATGAAATTGAACAAAAATAAAATTTCGCACAATTGAAACCTCAAAGGATTTTTTTTTTTTTTTTTTTTTTTTTTTTTTTTTTTTTTGTAAGTTACGGGATTGATTGAAATCTCATGAGCTTATAAATCGTCCAAGAACAACAAAAGATGCTCATAAATTAATCGAAAAATCTTCATACTAAACTTAATTTTTCAAGATGAATCGAATGAGACCAACAAATGAGAATAAAACGACAACAAATTCTGCCAAGTGGGTGTGGCACATAGCTCCCTCGTATCCGTAACCCGATTGTATAGATGATCCGATGCATAGTAGTTATTCTCAAAACACCAATCTCTAAGTACCTTCCACTATCATAACAATCAATCGGCACAATCTCTGAATATTGTTGGAAAATTTAGAAGTTATGGCTGTTACAAGGATTTCACGTTTGCGCATGAGCACAAAATACTTTCAATTTGAGGGACGTGATATTCATAGTGGACCATATAAACCACAACCCGCACAATTTCTGGAAATTTCATCGAAATCGGATGGGAATTGTAGAAGTTATGGCTGAGGCAAGGATATCACCTTTGCGCATGCGCAGCGGCTACTATCAGTCTGGGGGTGATGATTTTCATAGGGGACTATTTATAAGCCAATACGCATTATTTTTGAAAATTCCATCGAAATCGGATGGAAAATGTGGAAATTATGGCTGTTGCATTTTTACACTCATATTTACATCCCTCGATTGTCATATCAATCTTCCGTTGGTCTCATCTGATTCAGCATCTCAAATTCTGATCTTCCCTTTGGAAGACAGCTGATGACGTCCGCGACGCCAGGAATGGCAGTCGGACGGATATCTGAACTGGTTGTTTACTTTACTTTTAGTTACATTCGATTATGCACAAAAAATCGTGTAAATTCAACCGAGCACAGGTTCGCAAGAGATTAGACTAACCCAGATTGAGGAAAGAACGGCGACCGACTGAGACCCCCTTAACAACCTCTGACGATGGAAGCATCCTCCAAAATTTAGTCAGTCAACGTTCAACGACCCAGTTTGTAAGAAAGAAAGGAAAAGTCACTAAGTTTCTGTATCCATCAATTTTACAAATTGAGAAATTCACTTGCATCATCACAGGTTGGACTGGGGCGCCATAAAGTGTCAGTCCTCATCAACCTCTGACGATGAAATTCTGCTCCCCAACTCAGAAAGCAGACGCCACGTGAAAGTCCCTACTTAATTGAAGCAGCAAATGCTATAATTAACTTCATGCAACAACTTAAAGCATTCCAGAGAAGGAGTAGTGTCAAATTCACTTGGTTTAAATTCGTAAATCCATGAAGTCAAAACAGTAGAATCAACTTTCTGATGCTCATGTGCAGACGGTGCTTTTGATACGATGGGATGAGTACTGAACAGTCACAGGCAAGAATTGATTCTACAGCTCATTCCCAGCAACAAATGTCTCCTGGAATTTTTTTTAAAAAGCTTCGTTTTCGAGTTATTTCACTTTTAAAATTTTTATCACCGATTTTTTATCGACCTTACCTCAGTAAAACGGCTATAACTCCTCGAATTTTCATGGAAATTAAAATCTGGTTACACCGTTGGGAAGAGCGTGAAAAAAAAACATTTTTTCAAATCGGAAAACTGGGTGAAAATTGGACATGAAACAAAAATTGGTCAAATCTTGGAAATCTCAACTTTTTTCAAAGGCTCAAAGGTTACGTAATCCTGCACGTGAATTTTTACCTGTAAGCCTAAAACATGCGCAAAAATCGCAGCTTTCCAATGGACTAATTATTTGTATTTGGAAAGTGGGGCTTATTACAAAAAAATTACATTTTTCCGCGTTCAAACACAAATTTCTGTGATTAGCCCCACTTTAAAAATAAAAATAATTAGACCGTTGGAAAGCTGAAATTTTGGCGCATCTTTTAGGGCTACAGGTAAAAATTCACAAGCCGGATTACAGAACCTATGAGCATTTGAAAAAAGCTGAAATTCCCAAGATTTGACAAATTTTTCCTTTTCAAGTCCAATTTTAAGCAACTTTTCCGATTTAGAACAAGATTTTTTCCATCAAGAAGATAGAAAATTTCACGGTTTTTCCAACGGTGTGATTAGATTTAAATTTTCATGAAAATTCGAGGAGTTATAGCCGTTTTACTAAGATAAGGTCGAAAACACGAAAAAATCATCTCAAGTGAAATATCTCAAAAACGAAGCCTCTAAAAAAATTACCGAAAGACATTTTTTGCTGTGAATGAGCTGTGGAATCAATTCCTAATCTGTGATCGTTTTGAAATGTAACGCCCTGTATATTGGACTACTTATAAACTAATAAGCGCAATGCCTGTCAATTTCATCAAAATCGGATCATTTCACCAAGTTTTGGTCTTTCTAAATTACAATTTAAACTCAACATTCACGTTTCAAAGATACGATCTAACTTGATAGACGTTCTTTCAAACAGCTCAAAAAAACAGCAAGTGTTCAAATCTGAATCGCCAGGTACGAACCAGTTGAGCGGGGCCACTTTGAGAGTTCTCGCGGAAGTAATTTCCTTTATTCGGCAAATACATTGAACGCCCTTTGACCAGGAGTTTCAAGTTGGGGTCTTTGGCGGTTTCAGCTACCCGGGTAATTGGGGGTTTGTCTTGGGAAAGCGCTGCCGCTCAATTCGGGGTTAACTTGTGAACACTTCGTTAACGAACCGGCACCAACACGGCGAAGAAACTTCGCCAATATAATTCTCCTCTCGGGCGAAACACCTAGAGCCAGTCCAAAATTGAGGGTTCCAGGGATTGGAGTAGAAATAGGATGTACCAATATGCATTTTGGGAATTGATTTATCCACAACAAAAATTATGCAATTTCTTGCACCTTTATTCTGTGGGTCCTATATTCTAATTGTCTGGACGGTCCAACATTTTTAGGTTTGCCGATGCACACTGATAGGAGAAACTACATTCAATTTGACTGAGGCTCTTGCACTATAATGGAAAAGACTCGAACATTCCAAATAGTTGGAGGTTGGTTTTTTGAATTCTGACTGAATGACAATTCTGAATTTTCACTAGCTGGGAGTTCTACAGTCTAATGGCCAAGACTCCTTTGTACTGCTGGGCTGAAATCTCCTGGATTTTGATTTGCTGGTATTTCAGAATTTTTAACTACTGGAGGATCCTTCACTTCAATGGCTGATGCACCTGGATCTGATTGGCAGGAGTAGCCATATGAGGCTCCTGCATTCTGATGGAAAAGACCAAACATTCCGTGTAGCTGGAGTTTGACTACAATTGCCTGCGGCTCCTGCATTCTGGTTAGTTACAGATTCCGATTGGCAGATAATTCTGCATTTTTATTTGCTAGCGGTTCCTAAATTCTGTTGGCTATGGCTTTCTGATTCTGATTGGTGGATGCTCCTGTATTCTGATTTGCTAGCGATTCTGAATCTAATGCCTGAAGGATCCTTCTCTTTGATGACCGAGGTTCCTGGAGTCTGATTGGCAGGGATAGCAGCATTCAGATTGTCTGATTGGCAGCTGTTATTTGAAATAACAAGCATTTTGATTCTGATTGGCTAGAGTTAGCTGCATTGATTGTTTGATACTTCTGCGTTCCGACAGGCTTGATACTCTACAGGCCGGGCGAATTGTTCCCACATCCTACATTTTTATTGACTAGAAGTTTCTGCATACTGATTGTCTGAAGCTCCTGTATTCGGATTTTTGAAGCTCCTGCATCTTGATTGACATTAAGTTCAAGCATTCTGATTTACTGTGACTTCTACAATTTGATTGACTAGGGATATCTGGATATCCATGCCTAAGGCTTCTGTATTCTTGATGGATAATGTTTTGCTTGCTCAGATTGTTCAATGCTCTACATTCTGATTGGTTCAATTCTCCAGAGGGTAGACAAACTGTTTCTACTTAAAATAAGGGTCCTACACGCTGCTTGACTGAGACTTCTGGAATATTCATTTCTATGGCGATTATGTTCATGCTTTCTGATATGCTGGAGGTAATGCTTCTGAAAGGCTTTGGCTCCTTTATTCCTATTGGATGGTGGTTCTTACATTCTGATAGGAATTTTTATTAGCTTGGTGCTCAAGAGCTCGGGAGAATTGTTTCCACCTAACAGAGATTCAACAAACCTGCACGGCGCAGATTTTGCCAATGTAGTTTTCCGCTCAACACTCAATCTATCTTGTGTACATTAATTTGTAAATCAATATTTACTTAATAATAAGTAAATGCATTCGCTTCTCAGGCCTTTCCTACCAACCTCGTAAATTGAACATCGGAAAATCGATTTTTTGTCGCCCCTGCACCACTGAGCCTACTCTTTCCGCCGCATAACCTGTTGTGAGGAACAACTCCGTAGCAAGTTTATTCAGTAGCAACAAGTTCCCCTCGTATCAATCCCACTCCCGTAATTGAATCCCGAATATAAACACAATGTTAGGAACGTATTCCCTGAAGGAAAAAACACCATTTCAAACTTTGTGAGCGATGATAGGAGTCCGTGATAATGAAAGAGGAACTGGGGAGGAGTAATTCTGTTATAGAGGCTGGTATTGAAGGAAATTCATTTATCACTCGATGTAGTTGCTGATTTCTGAAGAAGGTTGGTAGCAATGTCATTAGTATCATGCGTGCTTCATCAACCTTCTAACTTTTTTTTCTGCTGTCTCTCACGCCGCCTGTGCTGCCATCTACAGAACGAGGGTCCATCAAGTTGCATCAGATATTCAGGAGGCTTTTAGAGAAATTGAGGGGAGAGCGGTGTCGAGAATATTCGATATTCTGGCATCGTGAGTTTCGATGTTCGAGCTGGAAATGGTTTATCGGCTCTTCATGAATGATTATACATTGAGAAGCGAACATTTCTGCCAAGTGGGTTGGCAGTGAGCTTCCTCACACATTGTATTGGTCATACTGTGCCATATATTGGTTCAAATAGGTCAAATAGAAAACAGAAGGTGTGAGAAATGTGTCGGAGGCACGGAAATGATCACAATCTCCTACACATTGGGAATATTCACCAAAAATGCACTTATGACGTCATGTGATTGACACGCGATCAGCCTGTGTCAAAAAAGCCTATTCCAGGAGCAACTCTGGCTAATCTCAGTTCCAATCAACTATCTTGAAATACAGTAACACGTCACTATACTTGTACTATAGAAATGAACGCCTGCCAAGTTTGGTGGGAACCATTGCTTCTCCACAGAATAAAACATGGGCATACTAAATAACTAGCTGTGAAATTAATTGTACTGTTTTGTTTGTTTCAAGTAGAGGAGTATAATATTCATGGGTGTCTTTGATAAATTCCCCAACGTGTCACTACGTGGAACTGTTGCGAAACTGTAGTTGTTGTTGGAATTAACCACAGATAGATCGAAACGGACACGAGACATTCTCCAGAGTACGATGTGAACTGTCATGAAAATAGTCAAAAATTTAGGTATGAACGGCTACTCAAACTTCTGATTTAGAGACATGCGCGGAACGATGTGAACTGTCTTGAACATATATAGTCAAAAATTTAGATATGAATGGCTATTTAAATGCAGAACGATGTGAACTGTCTTGAACATATATAGTCAAAAATTTAGATATGAATGGCTATTTAAATTTGTGATTTAGATTTTTTTTTAACGGACCATTCATGTTGCTCATGAAAGTTTGTTATCCAGATTAGGCGGTCATGAATAGGCGCCCTGCAAAATTTCAGCTTCTTGGGGTCACCAGTTGCAAATTTAGTTCCCCAGCTGATCAGGGAGGATTTCAATTTTGGTTTATCATTTCAATAATGAACTCTTGGAATCGACAAAGAACTATTTTTTATCCCCCCCCCTCAAAAAATGTTGGTTTACGCTTCAAGGTACGTAGAATTCAGAAATGGAATACAAATTTTGCCGTCCGTCCGACATCCGCAATAAGCGAGATCTTTCATGAATTACCATGGACCGATTTTTAAGAAATTGGGTACATGGACTCCATTTGGAGTCTGGTTGTGCCCCGAAGCTTTTGGTTGATGTCAATCACTTCTAAGGGTTGAAAAATAAGGTTTGAAATTTTCAAAACGCCCCAAACTCAAAAACTTCCGATATAAAGGTAGTATTGTTTTTTTATCAATTTAAAAAAGTATTGAATATTCAGGATCGAATGAGACCACCCAGAGGTCTGAAGGACAAACCGTCCGCTTCCTATGAGAACTTATGGGGGTGGACTTACGATAATTCAGAAACACAATAAGATAATCCCTTCAATGGCGTCATTCAGCCTCCCCAGCTCGCAAGGAGTTCAGATTGACACCTTCAGCCAGCTAAGTAATTATCTGTCTTTCGGGTTCGGAAGCGTGTTCTTTTGGTCAAATGAATGCCGACACATGCTCCAAGAGCGATTCTGAACCGTAGAAGTCGCCCAGGCTACAAAAATGTCTAGAACTCAGTAGGAACTGATCGGAAAAATATATTGTATATTTGTGAAACATCCTGTGAATTTCATTAAAATAGAAAGATTTTTCGATTTTTTGAAAAAATGTAAGCTTACAGTTTGTATGTCTTGCAAATTTTCTTGGTTCACACAACATAATAACAGCAGGTCCCAACATAGATAAAAGTTGCTAACAGGTGATGTTTACCGGGAGAGTGCGGTATCTCAGAGCACCCTGAAGCAAACAAACTCGGGTCTTTTCCGCTGCACAGCGATACAAGCCGGGCTTAGGCGAGCAGGAGCGTCGCACTATAAACCTCCGTGCCCGAGCAATGTGTGCCCAACCTATAATGAAATCCCCGACGTCAGGACACCTCCGACCCCCCTCTCTGCAACGATGTGCCTTTTCCACAGCAATAAAAGGAAAATGGGATCTTTTTATAGGATCGCGGACTGTTCGGAATATTGGAAATGAAATACGAGAAGACAGCAGCGGCACCAGGCGTATTCGGTCATTCAGGTATTACCCGTACGAACCAACTACTGTCCGCCACAAACTAATATATTTTGAAATACAGTGTAGGTGGTTTTGGACCTACAGGGTTCGGCAGCATAACATCCTTTTTTCAAAATTGAATAAAACGCATTGTATGAATCAGAAAGATTGTAATTTGGTTTTTACAATGTAGTTACACTACCAAAGTTTGTTTTACAGTGTTTTTAAGATAAAATCACTTAGATGACGTCCCTCATTCTCAATTCAATGACTATTATGTTGGAAATTTCTTGCTGATTCGTACTTTAAATCTTGAAGGATCCTTAGATGGTTCACATACACACGGGAATTCAAAAAACCCATAGAAAACATCACAAGGAATAAATTGGGAGACCCGGCCACTGCAAATCGCCCCTGATGGAGATGAGGCGTTCTGGGAAGTGTTCCCTCAGAAAAAGCCATGTATAGTTGTTACTGGTGTTACAGGATTTTTTTGTTTTTTTTGGACCTTTGGTTCTAACAAGACGGTGCAGCAGCACACATCGCAAGAGCATCGATGTCTGTTCCTTTAAGATTTAAAGAACGACATCAGAAAGGAATTTCCAATATAACGTCCTGCTATGCTTGAAAGAGACATGACAAACGCCAGAGTCAAAAATCGGTATATTCAATAAAATTGAGAATGGGGTCGTCACCTAAATGATTTTATCTTCAAAACTACGTGGTTCCCATTTACCCTAGTAGTTGTCTGCCCCCAACTAGGCCTAGGTAAATGTGCTGCATCCATCTGGTCGGCGAGCAATCGCGCCAAGGAATGTAGCCGAGCTGAAGTCCTTAAGCACTCTTGCACACGGTCGGCGGTAACCCGCGCCGGGCATCAAGTGCTGTCCTGTGCTTTGTCTTCGTTGAGTAGGGACCAATCAAATCGACGAGCCGACGTGAAGCCGATCGCCTTCACACGCCGTCATAACATACGTAAAAAAAACTTTGGGAAAACCAAATTACAAACTTTCTGATTCATACAATGCGTTTTATTAAGTTTGAAAAAAGGGTGTTATGCTGCCGCACCCTGCAGTAGAGGCTACGCAGTTCTATCAAATTATTTGCTTTTTATAGAAAGAAAAAGTGCATTTAATTATAAATAATTCTCCTTCCGACAAACACACACACCCCTCCTAACAGTAGCAAAGCAGTCCATTTACCCACAAGAGGCTCAAGCCAAACCAATCCAAGACCCAATGCCAAGGATGGCCTCCTTAATTACCGTTTTGATATCCAAAAGTGGAATGTAGTCCTGAGTTGTCCTGAGATGTCAATGAAGGGACTGAGATGAAGCGCTCAGCTGAGGATACTTCGACATTATGCGAAACCCAATTACAGGGATATCCAAACTCTAGTCAGGGAAGACCTGATAGATATTTTCAGCTTCCTTGTTATCAAAAGAAGGGAGGTTGTATATCGATACCTTAAAGCACAAAGGCGCTGAGTCCAAAAAACGGAGTTTTGAGAAAAACGCTAAAGAATTTTTCACCAGTGCACACTTCTTAAAATAATGGCTTGCTACACTAAACTCTTTAATTTCTTCAAGAAATTTTCAAGCTTTAATCGTCAAGAAGGTCAATAATAGTTCTGTTGAATTTGAGTATTTCTGAAATTTTATTATTATTATTATTATTTTCGCTTTTGTGCTTTGAGGTATAGAATCTATACCTGAATATCTGATATCTGATAATATCTGATATTGTACATTACAGGCTAATTATTTCATATTATAGTCATCACAGGTGAATTCGCTACATCCTGCGTAGTCCAATGTTATTTAAGCTAAGCTATATCACCCACCCATCTTGATAAATCTCAATTCGAGAGGAATCAATCACATATCTACCCTGGAAATTTTTGTATATAGGTGTAGAGCTTAGAGCGATATCGCATGTGATGGGAGATTAAAATGAGCATCAAGTATCGACATCAGTGTCGTTACAAAGAACAAATAGATAAAATAATGTTCATGTTCGAGACACGAGCTTGACCGGTCGTTATAAAGCCATTACGTAAGCTTTTTTGTCCTACTGCCACCACAGGACGTGTCCCCTTCCCAGTCTACTCCTATAAAACAATCCCCTCACCGGTATGGGAATCGCTTTTGACGTGAAACCTTTTCAAAACAGTTTAGCGAGCTCCCGGATTTACGTAATCTCTCAATTTCCTACCGATCTCATCCTCTTCCAGGGCGGCAGGGGTGAGACACGAACAGGAGCCATCCCTTTTTCGTTACAGTCTAAGGTGCAACTGACAGTCTCCCGGATTGATCATACTCAGGAAAGGGAGCCAACTGGTCCAACAGTGGCGGCAATAATAATCGAGATAAAAATAATGAAAAATTATTTCCTTCTTTTTTCGTATTACGTAAGTCATAACTTATAAGGTGGGTTTTTCAATACATTCGAAGGACAATGCAGCCCTATAGGCATAGCTTGTGCTGGCCTACATTCCCTCTTTCTCCCACATAGATACACAGTTAAACCTTCCATTGTAACTGGATGGACCAGTTTTCCCAACTGAGGTAGAAACTTTTCCGAAGATGTCTATGGAAAAGGGAACCCAAGTAATGTTAGAACCTTCATCCACTAGGAAGGAACTAGTACAAAGAAATGTTTTCAGGAAACCAGTTTCCCAATAAGCTCTTTGTACTAGAGAGGGTTAACTGGTCCAACCCGAAGAGCCACCAATACTTGATCAGTCCTTCCATTCGGTTTTATAAGTATTTTTGTCAAATAATTCTAGAATAAATAACGTTTTTTGCTTCAAACCTTGGGATCCAGTGAATTTTTGTCATCATGAGAAGAAGAACTGAAGATCATCCTTAGGATACTGACCTGAATAAGTTCTGATCGAGTTTTCATACACAGACGGTGACCAAACTCTCTTCGCTAGGATAGTAATATCGTAGGACGGCGGTAGTGGAGCCAAATCGCGAATGAGAAGATGCAGAGTTGTTTACTCTTATACGACCGCAATACTCCGATCCGAAGGGAAAAACGGATCAATACAGTCTGCCTGCTTACTCCTAGCAGTATCCTTGAGTCTGGAGACGTCCCCCCGGGATCGTCGAGAGAGGCGTTCGGGAGCACTCGGGAGAAGGGAAGTCATTGTTTCAGCCCTGGCCCTTTCAGAACAATACTTGGCCTAACTAACTTTGCTCTCCGATTGCTCCTTCCACTTCATTCAAGCGAACTCCTTTCATCCATCAGAGGTCTAACGAGCTGGATCTTCATGAGGGAGGTCGGAAGTTTTCAGGAGAAAAAAAATTGGGGTTGAGAAGAGGTATCGAAAAAGGGTTTCAAAAAATCGAAGCGGAGCATTAATCAGACAATCTTTATGGGAAGCTGAGTCACGTACTTACTAAAGAAACCCCTTCCTGGTCGAAAACAACTTTTCGTCATGTCAGCAAAAGGAACTGTCTAGTTGAAAACACAATTCCCCCCAAAAAAAAACTTCATGTAAAGAAGGCGTAGTGCCCTTGTTGTGCGATCCAAAGCCTTCTCTGTCCATACACCACCTGATTTTTAAAGATTTTTCCCCTTGAGAGACGTATCAGTGGTCTCCAAGAGTGCACCACATTTTAAGGCACTGAACCGAAAAAAGTCAGCTCTGCTGCTCGCACCGCTGATTTGCCATTCTAGAAGATCTCAAATGCAACATTTCAGTAAAAATATACATTGGAGGTTCCTTTTTTTTAACCTAATCCAAGAATAGAAAGCTTTCTTATTATCGGTAGATAAAAAAAGCTAGGGTAATAATAGTTATACTTATCTATACTACACCAATGACAAACCACAATAAGTCTAAACTGAGATCTCAGGCTTAAAACAGTCGTACCTACGAAAGGAATGCTGTTTAAGGTTTTGTCCCTGTATGTACCTCAGCTAGATGCGGTTCGGTTGCGAATTTACCTCCACCCAACCTCCGACCAACAAGGGCGTATAGGTCGAAAGAAGGGACGGAGATTTAGTGGCGGTTTAGAGTTTCAACCTCAACTTCGCCCACACCAATCGCCGTAAAAGCTGGAACCCCCACCAGGTAAAAAAGTGGTCTGCTAGCAAATTGCTTGTCACTTGCTTTTCCCCGAAGTTTGCATGAAACCTAATGGACCTGCAATCTCTCTACATAGAAGTTGGGGGAGGTGGTTTTTGCTCTCCAGATGGATGGCTGTGATTAGAAGGTGGAACGGACCTCTTAGAAGGCAAAATTCGTTATCGCATAAAAAGGGCCACTTCAAATTTAAATCGCTATAAACCGGTGAAAATAAAAGAGAATTTACTTATCGTATAAAAGAGATGTACGTCTGTGATCCTGGTAGACCGTTGATGAACGAATCAACTTCCTATTAACCCATTCAATGCCTTCAGGGACCTTCTTACTACTATATCCTCTCCTACGAATTAATTTCTCGACTGATAACTTCTCTAGGGTCTTATGGGTCAGATATAAGCTACCATGGAATGAGAAGATCATGCCAAAAATCATCTCATCCTACCCGAGCCCCTGAAATCGTAAATCCCCTACTGTGGACACGAAAACTGAGAGAACAGTGCAAAAGGACTTTGGGTTAACATTAGTTCATCCATAAGGGTAGTGGAGTGTCGTACCACTAGGTACTATTACTATGGATTAATCTGAAAAATTATTGCTATGAAGCTATTTTCATACAAAATCTATCTACTTTCTATCTTTCGCGTTTTTAATAAGTATAGTTACCCCTAGTACCGATGATTTTGTCAGCACTTAACACATGGTGGGATGACGTAAACCTTCAAGTAAAAAATATATTAAAAACATTGTTTTTATCATTTTGTTTCTTTTAACAATACTTAAATAACAACCTAACATCTTGGAATGAAACAACAAAGAGTAAATAACGCGTCTACAAGAATGTGTTACAAGAGAATTCATCTAGAAATATTATTACGCAATATTGCAAAAATAACCGCACTTAACTTGGAAAAATCACAAATTTTTAGACAAATTTCACTGTTTATCTATTTCACTGTCTATCATCAAGAACCTTAAAATAAAATAAAAATTTTAGAAAATTCATCATTTACAGCACTTTTCTGATCGATGATTCTGGTCTTGGACATTTGGAACGCAAATTTTTTGTTTTTCTATGAACATAAAATACACATCGGACTTGTTTGTCAAGAACTACGATTTCCAAATTCTCTGAAAAGCCTCGCAGTTCCTAACATGAGGTGGTACTAATGTAGAATTCTACATCTGAGATATCATCCCCGAAAAACAGCTCTCTCCTTCCAACTCTTGCAGAACGCGACTCTGGCTTGAAAAAACGGCTAAAAAAATGATTTCACAATGATCGCAGAAGGTAGCTGCGAACGTTAAAAAAATCCATTCACGCAGCATGAGTTAAAAGGCGAACTTTCGACAAAATGTTTAAAGCTATGATTAGGAGACTTGAAGTGGTCAACCTTGTGGGTGTGGCATATAGCACGAATCGTTCAAATTATACAATCAATCCCTTGGTTAAAAATATTTTAAATCTCAAAAAATACTTTCTTCGTCTCCACGAACTCATAGAGAACCCACACATGAATTTTTATTTTTCCCCTAATTTCTGTATCCCATAACAATATACTGTATTCAAAGGGTACAGTCAAATGGTACGTACTATGTAATGAAAATGTTGAGAGTCCATATTCATGTTCTACTCTTTGCCACGAACTCATAGAATCACTCGGCTATTGCATTTTTGGGTAAGTACAACAAAAATACTCAGTCTTTCATTATTTTCTATGAAGATTTATTCGTAGATTTTTATATCAGTGTACGATTATTTGATTAAATATCTAGAATACTGTGTTGGAAGAATTTACAGTAAATGAGAAATTTAGGAGAATATATTAATCGAATCTTTCTTCAAAAGGAGGTCCACAAACTCGTTACGAAATGAACGACAATACCAGGGTGGGAAGAAGGACGATGCAAGACAAGGGTACCTTCTCTGGAAGCTATCGAAAAATATCTGAAACCCCCGAGTCCTCGATCAAGCTTTTAAGGGCGTAAGGACCAAGGTTACTCACTTCGTCTTTATAAAAAATACTCTTTTAACTCTTTTGAGATAATGGAACACAAAAATTGCATTGGAATCCCTCCAGACAGTAAGTAGAGTTCAACCACCAGTGAAATAATACGGTTTTTATTTGCGAATGAACCTTTGACCTGATTCACAATGCTTCTTGATAATGCATGGATTAAATAAGATGGTTTATTTCAAGGAATATGAGATCTTATGCAGATTGGATCCCATTGCAATATCGAAGCTTTCTTCCAAACTATGCAACCTAACTGTGAAGGAGAGCGTTATGTATGGAAATTACTCTCTCCTCGTCTATTCCACGGTATTCTACACTTATTCCGTTATACGAGGGATAATCAAGTCAAATGGTTCCCTCGATGTGGCAATTTCCAGCTGCAGTAAAAGTCTTATTTTATTATATAATTGAATTCCAGCCTCAGCGTAGCTTTCTCCGTGGTGTTCATTTTCTTTCCCGGGGTCGGCCGTCTCTGGTGTTTTCATCGATCCATTCTTGAAACAAGATACGTCACTCTGGCTCCTTCAAAACCTTTGGAACAAGAGTTGTCTCCTGCGACCGAACTTTAACCGAGACAACTTCCAAGTTGCTCAACTATAAGTCGTGTATTCTGTGACATTGTTTCAAGTGACAGAACGAAGATGTTAAAACAACATTTTAAAAAAATGTGGATTTTTCAAATGTTTATTTCATTAATTTTTTGGGCAAAAGGATACGATAATTCAATGGGCTTTTCAGAGAAAGTAGCGAGTTTCAAACACAAGATGTATATTATGTGCCACCTTTACTTGGGTTTGTGACTGTGAGTGGATATTGAAGGTAGGCTGCATTGCCAAAACTGCTATTTCCATTTCATCACTTTTCATTTATTATTTTGGATTCTCCATAGAGAGGGTGATGTCCTTCCATCCCCTATAACATCAGGTACTCCTTCCATACAGCCGTTATTTACCCTCCCCAGATCTTTTTTTGGTGTGAAACAGTAATTTTGAAAAAATCTGACGTGAAATTATATTTATTATTTTATTTTAAGTGAATAATAATGTTTATGTAGATTAAATCATGGAGTCCCGAATCGGTATGCCAAAGAAGACATCAATTGTCCGAATTTTTCCATTCAATGTATTAGATCAAATGCTCTTTATAGGATACTACTACTTATTCACTGATGTAGGGACGGGGGAATGTGGACTGCACGGCTGGTATCAAACATTCAGACGTATAGGAAAGGAAACATGGAGAAGTGAACTTCTCCCTTACGCAGTTCTTCACAGGACATAGACTGTCTTATGCCTATCTGCATGAAATGGGAAAGGTATCTGCCCCAACATGTTTACACTGCCAGAACAAAGAGGAAGACGATGTGCTCCACAACTTTTTCAAATGCACCAAATGGGCGCCTGAAAGAAGTCAGCTGATGGCAGAACTGGGGTTAGCCCCCGGGATGAGCTGGAAGGTGAGAGGAGCTGGACTGCTGTGGCAGAGTGCACAGAGAGCATCCTGACAAGGAAGATACTCTAAAAACGAGAAAGATAGAGGAGGGGGCATCTCAGCCCGAAGTAATGTGTTTAACGGTTCCAGGCTGAGTTCCAACGTGGGAGAAAAAGAGGTGTTTTTTGTCGTAGGTTTGAATCCCACGTAACCTAAAGACGCGGACCCTTCATGTATCTTACGAGATCCAACTCCACCTATGGATCCTAAAGATTTTCTCACCTGCCGCCGGAAAAAACTACTACGACTGACAGTCACCAAAAATTGGCTAAAAGGTTACACTTTTCTCATCGGTTTTTATTGATCACTCAAATGGTTTTAACATTAGCCAAAACCAAAGTTCTACTTTCGACTAGGGAAGTAATAAGGAACTATCTACTTGTAGTTTCCCGTCACTACCATAGTGCCCAATTGTAAATTTTCACTACGATAATTCAAAAAACCGCAAAACTTTCACATTCTTCTATAAGTTACTAGAAAAGGTTACTTACTGATATCGAGAACAATACGTTTTAGTAACCCTCCACTTCTAGTTGTTATTTTATCTCGACGCACGAATGAGGGGAGGAAAGGTAGAAAGAAAATTAAACGTCTAGGAGGATTTCAATCGATTCCACGGAATTTCTTCTTTCATAGGGCAAAACGTAAACCTGCAGGGAACCAGCTAAAGTTCTTCTCAACGTTAAATAGAAAGCCTGTTCCTTTTCAATTTGAAATTTTATCTCTAAAATTCAAAAATGATGGAATAGTTGATTTTTTGTTTTAAACAATTCTTTATTGCACCAAGTATAACTTATTAACAATATTATTTTGAAAATATGGACAAGTATTCAAAACTAAGATATATCACTGAGTTTTGCTAATTCACAGCTTTACAAGTAAGCTAAGTTTAGTTGTTTGCTACGCTTCAATCTTCTGATGACATCACTTGTACCAAGGAGTTGGACTGCTTCCTCTTTGATGTGACATCTTAACCGATGTAGGTGTCTCACAGCTTGTAGCTTTATAGCATCGTTTACTGTTTCGATCCGAAGCTCATGATGGAGGCGTTCGTTTCAAAAGTACCACGGTGCATTGACAACCGTTCATAGCACGTTGTACTGGAATCTTTGGATGATGTCTCGATTTGATGGAGCCGTACAGCCCCAAGGCTGAGCTCCGTTAGTCCAGACTGAATATTTGATGCATATCAATAGTCATCATTAATTAAAATCACCTAAACACCATTAATAATTATTATTAATAATAATTAAATGAGATTGAATAATTTGTACGTTTTTTTCCAATATTGATCACGGTTAAGAATAAGGGTTTTTTAAAGGGAAACTTAAATAACATCTCATTTGTAAACAAAATGGAATATTTTAAAACTGCTAACTCAGACTTATTAACCCGGGTCACTTGGTCACAAGGATTTTCCACAGAAACGATATGCCCAACGAAACCAAAGTCAAGCTACGGACCTGTTCCATGTACCTGCTAAAACTATGATTCTAAAACGATCGAATCGGTTCACATGATAAATATATACAGATGTGTTCGATACGACACTTCACTGACACTGTCAACTCGCCGATTCCAGATGTCAGTCACCATCGGTTGGTAATCCCTTCACGGACGTTCCCTAGGGCCTACCAGGGGCTTTTGGGAACTTCTTCAGAATCTGATTGCGAAAGTGGGTCAATCGAATGAGTCCCAACCGTTCCTTCTCAATGCTAACAGAACGGTTCCAATATAAACCTAAACTAGCGGATACGGGGGTGCGAGTAAACTGTGAAATAATGGAGTCCTCTGTTTCCATTTGGGTGGGTGTTGAATCTCAAACGCGATGTGGAAATGAAATTTCGCAACTTGCTTAATAGAGGAGTATATTCCTTCTTTGAGTCTTCACACATCAATACACAGAATACGGGAGAACAGTATGGAATCAATAGGGGTGATGGATGCTCGTGAGTGTCGGTCATGTGAATAAGAAACAATTCTAAGCCAACGTTTTGCCCAATTTATTGGTGCGATGTTTGTAACCCTGAAGATATTCAATAATTTGGGTGACATTGAGTGCTTATAGCCGTTGCTTATTCATTTAACCGACCTAGAACTTCATCGTCCTATTGATTATCAGCTCGGGGCCGAGAACTTATCCGCATTACTACACAGAACCTGTTGGTTCGAAGATTTGAAACCGTTCAGAACGCTAATCGGTATCGAATTTTTCGATATGAAACCCGACATTCTCGATCAATTTTCTGGTGTTTAGAAACATTTAGATTCCACAGAACGATTGAATTTTGGTTTATTATTTTCAATAATGAACCTTTGGAATCGACCAAGAAAAAAAAATTTTAACACCCCCTCAAAAGTTGATGGTTTACGTTTCAAGGTACGTAGAATCCAAAAATCTAATAAAAATTTGGCCGTCCGTCCGCCGTACGCCGTACGCCGCACTTTCCCCACTTAGCATTGACTGATTTTGATGAAATTTGGTATGCAGGCTCCATTTGGGGTCTAGTTGTGCCCCGAAGATTTTGGTTGATGTAGGTCACTTCTAAGGGTTCCAAAATCAATTTTGAAATTTTGAAAACACCGTAACTCAAAAAAATTTGATATAAAGGTATTGTTTTTCCTTCAATTTAAGATTCTATAGATTTTTAGAATTTTTTGAGACCACCCAGAGCTCTGTAGGACAAACCGTTCGCTCACTACGAGAATTTTAAGTTTGGACGTACGATAAATCAGAAACACGAGTGTGAATCGCAAAAGAGGCCTAATCTCCGTTCAAATTAAAGCTGACCGAAATGCGATCGATGTTTTTCTTCATGTTGGATGGTTGGTGGCTTTGCAGACGATTGATCTATATGGAAAAATAAAAAATTAAACCATTGTGAAATAATTTGCAGCGTTTTCTATTTACAATGAATGACCAGAGTACATATTGTGGGTAGATAACTGTGTTTCCTCAAAGAATAAGTTTTGTAATGGGGTAATAATTTTGGATCTTAGCCAATTGACGGCCAATTTTCAAAATTAAAATAAAACCAAAATTTTTCGTTAATTTAAAATATAAAATTATATAGTAAATAATTGATGCACTTGGAGAATTAAAAAATTGAAATAATACCAAAAACCGAAAACATGCAAAAATTGACTAAGAAACATGCAAAAAAAAACTGTTCCTTGCAAAAAATGGTGAAGAAAGGGGGTCCATAATTTTCCACTTATTGGTCGTAAATTGCAAAAAGGTTATAGTAAGAGTTTCTTCAATATTATATTGCTTTTTAAAGTACAATCAGTTCAGTTCCCCTTCAAGCATCGACCTCCTATCCGGTAAGATTTAAGACGAACTTCGGTATGTCTGTGAGGTTCGAGTACACACTGCTCCTCAACGTAACATTCGTGCAAATTGGGGTTTTGCGTTTTCGGGTGAATGGAAATATTTTGAAATTGGCGATAGAAAGCGATATTATAATTATATAAAACGAGGGGTAGGTATTTTACTTATACATTCATTCATTTTACGTTAGGTGTTGTCAATAGAATAAACCTCTCACTTGGAATTCTTCTTTCTACGGTTGTATTGGAAGGGTAGCGGAATAGAGGTTCCCACCTCAACTTGTGTATACTGCGGTTTGTTTGGGAGTTTAAGCCGAGTAGAAACTTTCTACGTGGCCTGGACGCATATGGCCGCACACTTGCCACTTGCCACACCCTTTATTTACCACCGACCTTCAACGAGATACCCGAAAACTGAAGTTAGGTTTTGGACGAATCAATATGTTCAACGGGGAAGAGCGCTTATTATACAATTTTTCACCATAATGCAAATCGGACTCCTTTTCGAGTGTTCGACTTTTTGTAGATAGGTTTGGTTTGAGGCAGCCTTTATTTTGAGATTGGTAGGTACGATGTTTTGAACAGCTCTAAGCTTACTTTGAGATTAGAAACCAAACTATCAACACATGGAATTATTGTAACAATAAAGCCCGCAGGCTTGTGTAGTTGGGCACACACAAATTCAATCAAATCTTTTGATATTTGAATGGTTGGAGATTTGAATGTTATATTACGCTTTACTTTCTTAATACAATGTTGGGGAATCGAGGAAAAGCTCGAAACTTCTAAAATAACAGACCTGAAAATTAGTAAAAATGGACTCCACTCCATAACTCATACTTTTTTGTTGATTAAAGCATCTGGTTTAAAAATTTGCATTTCATACTTACTAGGGGCTATTTTACGATTGGGGACAAATGCTAAGTCCATAATACGTTTCGAAGTTTAAAACATATTGAAAATATGTTGCAAAATTGCATGTATTAGTATCAAAACAAGAAAAAGTCTACCAAGTTGAGTGGGCACTCCCATACAGTATGGATATTCATGGAATTTTATATATTTAACGAAATATGAAACTTGATTTTCGCGATCATGTTGAAAGTATTCTAAGTTGATTGACATCAACACGGTTGATAATTACTGTATCACTTCACTACACAGTAGATTCGACGACGGTTCTACAGGGAAGTAGTTGTATTCTTGTTCGTTCACACAGCTGATCTGACTTTCCCGAAATCACTACTATTTGCCTTCACTCAAGAAGCAGTGTACCAAACCTCATCATAGAAGAATGAACAAGAAACAAGTCAGCTCCATCATTAACGATCTGACCTTTCCACTATCTCTTCCACTAGTCGCCTAAGGTGGTGTACCAAATTTCAACTCTCTAGAATAAACAGGAGACAAGCTAGCTCCATCGCTCATATTGGAGTGCATCAGCAGCTAAGAGAATGTTTATGGAGACTACAATATAGTTATTGTTGAAATTAACCACATGATGTTAAGGTTTAAACGAAACATCCAAAAATATATTCTTGTGTAGAATGCTTTCTGAAAAAGTTCGATTGTGATTTTTTCCAATCAAAATATTCCTTTTGAATGGGTAGCCCTTCTTATTTATTTCTATAAATCACACAGTTGATGTGTCTCCTAGAATGCCCTCATGAAGAAAAAGAAGAAGAGGAAGAAAATGGTTTATTGAAAAATCGACATAACTAATCAATGTCAATTAGAATTGCAAAATAAACGTTACGACATGGTTCTTTTCGAACCGCCTGCCAGAAGATCGGACTTTATAATATAATAATTAGATGTAACATCCAGGCCTGAGGATCGTTGAGGTGATCAATTGTCTCATCGCGCGACAGATTTGCTTCACCAAGTGCACGACATCTAAACTCCACCAACACCAGACACCTGCACAGGAAGTGGAATGTCGTCTCCAGCTCCCCCAGGCTGCACATTGAGCATCTCTCCGAGGGCAGATGGGTTTCGCGATACGGTTTCGCATTCAGATGAAGGGTCTCTGAGCGAAACCTGAACATCCATCTCAAAGTATTCATGGAATGCCCTGAATCCCTGAGCAAACTCGCGCACTTCACTGCAGGGTCTAGTTCACGATACTGTGTATATGAGTTGGACGACTCCACCCTGTCTCTATGACATGCCCTCTGCTCATCCCTGAAGCCCGTGAGTATTGCAACAATATCGGTCTTGGGAAGTTGTCCGGTTGTCAGCGATTCCATATCTAGACGTCAGCCCCCTCCATATGTCAGCCCAGAACAACCCCGCCCTGATAACTTCCAATGCCACGATCCTAGGCAGCCGAGTGCATGGCATCTCTGCAACCCTTAAGATGACATCAATACATTGTATTTCAGGTGCAACCCCAACGTGAATACGGAATACCCTCATGAGGCTGTGCAACATTTCCCTGGCTGTGGACCCTGGATAAATACCTATTCATGAACGAATTGTCGACATGACGAAATCGTTCGACTTAGCTTCACTTGATATCATAGAATCTGTTAGTGAGGGAGTTGTTTGTTGGCGGGATATTTCAGGACACGCATTTGTTGCTAGCATCCTAGATTCTGGGCATGTTGGAAGGAAGGCTCTTCATCCAGGTTATTCAGCACTACAAACGCCACGAATTACTCGGTATTTTTGTGTTACTCTAAAAACTTTCTTTTTGGTAGGGTTATGAGGGCTCTTGAACATAAAATAAATGTTACTATCATCGAAAGCTCCACGTTAATGTTATGGTATGTCAGTTGTATCCATCATGTGTCTATCACTTGTGATCCATCCATAAAATATTTTGTCACCACCCAACATTGAACATAAGCAATACATGTTGTGTATTCCTTCAGAAGTATGTTTTTTCTGAGTCGACATAGGTATGTTTCCCACAAAAGAGCGAATGAAATAAATCGGAAGAACGGTGTAACAAAGAGCAAAGAGTACAAAAGGGAAGGTAGACCGTAGACGAAAATACAATTGCAAGATAAATTCGATGCCCTTTAGTGGAACTGTCGAGATTGAATTAGAGCGATTCCTTCCACCCGCCCTGGATCGATCGGTGGGTATAAAATACACCTGTGGAAAAGCTTTCACATGATGCATAAGAAGTGGAGCTTACCTGTGGAGGTTGTTATGAGAAATGTCTTCTACTTGCTTCGCTAATATGTTGATGGATTGCCAAACTGGCCCGAATCGACCACAAGGAAAGTCTTACAAAGTGATCACCCCCTCCCCGACCCTCAGTTTAAAACGCTGCAAATTATTACACAACGGTTTATTATTTTTATATAGATCACTCGTCTACAAAATCACCAACCATCCAATATGAAGAAAAAAAGAAAAAAAAATCAAAAAAAAGATCCAAAATTTTTTTTTTTTAATAAAAAAAAAATCAAAATCACCAACCATCGATCGCATTTTGGTCAGCTAAAATTTGAACGGAGATTAGGCCTCTTTTGCGACTCACACTCGTGTTTTGATTTATATATATATATTTCAATATAAACCCTTAAATTTTCGTAGGGAGCGAACGGTTTGTCCTACAGAGCTCCGCGTGGTCTCAAAAAATTCTAAAAATTCCATAGAATCTTAAATTGAAGGAAAAACAATACCTTTATATCGAAATTTTTTGAGTTAGGGCGTTTTCAAAATTTCAAAATTGATTTTGGAACCCTTAGGAGTGACCTACATCAACCAAAAGCTTCGGGGCACAACTAGACCCCAAATGGAGCCTACATACCAAATTTCATCAAAATCGGTCAATGCTAAGTGGCAAAAGTGCCGCGTACGGCGTACGGCGGACGGCGTACGGCGGACGGCGGACGGCGGACGGCGGACGGACGGCCAAATTTTTATTCGATTTTTGGATTCTACGTACCTTGAAACGTAAACCATCAAATTTTGAGGGGGTGTTAAAATTTTTTTTTTCTTGGTCGATTCCAAAGGTTCATTATTGAAAATAATAAACCAAAAATAAGGAAGTTGATGAACTGTCCACACTTTGGATTGAATTGAAATTATTATTCTATTTACTAAGACGGCTTATTCATCAGAGACATGCGAACTGTAAACCGAGGAAGTTGGACTTCTGGGAGTCACTGATAATATTCCGAAAAAAATCCTCTTCCATTCATCATAGAGGGCTAAAATTTGGTGAGTAGGCTCTTGGGGAAGTCAAATCATCTGTTTGAGCATTGAAGCTAACTTCACGGTACATTGAGAGCACTGAAAGTGGTAGAAAGAAAACTGGATCTGCTCGATAACAACTGTTGAAAATAGAAATAGTCGACAGAAATTTCGAGCTCCCAGAGACAGAGGCAAATTGAATGAAATAAATCGATATACTGATCAAATGGTATATCTTGAATGAGATATCGATACCTCCGATAAATCTGAAACAATATATCGATATATCGGAAGATCTACTAGGAAAAACTTGTCCATGTAAGTAAATAGGCAAAAAACAATACAAACATCATATTGGAAGAAATATAACATCTACCTGGATAAACTGGTTGAAGTTATTTAACCAACTGTAAAAAGTAACTGGATATGAATTATCGAAATTTTGTTTCCACTAAAGGAAAGGATCACCCGTATCCGCTTAGCAGCCGATTTCATCACACGACATTTTCAAAAATTGGCCCAATTAAACTGCGATTTTTTCTGCAAATTTTGAGTGTTATATTCCTACATATTTAATATGCAAGTAGGGGTGCCAAGAACTCTAACCTGAATAAATCATTCCTTCTGGATTTGGGAGTCGGCTTCCTAGGTGGCCCATCACAACCTTAAGCCTTTTGGCGACGATTCAATTCACATACCTGAAAAAGAAATAGGATATTTGATTAGTTCAAGTGTGCCAATTTTAGAATATAGATAGCATCTTTATATCATTCTTATTCCCATTTCAAATGTCACTCTGACCTTTCATTTCTAACTAATTCAAGGTTTTTCGAAAATGGTCAAAAGTTATTCCAACAAATTGAAGGTGTTACAATCATTTCTGCTCATCAAAATAGAGAAGCAGAGCAAAGGTTCGTCGATTTTAAATTGAAATAAAATAATCACATTTCAATGGATGCATTGAGGTTAAATGGGTTCGGTTAGCATTACATGGATACCACGTCTTTTCTTCCTTGTTTTTTCTTACCAAGTGTTTTACTTCCGGTAATTACTTACCTAATAAAGAAGGTTTGAGGAAGAACCAATCTATGGTTAAGTATCTCAGCTCACCTTCTATCAATCGGTAAAGACCCCATATCGTATTTACCTTCATCCCCTATTTATTTTAAGAAAACTGATGGAATTTTCTATGAGATCACAAAAGAGGGAGGTTTTTCTTCGAGATGCTGGAAAAGCTCAAGTATACCATAAAAGCCCTTTTCGTTGATGGAGAGGTGGGGAGGGAAAAGGTGCTATAAAATAATGCAATCCTGGCTACATTATTAATATCCTTACAGCTTTTTCATGTTTCCAGCCGCTCTCGGTATAGCGTGTTTAAGCGTCCTGACCCCTTATCGAAGTTTTATCGAAAAAGTATAATGTGAAGGAAAGAAGTTATGAGAGTTGTGCTGTTCTTTCTAGTTCCCGTAAGGTTTTTATGATTTGTGGAAGAGGAGGGCGGTCTATGGGACGGATCGTGTTACTGCGGGCACGGTTCAACAACCGACACATGTGGGGGCATAAGGCGGAACACAATCGATTTCTACATCAAAATTTCGAGGGTGCGTTGAGTGCTAAGAAACTCTTTTGTAGAGACGTTCTATCGTTTCCGATACAAGTTGAAAAGGGAACACTAGAAGAACTATTATACAAAACTATTTTAGGCTATCCTGCATCCAGAATAATGAAGGAAAAAGTCTGCCAAGTTGGATGGGCATTATAGCATAACGGGTACTTGACACATAGCTTATACAATTTCTTGAAGTAAAATGATGTAATGGTGTATAAAGGATGTATTAAGCTCGACTCGCCGAACCTCAGGTATTCAACATGGTGTTTCCAATTTTAAAAAACTCTTGGCAATTTCGTTTTAACCCATTGTTTTTTGATACTAAGATTTTTTTTGGTTTCTCGACTTGGCGACACTAAAATAGCCGCAACTCCCTCAATTATAAAATAAATTAAAATATAATTACACCGTTGGAAAGGGCGTTAAATGAAGAGGGCTTATATACATTTTTATACTTTTTTTTTTTCAAGGATTTTGAATTTTTGAGTTGGCCTATCACCTCACGAGTTGAATTTCTTCCGAAACGGTTTGTATCCCTCCTCAAAAGCTTGCTTATAAATCGGATTTGCCAACAAAACGGCTTATATCCATCCCATTGTTTTCAATCAACAATTTTTTAATTTTTTTTCGAATTTCGGATTTTACATGACTTGAAACGTAAACCATCAAATTTTGAGAGGGCCTAGAATATTTTTTCTCTGCTCGATTCCGAAGGCTCATTATTGAAAATAATGGGTGAACAAATAAAAGAAAATGAAAATGAGACTTTTCTTCAGACAACAAAAACTCGCTTTTTTCAAAGTGGCTCATATCCAAATACAAAATGGCCATGTCTCCCTCAAAACGCTTGCCAAAATTTCGAAATTTGGTCTAACAATCAAAAGTTCTATGCACAAATAATTTGGAAAATTTGGGAACCCTACACAACTTCCATCACCATGAAATTAGTTTTTCTCAATTTCCTACAAATCATTCCAAGAGTATGTAAGCCCGTTTGAAAGAAAACTCAAATTCCCTATCTCCCTATAGCCAAATATTTCTGAAAAAGTAGGATTCGAGGATCAAAAGTAACCTTAAACATTGATGTCGTCTTGATTGAAACATTGAAGGGCAAAACTTTTTCAGAAAGTCAGCTTTCCAACGGTACCTATAATTAAAAAAATTTACAATCGAATTTAGGAGAGAAATTGATTGTAAAATTGTTTTTTACGATACTGTTTGAAAGCTGACGTTCTGAGTAAGTTTGTTCCTCGCCGGAGTGAGATTGGCCATAACTCCCTCAATATTCAATAAAATCGAAACCTTATTACACCGTTGTACCTACAGGATGTTAAATTTTCAATCTCCCTACTGACAAACCAATTTTTTTTAAAGTAAGACTAAAGGGCCAAAAGTAACCCCATTGAAACACAAAACATTGAACACAAACATTAAACATTGAAATTGTATGGTTTATTGAAAACACTACTTTCTTTGATCCATCGTGATTTACTGTAGTCGCTACGAACTCTCTTATAATCTCATCGAAATCTGACCATGGTCTTTCATAGTGAGTTATCCTCTGGAGAATGTTCTACCCATAATATGGTCAGGAAGACATGAAACTTGAATTGTGCTCCTTAACACAAAATGCTTGTAGAAACACCAATGTTGGAAGAACCGAATTTTTCGACCATCTGTAGAAATGTTGATCTACTACTTCAGTTAGAGAGGAAACAACAAACAATTAAGCGATCAAAATATTCTAAATGGGACAAATGAACTATTTCGTTAATAATCATTGTGACATTGGGACTACAGTTAGTGTAGTTAGAGTGATGGCACCTGAAGAAAAACGCAAATAAAGCGAGCAGGGACCTTGGCAATACCTTTGAGAACAATTCAAGAGAAATAAGAGAGCTCGGGCATCCAGCCAGAATAACCCGGTACATCTGCCAGCGCCTGTACGTCTCTTCAAACCTCCGAAATGTCATCAACATTTCGCAGTTTACATCGAACGCTCATGTTTTTGACGGGGCGCTTTTCCATCACTGTTATGTGGAACTCAAGCTTCAATGCGGGAAATTTTCGTGGCCTCTGCTTCGAAACCAGTCCGAATTTCGGTCTGAAAAAACCTGTGCAATTAAGAAGGAATATGAATCCCAAATGCCGTCAAGTCCATTAACGAGTACACTGTACTTAGTGGTTTTGACTGACAACTTGTGTTTTTCTCAACCCACCAACGAGGTAAAAACATTGCCATACAGTAGCCATTATCATTCTCCGAACTCGCTTTGTACTAGTATTTACACGTTTGGTAACGAATTAACTGACATTTCAGCCCCCAAGGTCAATAATTGAGAGAGTGGTGCCATACAAGGAGGGACACAGATTTTGAACTGCTATTCAGTTTCAGGGATGTCATAATGGAAGAAATGGTAAGCTCAGCATGAAAACATTGCGTCAACGGATTGGCAATGGGCTCCACTGAATTATCAACTCCTTCTTTGCCGAGCTTTCGGTTAATTTATTACCTTCTTCAGCGCTCAAAGGAGTTGATAATTCATTGGACCCCATTCCCAATCAGTTGACGTAGTGTGCTTTGTTTAATAGATCTACATAGTTGCTATAAAAACACTGTGTGACATTATCCTAGGATGCTGTAAATACATGCCTAATTGATACTATGTTTTATTCTGCCGTTTATCAGCCTGGAAAAACACATCTCTGTGGATCACATGAACGTGAAAATCATAGTACATTTCGAGGAATTTATCATTGGTACTCACCACTCTATAAATACAACAATCGATAATTTTTATGAAATCGAATCAAATCACTGTTTCAATTGAAATAAAAAAATTCTCGTGGTTTACCATCACTTTGGTGGTAAAAGACCGGATTTAATGATGTAGTATTAGAGTGGTAGAAAAACAATTCATATAAAAAATCAGCAGATTTTTATTAGCGTATACGACTGAGTCCACTGAGTCACTCTAAATGAATAGAAATACAAAATGGAATAACAATTCCACCTACAACACACAAACTACTACACCAAGGTTTAAAAAACTCCGTTCTTGATCTCTCAGCTTTCTTCTGTTGCAATCGATGTCCGTGATTCCCATTCAGGTTTTCAATATTTTGCTTCCCAGTCCAAGAAAAGAGGAGGTTTTTGAAGATACCAAGAAAATATTTCCAACGAAATAAAACGCCAAGGATTCCGTAATCAATGTAATAACGCTAATTTAGACCTACGGCATGTTCCTCGGAGCTGTATTGAATGTTTGAGATGGAAATAGAAATAGTTATCTGATTATTATGAATTTATTCAAACGTTGTTTCCCTGGTTAGGTATTCAGAGAACGGACGAAAGGGAGAGAAATGGTTGATGCATAATATTTCGAATAGGGCAAATACAATCAGCAAAGCAGAGCAGAAATGACGCCTTGCCGTAGGTCAAGGGTTATTTAGGAAATTTGTGGTAGATAAAGTTAGGCTGGAAGGTAATTTGTATGCATAGAACGTCAGACGTGGGCGTAGCTATCGAGATAGCAATGCAGTAGACAAATCCGCCTCTCCCTTCCCGCCTGTCTCCCTTCTCTCGCCGCATGAATGACCGATGAAGACAAAAACAGGTATCCGAATACGTCGGTTAGTTAAGTGTTTAGCCAATCAGCAAGAGAGAGAACCAAAATGAGCCGTTATTAAAATTAAGTACCGGCGCACAGTGAGCCGTAATGGTCAAAACGTGAACACACAACTGATTTTTTTTCTCAAAAACTGAGAGTTTTAGGCGATTGGAGATGTATTTTTGATGCGTGGATGTGGGAGGCAGAAGTGATTCAGTTCCGAAAGGGATCGAATTCATATGTTTTTACATATTCGTTTCTAGGCAGTATATTGGCAATACAGAAGAAGAAGTGTTCAAATAAGCAACTTTTGAACCGGTTAAGCCTAATTTTATTTTACATATATTCACATATTTCGCTGTAAATACATATTTACAAATATCTAACTGAAAAAACTACTTATTTTTTCATTTTGAGCAGTTTTTTATAATTTTGAGGATGAGTCCTTCGTTTCAAAGATGATAATTTGTAGAGTGCACAAATGGCTTTCATAGCTGAGAATCACGGATCTGTGAACCACAGTCAAGGCCCCAAACCCATTTTCAGTCTGTTATGGTTTATTATTTTCAATAGTAATCCTTTGGAATCGACCAAGAAAAAAAATTTTTAACACCCCCTCAAAATTTGTTGGTTTACGTTTCAAGGTACGTAGAACCCAAAAATCGAATAAAAATTTGGCCGTCCGTCCGCCGTACGCGGCACTTTCCCCACTTAGCATTGCCCGCCTTTGATGAAATTTGGTATGTAGGCTACATTTGGGGTCTAGTTGTGCTCCGAAGATTTTGGTTGATCTAGCTCACTTCTAAGGGATGAAAAATAAGGTTTGAAATTTTGAAAATGCCCTAACTCAAAAAATTTTGATAAAAAAATAATAAACCTTTGTGTAATAATTTACAGCGTTTGAGCTGACATCGATCATAGATCATCGAGGATAGGAGAGGGTTTGAATCATAATAAGATTTCAATAGATAATATTTTTTTATGGAATTTCATATTATGAAATTCCATTTAATTGTTGTGATGCGTCGATCTTATTACGATCTTTCTTGGTTCTTCTGGATTAATTTTTGGTTTGGAGTGCGATTTTTTCATGTTGTGAAAAAAAACCTGGACAGAAACTCGGACCTTCGGGCCTCGCCTTATTTACTGCTTAGAGCCTGAAATTCAAGAAACATGGAACATACTTTAGCGGCGCTTTTCGGCGGAGTAGGGATGGGATGGAGAATACCCCCGCGCGACAATTTTCGGGTAGTTAGTCCAAGGCTAAAGCATGCTCCATGCTAAAATAAAATCTCAAACAGACAATTGATCGTTAAATATCTGCATGGGGAGTGATTGACCATATTGACCGTACTATTGCAGATATTCTCAAAGTGTCTGCATCTCCAGTGATTGTGCTGCCTTCACTCCCAACGAGCACCGCCTTCAAGAACGCACTAATAACTTCTGTGGACGTTGAATGGTCGTTCAGTAGGTACAAGGCGATTTTTCGTCCAGATCGTCGTCGCTTCACTTTCGAGCATTTGAAGTTCCATGTAATAGCGAATAATTTCAAAGAGAGTTCCACCTTTCACTACTCTTTTTCAACGAACCAAATTTTTTTCTTTTGAACAACCGTTCATTTTGAGCTTATAAACAATATTGAAAATATTTCAACATTCTTACATATTTACCGCATATTATACAAAAATAAATACATATACATCCATGTTAAGTATTTTGCAATTTTAAATACATAAAAATCCGATCCCTAATTATAATTATTCCATCGAATACATTCGCAGAAGGACTTACAAATCATTGATGCAACAGCTTCCAACAACCAAGTTTTTAACGTCCTAATGCTTCAGAGGCCTTTTCCATCCATTTGGGAGCCGTATCTCAAGTGGATCACCCGCCCTCCCTTTCCAATGTCCGACGATCCCCCTTTTCGGTCTATTCATTAGTCTGGCGTCGCCTCTTAAGTATCAGTAATTATCGAAGGACCATGTATAATTGTACAGCGCCGAATTAGTGTACACCCTTACTTCAATCATGGGGGATAAACCTTAGCATGGCCCCCATACCAGTTTAGTATATTATTATTTTAATGGTGTATTTAGTCGTTTTAAATGAAAAGGCAGTCATGCGATGGCAAAACACAGGCAAACGGTCTGCTATATGGATCCGAGGAAAAGGACTTACAGACTTGAACTTCATCCATCTTCCACCTTAGTATACTAAAACTTTTCGCTTCGGCACGATCGAAGGTAAGGAAGCTAAGTACTAGTGCAGCAAGTAAAAAAAGTCTACTAGTCTAGTCCAAGTTTGGTGGTTAATTAAGCTTCCTCACAAAGAATAAACGCTGCAAATTATTAAACAAAGGTTTACTATTTTTCCATGTAGATCACTCGTCTGCAAAGAACACGGCTTTGCCATTGTTACCACCAACCAACTTGAAGAAAAACATCGATCGTACTTCGGTCAGCTAAAATTTGAACGGAGATTAGGCCTCTTTTGCGATTCACACTCGTGTTTCTGATTTATCGTAAGTCCAACCCTTAGTTCTCGTAGGGAGCAAACGGTTTGTCCTACAGGGCTCCGCGTGGTCTCAAAAATTTCTACAAATTATATACTTTCTCAAACTGGTAGAAAAACAATACCTTTACATACAAATGTTTTGAGTTACGGCGTTTTCCAAATTTCAATCCTTAGAAGTGACCTACATCAACCAAAATCTTCGGGGCACAACTAGACCCCAAATGGAGCCTACATATCAAAGCATCGAGCAAGTGAGGAAAGTACGGCGGACGGACGGAAAATTTTTTATTCGATTTTCGGATTCTACGTACCTTGAAACGTAAACCAACAAATTTTGAGGGGGGGGGGGGGTAAACAAATTTTTGTTGGTCGATTCCTCAGGTTCATCATTGAAAATAATAAACCAATATGAGCATAGAACCTGTTGGTTGATGATTACAAGTAATGATGATTGATTATTACCCAGTAGGTATCAAAATTCTTTCATACGAAACATGGACTTCACAATCTCAAGTTGCTAGTTCCTGATAATTCGACTCAAGTCGAAAAATTATTTTTGAACGGTTTGGCTTGAAAAATTGGTTTTGTTTAGGCATACATGGACACGAGACCATATAATTCAGGAAGCTCTTAAACGCCAAAAAATCGACAATAAATTATATATTGTTGAGGACCCAAATTTTTTCTGCCCGAAACTTCAATAGTTGGGGAGATAAAATAATTTGGGTCTTTAAAATGAAGATTGTTATGGCGTTTTGAGTCCCACGTCTGTCTGCCTGCCTTCCAGACCTTCGTGAACTCAAATCTTGATCTGGCCTTATTCCCCAACCTTTTCGAGTGTTTCTGTTTTGTTCGGGGAGCTACACTGCCCATCCAACTTCCAGACTATTTTTCATGTTTGTGGGAAAAAGTCTATTCGGATGAACAGTGGCTTCAACAGCTCAAACTCAAACAACGATTGAAACCGCCTCAGTTCGTTCAAATTCGCAGGATAGTTTGGGACTGGTTACCAGATAACTTTCTGAGATCATATCGGAGGCTCGTACTCATAGTTACATTAAAACCTCAAAATATTAAGTTTGTCAATTTGGAGTCTCAGGAATTACGAGATACTGCACCCTCTACGCGGACTTTTCCCTCCTTCCTTGACCAACCAATTGTAAAGGTACCGACTGATACAAACTCGATATGACAGCATTGTCTCCAAACTATTATGTAAATACTTCCCAATGTTTTTATGCAGGACTCGAGTTAACGGTTCACTGGTCCGAATAACATGGTTCGCTTAGTATTCAAACTGTCCGGTTATGCCCCGTCACGTGACAATCTCGTCTCTCATGGGGGACTTAATCAGAATGCACATCCGTGACAATGCAGTTGAAGGGCTCAGCTTCCGATGGATCACTTTTGTTGATGGTTAATTGGTTGAAACAGGGAACGATGTCGGCTATCTTGTTGCACGTAACTACGGAACCAACTCATTATGAGGAGGCGATTAGACAAAACGGGACTCCTGCTCCAGATGTAAACATGACGTTCAACGTGCTCTACCAACCGCGATAGGAAGCGCGAACTAAATGGAAAATTGAACCACAAAATTGACTAACAAATATTCCCAGGAATATCACGACTGTTCAGATGCAGACACCACTGGTGATACGATCGCAATAACATTTTTTGGGACTATAAAACAAGCTGATTCGCACAAACCATGAAATTTTCATCAAAATTGGACATTATTTGTTATAAATTAAAACCGCGACAAGGAATTCACTACATACTGAAACAGTATTGTTCTAGGAGATCTAGTTGATTGAAGTTAATCAACGAGGATAATCAAATCAATCAAACTGAATACAACTCGAAGAAACGAACAGCGTTCGCGTTTTGGTAAGCTAAAAATTCAACGGAGATTCACACTCGTGATTCTGTTTTATCGAAGGAAAACCCTTAAGTACTCGTAGGGAGCGAACAGTTGTCTCAGTAAATTTGAAATATTCAATACTATTTAAAATTGGTGAAAAAACGATACTTTTATTTCAAGAGATTTTCACCCCTTAGAAGTGACTGACATCAACCAAAGGCTTCGAGGCACAACCAGACCCCAAACGGACGGAACATTTTTTATTCGATTTTCGGATTCTACGTATCTTGAAACGTAAAACATCAAATTTTGAGGGGGGGGGGGTTAAATTTTTTTCCTTGCTCGATTCCAAACGGTTATTATTGCAAATAATAAACCAAAAGACATTTTGCAACCGACATTTTCAAAATCCACAAAACAATTCAACGTCGACAATGTTTTCCAATTTATGCCAGTTTTTCAGAATACTGTTGTGTCGTGGCTCCTACAAAAAGCTGAGAAACAATTTTTTGGTTTATTATTTTCAATAATAAGCCTTTAGAATCGAGCAAGAAAAAACAAATTTTAACCCCCCCCCCCCCCCTCAAAATTTGAGAGAGTTCAATAGGATTGAAAAAGGCTTCGGAGCTCGAATGCTGAAGACGCCTGGGAGATCACTGATCAGCTGAGTGAGCTCCGAAGCCATTTTCAATCCTATGGAACGCAGGAAGCTGAAATTTGAGAGGGAGAATACAGATGTTGGTAGGTGCCAGATGTTGGTATTGATGGAAAACCAGTGATCTATACAGAAGGGTGATCTATACAGAAAATAATAAACCTTTGGGCAACAATTTGCAGCGTTTTTAAAGCTGTTAAACGCACAATCAAGAATCAAAATTAGGTCAGTTATGGGTGGTTTTAAACTTGATAAATATTCTACATCAGTCTCCCTAATCAATAACATTAAATACGAACAACCATACATGAATAACCATAACGAATAACCCTACATGAAAAGTTTAGGTATTTAGTTTTCTAGAGGTGGTTGGGGGCTGTCAGTTTATCGTAACTATTAAAAGTTCTTAATTACGTCAGGTTCAAGTAAATCCCCCTCCACCCCTCGAAAATTAATAGCTTTATTATGTGATGGCTGGTTTGTATGGAGGAAGGATGTCTGTGTTTTAAAGATTGGATTAGAGAACGGCAAGGGAGTTTGTGTGGTCTGGAGACGGTTGGAGGCTGCCAGTTTATCGTTATGACTTCTACGTGATCTATAAGGAATAAGTACATACATAAGCCATAAGTACATACATGAGCAATAAGTACATACATGAGCTAGAGAACATACATATGCAATAAGTACTTACATAAGCAATAAGTACTTACATAAGCAATAAGTACATACATAAGCAATAAGTACAAACATAATCAATAAGTACATATATGAGCAATAAGTAAATACATGAGCAATAAGTACATACATGAGCAATAAGTACATACATAAGCAAAAAGTACATACATAATCAATAAGTACATACATGAGCAAAAGAACATACGTAAACAATAAGTACATATATAAGCAACTATGAAAGTCAGTTGAAGAAAGAATTAGCGTACTACAACTTTTATCCAGATAATTTTTGTATTTGTGTAAAATACTTTTGAAGATAAACTTGAAACGAACGTTATGACGGTTTTTTTCTGTTGAACCCCATAAAGTCTTAGCCCTGTGTACTAACGGCTTTATCAAAATAAATAATAAATTGGTACTCATTTGACGCAGAATTTAATGCTCAATAACTTTCATATTACCATTTTTACAATTAACCCTTTAGTTTCACATACACCCTCTCTATGGACACATTTACCCCCACCACCTCCACAGCTCACCTCCCGAGGGTGGGAATAATCAGGCTTATTATGCTGGACCATAAACATTGAACTGGACTATTGAAACAACGTAAGTTTTCACCATACATTTTATAATTTTTTCCAACTTTTATTTCGCATTAAACTGACAACACAATAGTGTAGGCGTTCCAACGTTAACAGTCTGACGACCAGGAAAGGGAGAAAAATGAAGAAAATATGCAAGAATGTTATGAAATCTATACGTAGGTAGTTGATCGAAGGATGTGGGATTTGAGGCGAACCACGTGTCGACAAGGTCTTGACAGAAATTATCACGTAGTTTGCGTTGAAACACAGGTTGGACACGGGTTCATCTAGTTGCTTCATGGTTAAGACGCCATAAAACATGGTTAGGGTTGATGTCGGCTTGGATAACGATTGAAGTACGTGTTTCAACCCCGGCTGATACATCACTATTCATCTGCACATTAATCGAGATCAAGGTGAGACTACAGGCTGCGGCAGTGACGCAAAACATGACTATTAGGCGCTCGAACTTCAAGAGTTAGAAATGTTCAGAAATCCCTTTCGAGAATTTTTTTTTGCGTTTATATAAATATTTTGGTAGGTGATTCCTGAAAATACAATAAAGGGAACTAATAGTTTTCTTATGATTAATTAAATAATTTTCGTACCAACATAAATACATCCATTATTTATCGTGTTGAAACAGCTCATTCAACTTGGTGGAAGTATTGCTTACGAGCCTATCGATGGAGCTTTTTTCCCATCTCCAGGAAGTGAAATAAAGTTCCCCAAAAACAGGGCTTTCCGTCCTAGTTTGCAATCCAGGCATTTCAGAACAATTTTCGTACCGTGTTGCTCTTTCGGTCCGCAAGTTACAGTCAGATTTTAATTACTACAGTTTGGTTACGGATTAGTTACAGGTTGGTTACGGATTAATGAAGGGTTCGGTTAGAAGTTGGGTAAGGGTTTGTTTACAGGTTGGTTGAAGAAAGGTTAAAGGTTGGTTATGGGTTGGTAAGGATTAAAAGTTGGGTCAGGGTTTGTTAAGGTTTAAGATAGAAGTTGGCTAAGGGCTCGATTACAATTAGTTGTGGATTGGTTGAAACTAAACGGACAAGAAGCGTCTAATTTCGACGGGATACTCAGAATTTGGACGAAATGGGGTCTATAGCCTAGATCGATGGTCCCCTAAAGCGTAGAATTCGTTGTCAAACGCAATATTCACAGAATTTTCTTTAAATTTAAAATCAAGTCTGACTAATTGTATCAATTTATAACTGGTTACATCTGAATCTTCTTATTACCTGATTATTTGATTTCCCTCGTATTTGAAGGGTAGTTCTGAACATCTCTTGGATCCCTAATCCTCTCCTGGATACCCAAAAGTTTGTGCTAGAAAGTGAGGATTTCCCATCTATTCAGATAACGAAGAAGGTATGCTGTGATAAACTACTTAGGCTCTACGAACACAAAACACGTAGCTGTAAAACACATTAATATAGGTGGACGAAGGTCTAAGGTCCACAGAGAAATAATGAAGTTTATGTGACGAAAAGCAGTAAAGGCCGAGACGATGTTTGCGCGTGTAAAAAGGGCGTCAGCTGAGAACATATGGGCGCAATAAAGATGTGCATAACAAGTCAACACGCCCACGACTGGGGACGAGTCATCCGCCACCCCTTGATGGCGCCAGTGATTAGCCCTTGGCGAAGGAAATTGGAAGGATCCGATTCCTACCCCTTTCATAAATATGCTGCTGTAACCGCATCTTCTTTGATGATGGGTTCTCCAATGCTGCCTTGATTATAGGTTCTGCCGTGACTATAATCTAACGTATGACGTAGAAAGGAATTGATGTTCAAACATCTTCCTAAAATACCCTAACTTGTATATAATATATACAAGACTATACATTGGCTGTATATCGGTTGTATTCTATATATTATACAGAATTTTCGATGAACACCCTCTATTCTTGTTCAAATAGTTAAATAATGACCATTTTTAAGGGTTCACTAGGGTGTGATTCTCTGCGCCGTCGTCGCACCAAAGATTACTCAGTTTTTGTCAGCTTCCATAAGATCCTTTTTTTTCAATAATGAACCTTTGGAATCGAGCAAGTAAAAAAATCTGTACTCAGCACCGATTGGAATTTGGAATATTGGCTCCATCTAGGGTCTAGCTTGGCCCCTAAGATTTTGGTTGAAGTCAGTCAGGTTGAAATTTTCAAATAGCCCTAGCTCCAAAAATGTATGTATAAAAGTAATGTTTTTTCGTCCATTAAAATAGCATTGAATTTCCAGAACTGAAGGAGATTAACCGGAGCTCTCTAGAACCCACCGTTCGCCCCCTATGAGAACATTAGCATTGGCTTACGATAGTCAGAATCACGAGTAATCGCAAAAGAGGCATATTCTCCGATAAAATGTTAGCTGTTGTTCGTTTCTTCGAGTTTCTTGTTGTCAGTATTGCGTCCTTAGTTACTAGTAGTAAAATTTCCTAATAAATGCACACTCAACTCCCTACTTCTTTGAGTTGAGTGTGAAGGGATTGTTTCTTCAAAATAAACTTGATTGTAGAGTAGGTATGAGTGGTAGGTAGGAGGTACCAATGTTTCGTAGGTACTGACAATGGCAAAGCTGTGTTCTTTACAGGCGAGTGATCTATATACAGAGTCCGACCACTTCAAAGGCTTGTTTTCACCTTCGATTGTTGGAAAGGTCGAAAATGAACGTTAGAGTCATCGAAACTTGTTGGTTTGCTCGTGAGAAATGACCACTTCAAAGGCTTGTTTTCACCTTCGATTGAAATAAAAGTAGAGAGTGAACGTTAAAATCATCGAAACTTATTGGTTTACTCAAGAGAAACGACCTCTTCAAAGGCTTGTTTTCACCTTTGATTGTTTGAAAAAGTCGATAATCAACGTTCAACTCAACAGCAAAACGTTAGTTTAATCGAGAGAAACGACTAATTCAAAGGCTTGTTTTCACCTCCGATTGTTTGATAGAGTCGAGAATGAACATTAAAATCGTCGAAATTCGTTGATTTCTCGGAAGAAATTACCACTTTAAAGGCTTGTTTTCACCTTCTATTGTTTGGAAATTCGATAATGAACGATAGAATCATCGAAACTTGATGGTTTACTGGAGAGACAAGACCACTTCAAAGGCTTGTTTTCACCACCGATTTTTTGAAAAAGTCGAAAACGAACGATAAAATCATCGAATTTCAGAATCGAATGAGACCAACAGAATTCTGGAGGACCAACCGTTCGCTCCCCATGAAAACTCAAGGGGTTGTACCTAAATTTGAAGTTTTCAAGGATTATCGAAATTTATTACTCAGTGCATCTACCTAGGGAATAGAAAAACTAAGGGAAGTACCTAACTGAATAAACGGTATTTCTCACATTTCGCCGGCAATTATTGTTAAATTCTGATGATTCCAGCGGCAATCTTTTAGTTCATCAATTCCCTAGGCAGATGCAGTAGTGAATTCCGAAAATCCGTGAAAATATCAAATATAGGTACAACTTTTCAAGTTTGAGCGCCTGAAATTTATCGAAATACTGACCCGGTAAGAGGAACGAACGGCGACATAATGTGACCCGCTGAAGACGGATTCGAGATAAATTAGACGTTGTCCCCGATGCTTTTAGTTGATGTTAGTCACTTCAAAGGTTAAAAATGAGGTTTGAAATTTTCAAAACGCCCTAACTCAAAAACTTCCGAAATAGAGGTAGTATTGTTTTTTCATCAATTTAAAAAAGAATTCAATTTTTAGAATTGAATGAGTCTACCCAGAGCTCTGTAGGACCAACCGTTCGCTCCCTATGAGAACTTAAGCGTCAGACTCAAGACAAATCAGAAACACGAGTGTGAATCCGAAACGAGATCGTTTTCGTTTCTTCGAGTTGCTCTCAGTTTCGCGTCCTTAGCAACAAGTAATCAAATTTCTTGATGAAGGCACCCACAACTCTTCAATTCTTAAAATTCAACTTGATTGTGAAGCGAAAATATGGTTTGTAGTTAGGGGCAATTACTAAGCTGTGTTCTTTGCAGGCGAGTGATTTATACTGAAATAATAAACTTTTGTGTAACGATTTGCTGCTTCCTATTCAAC